>CM041805.1:752818-1298402 GCA_023376895.1 Aspiorhynchus laticeps | reverse complement strand
AGCTCCAGTGCTGATGTGCAGGTGTGATGAGAATTTTCCCACCTCACAAGCTGCTGCCTGTCTGTCAGAAACTGATCCACTGACAGATGGAGGTGACCGGAGAGCTGTGTCAGTTTATTCTGAAGGGTGTCCGGGATGATGGTGTTGAAAGCGGAGCTGAAGTCCACAAACAGGATCCTTGCATAAGTCCCTGGTTTTCTAGATGTTGGAGGATGTAGTGCAATCCCATGTTGACTGCATCATCCACAGACCTGTTTGCTCGGTAAGCAAACTGCAGGGGGTCCAGCAAGGGTCCAGTAATGTCCTCAGGTGAGCCAACATGAGCCTCTCAAATGACTTCATCACCACAGACGTTAAAGGTCTGTAGTCATTAAGTCCTGTGATTTTTGGTTTCTTGGGTACAGGGATGATGGTGGAGCGTTTGAAGCAGGAGGGGACTTCACACAGCTCCAGTGATCTATTGAAGATCAATGTGAAGATGGATGATAGCTGAACAGCACAGGCTTTGAGGCAGGCTGGAGAGACACCGTCTGGGCCTTTGGCTTTCCTTATCTTCTGTCTCCTGAAGACTTTGCTTACATCTTCTTCACAGATCTTGATTACAGGCTGAGAAACAGTAGGGGGAGGGAGGTTGAGGGTGAGGATGTTGATGGCTGTGTTGTGGGATGGTCAGTGTGGGTGTGGGGTGTCAGACCAGCTTTTGTTTTTGAAACCTACAGTAAAAACTGTTCAGGTCTTCAGTCAGTTGTTGATTGGCCTCAGTGTTGGGGGAGGGGTCTTGTAGCTGGTGATGGCTTTCAGGCCTTTCCACACTGATGTAGGGTCGTTGCTTGAAAGCTGTTTTTTTAGCTTTCCAGCGTAGTTCTTCTTTGCCACTCTTATCTCCCTATTCAGTGTGTATTTGGCCTGTTTGTACAAGGCTTTTTCTCCACTCCTGTAGGCGTCCTCTTTGGCCAGGCGAAGCTGTTTGAGTTTTGTACTGAACCAAGGTTTATCATTGTTAAATGTTAAATAAGTCCTGGTAGGTACACACATGTCCTCACAGAAACTAATGTAGGATGTCACGGTGTCAGTGAGTTCATCCAAATCAGTAGCTGCAGCCTCAAAAACACTCCAATCAGTAAGTTCGAAGCAGGCTTGTAGATCCTGCTCTGCTTCAACAGTCCATCTCTTTACAGTTCTTAAGATAGGCTTAGAAGATTTAAGTTTCTGCCTATAGGCTGGTAGAAGGTGAACCAAACAGTGATCAGAGAGTCCCAGCGCTGCACGGGGGACAGAGTGGTATGCATCCTTTAAAACAGTGTAACAATGGTCCAGTATATTGCTGTCTCTGGTGGGGCATGTGATGTGCTGTCTGTATTTAGGCAGTTCACGTGTGAGATTAGCTTTGTCACCGAGAATTACAAAGAAAGAGTCCAGGTAACGCTGCTTTGTGTGTGTGATTTGGTCAGCCCAACAGTTCTAGCGCCGCGCTCACACGCGCGTCAGGAGGAATGTAAACACTCACCAGAATAAACGTGGAAAACTCCCGCAGTGAATAAAAAGGCTTACAGTTGATAAAGAGAGCTTCCAAGTTTGGGCAGCACATCTTCTTTAAAACTGTCACGTCTGTACACCAGCCTTCATTGATATAAAAACATAATCCACCACCTCTCGTTTTCCTCGATGATTCTGTGACTCTGTCTGCTCTGAACAGCTGGAATCTGGATAGATGAAGCTCGCTGTCCGGGATAGCTCCGTTCAGCCAGGTTTCCGTGAAACAAAGCACAGCAGAGTTTAAAAAGTCCTTGTTTGTGCGGGTGAGGAGTTGTAGTTCGTCTGATTTATTTGCAAGGGAGCGGAGATTCGCCAGGTGAATACTCGGCAGCGGAGTCCTTAAACCGCGCTGTCTGGTTTTCACAAGCGCACCAGCGCGCTTCCCTCGCTTGCGTCGCCGCCTGGAGCTCTTGTATAGGAACGCAGCTCCTCCGACTAAAATGTCCAGTAAAACGTCTGAATGTTCAAACGTCGGCAAAAGGTTATCTGGTGTGCTATTTCTTATGTCCAAGAGTTCGTTTGTAGTGAAGCTGATCGGAAAATCGTTGCTTAAGAAAGGACAAACAAACAAAAACAGAAAAAGTACCAACGAGCAACAAACCGAAGCAGCCATGTGCGGCGCCATCATGTTCGAGCTAAAGTCTATATTAATTATATAAAGTCTATATTCAAAATTAACAAGTAATATTATGACTTTTAATGCCACTTAAGGCCTTAATTTTGCTAAAACCATTTAATGGCACTTAATGCTTTTCAATGCCCCACGGAAACCCCGTATTATACTGTAGGTGTATACAACATGATTTACTTGTTGACATTTTAAATCTCCAGTCCATAGTCCACTGTTCCACCTTTTTAATAGGGATGTAACAATTAACCGTGAGCTGGTTGAAAATCGATTAAAATGTGTGACGATTTAAATCGGTTGAGATGCTAAACAAATCGCGATTTGTTAGTGGTAGGAGTTTATATGAATGTATGTCTGAGGGGAACTTACTGTCTTTAGAAAAGTTTAGATGGTATTTTTTCTTTTCATCTTGCCTCTGTATAAAAGCATCATCATAAAAGTGCAGCGGAAACCAAGGAAAAGCTTTAAGCGCCACCTGCTGGCAGAGAGTGAATCTGCGTCTCATTCAGCTCGTCTGCTGTTTCTTATGCAGATATTTTTTTATGTATAGTTTCACAAAACTGAGGTCAGACCATTCTGTTTTTGCTTCAAATTTCGAAATTATACAATCTAATTTAGATTGAAAACTGCTCGTGTTGCATGTGTGCAGCATCTTTGATTAGATCATGATGAAAATGCAGTGGTTGCCTCTAATTTTAAATGGAAAGAACACAGACAAAGCCTAATTTTGTTCATATGAAGAGATTTATTTTATTTGTTTCTTATTTATTTGGGGTTTGTCTTAAAATTTCAATTTAGTTTTGTTATTTACATTTACATTATATTTACATTTCGTTATTTAGCAGATGCTTTTATCCAAAGGGACTTACAAATGAGGACAATAGAAGCAATCAAAACCAACAAAAGAGCAATAATATGCAAGTGCTATATTAATATATTATTATAGCATTATATTTCAATTTCACAAAGAAACGTGCTGCATTTTGTCCAAGCTATAATAAAAGGACACATTCAATTTATAATTTGTCTTTAATTTCATTTTGTTAAAAAAAATCGTGAATCGAATCGTGAAAACAAAATCGTGAATTGAATTGAATCTTGAGTTGAGTGAATCGTTACATCCCTACTTTTTAATGGTTGCCTGCATGCAAGAAATTACTTGCAAAAAGTTTTGAACCCTCTTCCATATGGCGCCATCATCTACATATAATGCACATCCTATACCAGGGCCTACATTGTCAAATACATCATTGATCATAAAATTAAAGGACTAATTACACTTCCCTGTGGTATACCGTTTTCTGCATTAAATGCAGATGACTGACTTGATCCTACCTGCACTATAAACGTCCTTTGAAATAAAAAATTGTAACAACCAATTATACATTTTACCAGTTTCTCTCATTCTAGCAGCTTTTTTTATCCTTCTCTCCATGCCATACCATATGATTTTTTTTTATGTCTTCCAAAGGTTTTTCATAATAAATTTACATTATTGACTCATTTCTTGTATGAATCTAGCTGACATTATACCTGGGAATAAGACACACAAACGCCCCCTAGAGAAGTGTAGTAAAAATACCTCATGAAAAAAAACAATAATATCCACGTCGCTATGATGCTTTCATAAATGCTGTTTTGTCAACACATTTATTTTGTTAACAAAAGGAATACGTGCAGCACATATTTACATATTAATCAAGTTTACATGTGGCATTAAGATGTTTTCGTTGTTCCAATCGTAAGTACACCTCTAAATTCAACCACTTCCAGGGTAGTCAAAAACACATTTGATTGGATTTCTTTCATAGTGTAAACATGCATGTTGTAAAATTGATTGAAATAGCCACAATAGACCGCCTTCTCTCCACCTACTGATCTAAAGCATCTTTCCAGGTGGGATATAAACTCTGGCAGCTTATGTTGTAAGTTTGGTACAAGCACAATGTTCTCTTCCAATCCTCACTTCTAACATGCATCCACAGCATTTGAAACAAAAGTTTCTGCTCTCCTTAGATTTTTCTATTGTTTCATTTCACGTTTATATGTAAATTTAGTGAATGTATTTTATCCATTTGTTCAAAGTATCTGAAAAACCCATGCATTTACCCACCCATTGACTCCCCACACAAAAATAGACAATATTTGAGATCCGATCAACCAAAACACATTTTAAACTCAGGTGTAAACAAGGCCCAAATCCACCACTATATTGTGGGTGCTTCTGTGAACCTCAAGATTGCCTTGTTTCTGCAAGTCTTTCCACAGTGCACATGCAAGGCAAGTTTATTTATATAGCACATTTCATACACAGTGGTAATTCAAAGTGCTTTACATAATAGGAAGTGAAATAGTCATTAAAAAAATAATAATCACAACAATAAAAACAAGGAATTAAAGAATATTAATGATAATGATCACAATAAAAACAAGGAAATTATATAAAAATGTATTTAAAATGAATTTAATACAGTTAAGAGTAGAGAATGATTATACATAAAATACAGTGCAATTAGTTCGGATGTAGCACAGTGCTCATTCAACAAATGCACAGCTAAACAGATGAGTTTTGAGTCTGGATTTAATGTTTTAGCACATCTGATCTCTTCTGGAAGCTGGTTCCAACTGCAGGCAGTATAATAGCTAAAAGCGGACTCCCCTTGTTTTGTGCAAACCCTTGGTATTTCTAACTGATTCGATCCCAATGATCTGAGTGGTCTGTTAGGTTTATATTCAGTGAGCATATCTGCAATGTATTTAGGTCCTAGGCCATTGTGATTTACAGTGATTTATAAACGAGTAAAAGTACTTTAAAATCAATCCTAAATGTAACTGGAAACCAGTGTAAGGACCTGAAAACTGGTGTGATATGCTCAGATTTTCTGGTTCTAGTCAGAATCCTGGCAGCAGCATTCTGGATAAGCTGCAGCTGTCTAATGGTCTTCTTGGGAAGGCCGGTGAGGAGACCATTACAATAATCCACCCTGCTGGTGATAAAGGCATGAATAAGTTTCTCCAAGTCTTGACTGGAAACAAAACATCTAATTCTTGCAATGTTTTTGAGATGGTAGTATGCTGACTTAGTTACTGCTTTGACATGACTACTAAAACTAAGGTCTGTCTCCAGAATCATCCCAAGATTTTTGACTTGATTTTTAGTTGTTTGACCCCTAGAGTCAAGGTATGCATTCACCTTGAGAACTTCATCTTTGTTTCCAAATGCAATGACTTCAGTTTTCTCCTTATTTAACTGAAGAAAGTTCTGGCACATCCAACTGTTAATTCCATCAATGCATTGGCAGAGGGAGTCAATGGGGCTGGAGATAAGGCTAGGTAAATCTGGGTATCATCGACATAGCTGTGATAGGCAATTTAGTTCTTTCTCATTATCTGACTTAGTGGGAGCATATACAGGCTAAACAAGGGCGGTGCAAGAATTGAGCCTTGTGGGACTCCACATGTCATGGACGTCCACTTAGACTTATGCTCTCCTATACTCACATAATAACCTCTCCCTTCTAAGTATGACCTGAACCATTTGAGTACCATCCCAGAAAGCCTGACCCAGTTTTCCAGTCTCTCTAGAAGTGTGTTATAATCAACAGTGTCAAACGCAGCACTAAGATCTAGTAATACCAGCATTGATATTTTGCCAGAATCAGAATTAAAGCGAATATCATTTATCATCTTAATGAGTGCTGTCTCTGTGCTGTGATGCGCTCTGAAATCAGATTGAAAATTGTCCAGGTATGCATTTGAGTTTAAGTAGTTGTTCAGCTGCTTAAAAACTACCTTTTCAATAATCTTACCTATGAATTGAATATTTTATATTTGTCTATAATTGCTCAGCATGGTGTTATCAAGCTTTTTCAGAAGGGGCTTAACAACTGCAGTTTCAGGGAGTTTGGAAAAGTCCCAGAAAGAAGTTCCACTTCTAAGAGATCTGCTTCTAAACAGTTAAGCACACTTTTGAAAAAGATGTGGGAAGTGTGTCAAAATAGCAGGTTGACTATTTAAGGTGCTGTACTATTTCTTCCAAAATTTTGCTATCAATTGCTTCAAAAACATAGTCACTTCTTTTTGAAATTGCGGTCGAATCTGTGTGACCTCTGCATAACTAGAGGATGTGCCAATCTCCTTTCTGATATTATTAATGCTTCCTTCTCAGAAAAGAAGGAAGCAAACTCATTGCATTTGCTGTCGGAGAGCATTTCACTGGGAATCTGACTGGGGGGGGGTTGTCAATCTCTCAACAGCGGCAAAAAGAGTGCGAGTGTTGTTTAAGTTACTGTTTCTAAGGTTTGAGAAGGTCTGTCTAGCTGTGGCTAGTTCAACATTGAAAGCATGAAGGCTGTCTTTATAGATGCTTTAGTGAATTTCGAGTTTCGTCTTCCGCCACATCCGTTCAGCTTTTCTGCATTGTCTTTTCATACTCTGAACTAAAAGGCTTCTGTTTGGTGTTATTACATGATTCCCAAGACGTTTCCTGTTTGTGAAACTTTCTACAATTCCACACTGATGACATAAAATCAGCTCTCTCATATGTGAAAACTCATGTGGGACTTAAGAGCTGCTTTATGTCTGAAACTCTTTCCGCAGTGACCACATATAAACGGCTTCTCTCCAGTGTGGACTCTCATGTGCCTGTTAAGGGTATCTTTTCGGTTGAAACATTTTCCACATTGTTGGCAGGTGAAAGGCTTCTCTCCAGTGTGAGTTCTTATGTGGGCTTCAAAGTGTTGTTTATAATTAAACCTCTTTCCGCACTGAGGACATGTGTAGGGTTGCTCTCCAGAGTGAATTCTCATGTGGCCTTCAAAGTGTCGTTTTTGACGGAAACTCTTTCCACACTCAGAGCATGTGTAGGGTTTCTCTCTATGAGTACTTATGTGGACTTCAAGGTTTTCATGTTGATCAAAACTCTTACCACACTGATCACACATGTAAGGCTGCTCTCCAGTGTGAACTCTCATGTGTCTGTTAAAGCTTTCTTTTTGAGTGAAACTTGATCCACACTGTTGGCAGGTGAAAAGGCTCTCTCGAGTGTGAACTGTCATGTGGGAATAAAGAGTTCCTTTCCGGGTGAAACTTTTTCCACACTGTTGGCATTTGTAAGGCTTCTCTCCAGTGTGAACACTCATGTGGACTCCAAGGTTTCCAAGCTGAGTGAAACTCCTTCCACACTGTTGGCATGTGTATGGCTTCTCTCCATTGTGAATTCTAACATGTCTTTTAAGAGTTATTTCTCGATTGAAATGTTTTCCACAGTGTTGGCAGACAAAAGGCTTTTCTCCTGTGTGAATTCTCATGTGTCTTTTTATACCTTGTTTTTGTCTAAAACACTTTCCACACTGTTGGCAGGTGAAATAACTACCACTTCCTGTCTTTTGAGCCTTTATACTTGAGTAAGTATTTTCAGTCTGTGAACAACTAAAAGATTTTTCTCCAGTTATAAAATCACGTTGATTCTTATATTGATCTTCTTCCATTTCATGGAGTTCTTGACTCTCCTCTTTCAGCACCATCAGGTCTAAGGCGAAAAAAGACAACAAATAAAAATTAACCCCAATTTAATGGCACAAAGCAACAGATGTCAAAATATTCAGACATGTAAAGTATCAAAACCAACATAAAAATAGATCCTATACCCACTAAGCAACTAAAAAGAGGCATTACATGTAATTTGTGAATCACTTCTCAATGTTGCTAATGCTCTCTCACTTTCTTTAAGACATGTCTCAAAAACTACCAAGCTGGCAATTAAACCTTCTGTTTAAAGAATTCGTTCACATCTAGAATAAAAATTTCCTGATAATTTACTCACTGCCATGCCATCCAAGATGTTCATGTCTTTCTTTCTTCAGTCGCAAAGAAATTAAGGTTTTTGAGGAGAACATTCCAAGAATTTTCTCCATATAATGGACCTCAATGACAGCCAATGGGTTGAAGGTTTCAGTTTTTCAAATTTCAGTTTCAGATGCTCGTCCTGCACTAGCTCTGCATTGCGCATGTGCGTCTTCATGCATTACATAATCATATAAGAAAAGTCACGCGCCAGTAGTTTTTCATCTGTGTGCTTCGGTTCAAAAAGAGAGGGCATGGTGAAAAACCCCATCTCATTTTCTCCTCCAACTTCAGAATCGCCCCCGTCATCGTTGTTTTAACTGTTTTGTATAGGACATTTGACGTTCTTTGCACATTTGCTTTGTAAACATTGGGTCGGTACTTCCGCCTATGTCACGCATTCGTGATTACGTAATGTATGAGGTTGAGCTAGTGCAAGATGAGCGTTTGTGGTTAAAAAGTATACAAATTTTTATTTCTTTATTTTAGAAAATAACCGATCTTTCGCTAGATAAGACCCTTATTCCTTGGCTGGGATCGTGTAGAGCCCTTTGAAGCTGCATTGAAACTGCAATTTGGACCTTCAACCCTTTGAGTCAAATTGAAGTCCACTAGATGGAGAAAAATCTTGGAATGTTTTCCTTTAAAAACCTTAATTTCTTTGCGACTGAAGAAAGAAAGACATGAATATTTTGGATGACATGGGGGTTAGTAAATTATCAGGATTTTTTTATTCTGGAAGTGAACTAATCCTTTAAAAAAGATATCAATCAACAATTTACTACATCTTCTAGGGATTAAGGTGTAAAAAAATAAAGAAACGAGGGAGAAAAGAAACAAGGACAAATTCACATATGCACGAAAGAACAGCAGAACAAAACAATAATACAAATCGCTAACATATGTAACACCATTTATGTTTAATGGAGGCTTTTATGCTTTTTACACTTTCAACGTTCTTTAGTGTGTAATGTTGCTGTTTAAGCATGAAAAAGATCACAAACGTTATAAAGCAGCAATCACTCCAAAACTAGTTATCTTTATTTCAATAAGCACTGTTTCTGAACTCCCTGAAATGTCTCAATTGTAGTCCTGAATTTTCTTCTGGGAATGTACACGTCCACAATATCCCTGTCCAGGGCCTGGTTGAGTTGCATTAGTAGTGCATTGTCACCATGACCAAAAGACTTTCACAGATTTAAAATACTGACACATCTGATTTCTTCCCCAGCTGTTCACATTCACAGACATAAGCAACATTCTCAGGGTATCTGCAGGACTTTTGATCAAATTAAAGACTTTTTAAGACCTTATTTAATAACATAAGCAGGGTAGGGAAATGTCTACGGTAACACATTAGAATGTAAAATGACTAAAAATCATGGTTTAGCCTACAGTTCAGCAAAACGTTTTATAAAATGATTATTTTTATCAAAATGATCAATTACACCGATTTAAACAATTATTACCAGACTATTATTGTATTAATTTTATAACATATCATATCTTTGTTTTAATTCTTTAGATTTTTTACAATGCTTTAACATTAGCTTCTTGTCGATCCACCAGTTCACATTTACAACTGTGTGTTTGCTGCGTAAAAAAATATGGGTCAAATTTCCCATTGATATGGGGAAAAAAGCAACAGCAGATGGTTTTATTGAAAATACAAATTCATTCTCTGGCAGCAGGTGGCGCTTTCAGAACAGCAGAAATATAGAGGTTTCCCCGGTAACGGCAGTACACAAAGCCTGTGCAGCACCTGACTTTGAAACGTGCAGCGCTCATGTTTATTCAATAAAAAATATGCAATCCCAATTTGCATACTATCCGTCCTAAATAGTATTCGAAAATAGAATTATTATGTCCCAAATCATAGTATGTTTAAAAAAGTATGCCAAAGATCGATGCACACTCTAACGGCTAATATTGCCCACAACACATTGCGCTGTGGACGAGGATTCGATTAGAACTACAAACACGCATAAAAAGTGTTAAAAAACTACAAACATGGCGAATATGCACGACCGACGGACAGGTAGAGAAAGGGATTTGAGTGATAAATAATCAATGTCTAACCTGATGAAAAAATATTTTATGTTATCCATGTTATATCTCATCTGCAGCAACACTGTGAACTTTTATAATGATACATTTGGTCATTAACCTTTAAATGCATCATTATGCAAACACATGAGCAAAGATCTCGGCATGAAAGCCCCGCGATGTGCCTCTTCATTTCTCTCCAATATGATAGGAAATTAAATTAAACAAAATGTGGATGATGTTAACTGTGACAAGATGATTGACAGGACAGTTTAAACAGTTACAGGATGCTCGTAACTAAGCAACAGATCGTCCGTCAAAGAAGCAGCTATGACGAAGTAGTATGTCCCAAAGCTTGCCTACTATTCTGCTACATACTCAAAAGTATGTACTTTTTCTTCACAAAAAGAGTACATACTTTTAGGGCATAGTATAAGTAGGCAAATTGGGACGCAGCAAAAGCCTTTTGAAAAGTAATTGCATTAAGCCATATTGCAATTCTTGTGTTTCCGTCCACAAATTTAAGACCTCTGGAAATCATCATTAAGACTTTCTTGTACCATTTAAGATTTTTTAGGGCCATACAATTTTATACAACCTTTTAAGGCCCCATGGAAACCCTAATTATTTGAACTTGTTTTTAACATAACTTTGTATCTGAACTTAGTTCTCACACACTTTCAAGGCTTAAAAACACATGCAGATGTTTTGTTTGTTGTTGTAAAGGCATGGCCCTCTTCTGGAAAGGGGGCAGGGAACAGCAGCTCATTGGCATTTAATGAGACGCATGAGAAAATTTTTTTTTGCTTCCACCCAAGAAAGGGATTTACAGCATGAAATAATAATAATTACTAGTGAGGTATTTTGAGCTAAAATTTCACAGACACATTCTGGGGACACCTTAGGCTCTATTACATTTATATTAAACAGCCGCGTTCCGTCCATATAAGCTGCGAATGCTCTGCATACCCAGGCCATTTAAGAGAAAATAAGAGTTATATATGTGTGTATATTTGTGTATATATCCATATATATGTGTGTGTGATTTTATATATATATATATATATATATATATATATAATATATATATATATACACAAACCCGATTCCAAAAAAGTTGGGACACTGTACAAATTGTGAATAAAAACAGAATGCAATGATGTGGAAGTTTCAAATTTCAATATTTTATTCAGAATACAACATAGATGACATATCAAATGTTTAAACTGAGAAAATGTATAATTTTAAGGGAAAAATAAGTTGATTTTAAATTTCATGGCATCAACACATCTCAAAAAAGTTGGGACAAGGCCATGTTTACCACTGTGTGGCATCCCCTCTTCTTTTTATAACAGTCTGCAAACGTCTGGGGACTGAGGAGACAAGTTGCTCAAGTTTAGGAATAGGAATGTTGTCCCATTCTTGTCTAATACAGGCTTCTAGTTGCTCAACTGTCTTAGGTCTTCTTTGTCGCATCTTCCTCTTTATGATGCGCCAAATGTTTTCTATGGGTGAAAGATCTGGACTGCAGGCTGGCCATTTCAGTACCTGGATCCTTCTTCTATGCAGCCATGATGTTGTAATTGATGCAGTATGTGGTCTGGCATTGTCATGTTGGAAAATGCAAGGTCTTCCCAGAAAGAGACGACATCTGGATGGGAGCATATGTTGTTCTAGAACTTGGATATACCTTTCAGCATTGATGGTGCCTTTCCAGATGTGTAAGCTGCCCATGCCACATGCACTCATGCAACCCCATACCATCAGAGATGCAGGCTTCTGAACTGAGCGCTGATAACAACTTGGGTTGTCCTTGTCCTCTTTAGTCCGGATGACATGGCATCCCAGTTTTCCAAAAAGAACTTCAAATTTTGATTCGTCTGACCACAGAACAGTTTTCCACTTTGCCACAGTCCATTTTAAATGAGCCTTGGCCCAGAGAAAACGCCTGCGCTTCTGGATCATGTTTAGATATGGCTTCTTTTTTGACCTATAGTGTTTTAGCCGGCAACGGCGAATGGCACGGTGGATTGTATTCACCGACAATGTTTTCTGGAAGTATTCCTGAGCCCATGTTGTGATTTCCATTACAGTAGCATTCCTGTATGTGATGCAGTGCCGTCTAAGGGCCCGAAGATCACGGGCATCCAGTATGGTTTTCCGGCCTTGACCCTTACGCACAGAGATTGTTCCATATTCTCTGAATCTTTGGATGATATTATGCACTGTAGATGATGATAACTTCAAACTCTTTGCAATTTTTCTCTGAGAAACTTCTTTCTGATATTGCTCCACTATTTTTCGCCGCAGCATTGGGGAATTGGTGATCCTCTTCCCATCTTGACTTCTGAGAGACACTGCCACTCTGAGAGGCTCTTTTTATACCCAATCATGTTACCAATTGACCTAATAAGTTGCAAATTGGTCCTCCAGCTGTTCCTTATATGTACATTTAACTTTTCCGGCCTCTTATTGCTACCTGTCCCAACTTTTTTGGAATGTGTAGCTCTCATGAAATCCAAAATGAGCCAATATTTGGCATGACATTTCATAATGTCTCACTTTCAACATTTGATATGTTATCTATATTCTATTGTGAATAAAGTATAAGTTTATGAGATTTGTAAATCATTGCATTCCTTTTTTATTCACAATTTGTACAGTGTCCCAACTTTTTTGGAATCGGGTTTGTGTATATATATATATATATATATATATATATATATATATATATATATATATATATACACACACACACATATACAGTATATATAATTTAATATAAAATTTTATAGCTGCTTATTTTGTCAATCTTGTTCTGTAATATCGTTAAATGTAAAGGATGTGTTGTGGACTGATAGGCTAAATAATGTTTATGTTTGTAGAGGTTTCCTTAATTTTTTTATGTATATTAAATACCGGTAAATATATGTAATTGTTTGCAGTTACAAGGTTAATAGGTGCTTTTGGAGTAAGATAAATTTCTCTTTCATGAGATTACTTCCTCTTTTTGACTGGGTTTTGTTTCTCCGTGTCGTAAACTCTAGGGGCGAGGCTTCTAAACTGGGGTGTTTTTAGGGGAGTGATATTCAAATGACGATTGTTTTCTGCCGCCACATTTATCAACGTATGATCATATGTACGATGAGATTGGCGGCATACAAATATTTCATGGATCACATGTGAACTCTGTCGGAAGTTGATTTGTGCGCACGGATCTGCGCTCGTTTCTCTACGTTAGATTGATAAATGAGGCCCATTGTGTTTGTTGCAAAACCAACTCAACTAAATCAAAAGAAAAAACACACTGTAACTGTATTTTTATGTTTTCTCAAGTAAAGCAAATTTTAAAAGTCCACTCAAAACATATCTTACATTTTTGGTCATAGACAACGTATGTTGAACATAGTAGCCTATAGCCTATGTTATTGTCAATGTGGTAAATAAAAAAAAGTTTATAAAAAAACGTGGGCTGTATAAAATTTTAATAAACATCAGGAAAAGAAAAACTTAATTTCTCTGAACTTTTTGAACATTAAGATGTTATTGCTCCCTTTGTTTTGCATATGCTCGTGTCACTTACAGTTAAAGTCTTTCTCTGATTTTATTGTTGTTTGCAAGGTTGCAACATTACTTGTCAATATTTTAAAGATATTATTATTTTGGGTATTTTGCATGGTCTGTTATTGGAGTAGTGTCACCCAGGTGGGAGTTTTAACTCCTATTTACAGGGAATTTAAAAATATATAAAATAATCATTTAGCTGATGCAGAGAGACATATAGACTGGGGGAATCAGAATATTACGTATCATAACGTAACTACTAGTAAATGTTATTTGGCGGTTTTTACTTAGAAAACCAGCTAAATTTTTCTAGCATTCGAATGGTAGGAAATGTGCATACTTTTAAATCGACACCTGGTGTTTCCTATTTGTCATCTGTGGTCATAATTTTATCAATCAGCATACCCGGTAAAAAAAAAGTAACCGCTCGCCACTGATATTAAATAGTCTATAATTTATTTATTTATTTGTTTTTTGATTTTGCAGAGAAACTGTAGTAATTTTGAAGAATTACAGTAAACATTTAATGCCCATCATTGCACAAAAACTGCTTATTAAATTTACAAATTACCTGCTTTTGCCATCCAGCACAGATCTAGCACAGTCATTTCTGCAATAGCTCCTTTTTGTAAACCTCGTGTAACACTGAGAAGAACGGCAATGTTTTTCCAGAATGAGTTTGCAAATTATGTCTGTTTGATATGTGAAACATTTTGCACATGAAATGTCTCTCTCCATTGTGAAGCCTGTTACTTTATGTCTGAAGCTCTTTTCATACTGATTACATGTAAATAGCTTCTGTTCATGTGATACCTAAGGTTTTGTTTTGTTGTGAAGCTCTTTCCACATTTATCTTTTCCAGATGCAGGTTTAATTGCTTCTCTCTGGTATGAATTCTCATGTGGGATTTAAAGTGTCCTTTTTGATTGAAACTCTTTCCACACTGTTGCAGGTGAATGGCTTTTCTCCAGTGTGAATCATCATGTGCTTGTTAATGCATCCTCGGTGAGTAAAACTTTTTCCACACTGACAGCATGTGTAAGGCTTCTCGCCAGTGTGGACCCTCATGTGTTTTTTCAGGGTTCCTCTGTGAGTGAAACATTTTCCACACTGTTGGCAGGTGAAAGGCCTTTTTCCAGTGTGAACTGTCATGGCTTTTAAGGATTCTTTTTTGAGTGAAACTGTTTCCACACTGCTGGCAGGTGAATGGCTTTTCTCCAGTGTGAATTCTCATGTGGGCATTAAAATTATGTTTATGTGGAAAACTCCTTCCACATTGAGGGCATGTATAAGGTTTCTCTCCAGTGTGAATTCTCATGTGGGCTTTAAGGTTTCCTTTTTGCCTGAAACTACTTCCACACTGCTGGCAGGTGAACGGCTTCTCTCCGGTGTGAATCCTCATGTGGGCTTTAAGGTTTCCTTGTAGATTGAAACTCTTTCCACACTGTTGGCAGGTGAAATGACTTCTAGTTCCAGTCTTTTGAGCTCTTTTAGATGAGCAAGACTTTTCAGTTTGTGAGCAACTAAATGATGTTTGTCCAGTTATGGAGTCCTTGGATTTCTTACACTGATCTTTATCTTGCATTTCATTCAGTTCTTCACTCTCTTCTTTCAGTGCCATCAGGTCTACGTCAAAAAGAGAAATTCAAGTTAACCCCCATTAAAAAGCAACAGTAGAACAAAGTAACAATGGCCCAAATCTGCGATTTACATCTACAACTGGGTGTCAAACTCAGATTGTGGAGTGTCACAGTCTTGCAGAATTTAGATCCAACATACCTACCTTTAGTTTTCAGGTAATTAATACCTTGATTCTGGTGTGTTCAATCAGAGTTGGAGCTAAACTATAGAGCAGGGCTGTGGCCCTCCAGGAACTGAGTTTGACATCCCTGGTCTACAATTTTAGAAAATATTCTTTTCAACGATGTTCAGTTTTGCAGAAAAACTGTATTTCTGAACAATATCAATCAGGATTTAAGCCCCACTGTAACACAGAAACTGTGCTTATTAAATAGGGTGGCCATGTGCCATTTATATGGGACACGTCCTGGCCAGGATTTTTATATTGCCTAAACATCCAAAGTAGTTTGACCAATAACATGCAGGTATTGTATATAATCGACCAATCGTGGCTCGCGAGAAGGTGAGATCTACAGAGGACAATCAAAGCAATGCAAATACGCGCACATTTGTTTGTTCCACTTGAGGCGTTGCTGCGCACTGATCATTGTATGACACCAAAGTACCACGAGAGCAATTCAAAAGCATAAGGAGCCGTCTGCTCTGCGCCCTATAGCTCTCGCGAATGTCATACAAGGATTGATCTACAAAGTGCAAATATAATTTTAGGCTATATAGAAATCCTGGCAAGGACTCATCCCTTAAAAATGGCCTGTATGGTCACCCTATAATTAAAGAAATATCTCTCTCCTAGAGCTATCGGATCTTCAGCAACATATACCACAACATTCTGTTGGAAAGCTTGAGAATTATGTAGGCATTTGTGGACAAGAAATAATGTTTTTTGTCCTATCTATTTGACTGCTACCACTTTGTGTAATTGAAGAGACATCTCATCAAACACAACTATGGAAAACACAACTCTTGTTTCCTTTGGTACAGTAATAACATACCTGAACAGTGTTTCCCACAGGATTTTGTGACACTTGTGGCAGCAGGTGACGTCACATATTAATTTGCATATTTATGATGTCATTGCATCAAGTTTGCATTTAAGACAAGTTTTGGCACTTCAGATGTTCTACTCTATGAACTGTCACATACTGTAATACAACTGAATGCCCAATAAAGCTGTTCACATTTACATATTTTCTGTTGTCATACATAAAACGGGTATAAATAGTGACTAAACACGACCCATTAATACTACATGTTAACCAGGAATCACTCTCACTATACTCCTTAAATCCTGATTTATAATCGAGACATCCTCTGATAAAATCAATATACATCTACACTAAAATCGACTATATGCGATGGTTTTGGCTGTTACTGTTTTGTCTTATTCAGCGCACTGACTGTGTCTGAGTAACAAGCTAAGAGCATTTTAACAGACGAATTACATTCAAATTTAAAAGTCAAAACGGTCAGTAAGCGACAGGTGCTTGGAAATGCTTTTTTGTACTCATTTATTGACGAGTCTGCTGCGGTACGGCCAGCTGAATGCGCTGCTTCTCTGCCGCTCACTGCACAGAACAGATGCAGAGAGAGGCGACACCGTGCCGGGAGAGTCAGAGCTCGCGCTCGAGGGGCAGTACTGGCAACATCTTCCAACTGAATGAAAGCTAAGGTTTTTTCAAAAAAGTCGCTAGGTTTGTCAGTATGTACCTTTTATTGAAAAAAACAGCTAAAAGGGTCTGAAAGTAGCTAAATATTGTGCTAAAGTCACGCTTGTGTGTGTGAGACACGGGAGCTGATGGCAGCGGGCAGTGGGTATTTGTGGCGGTTGATGTGGATATTGTGGCGGGCCACCAAAAATAAATCAACGTGTGGGAAACACTGCCTGAATATATATCCACATCCCTGCTTGCCTGGACCCATTCCCACACATTACAAGAACAGTGGATCTAGCTGGTATGCAGCTTATTCTCTTGCACCAGGGGAGCACTCTTTCGAGGACCATACCCATGAGTTTTTGGACTAAGCAAACCACACTCACTTTCCAGACAGTTCTCATTACCTTTAATCGTGCTGGTCTGAATGATCCTCTAGGTCAGGCGTTTTCAGGAGGACTCTTCCCCTAAACATTTTTTTTGGGGGTGTTATCAGCCTGCACCATTTCGGCTACTGGACCAATCTTGGGGCGTCCAGTGGGGCGGACCCTCCATTAATGTTGGTCCAAGTGGCTGCCACTCCAGAGTCTCGTCACCACAGGGCTGCTAAACCCCAGTCTCATCACGACATGGCCACCACGCCAGAGTCTCCAGCTATCATGGACACCAAACCAGTGTTTCCGATTGTCAAACGTCACATCTGAGGCTGCAAGGGCTTGCAGTTTGGTGGACCCACCACTGATGTCAGTGCGAGCAGTTGGTATCCTGGCACCCTCAGCGTTCTCAAGCCTGATGGTGTTGTAGAATTTTCCTCGTTCAAAATAAATTGTTAGAGAGGTTTTGAAGCCATTGATAAAACAAAGTCGAGTTACGGTTTGCAAACGGTAACTCTAGAATGTCTGTTTCACACTGATATTTGCCTGATGCCATTTCACAATACTCCATATGTTCTCCGTTGTATTTTTGGACAAAGTGTCTTTTACCATATATGTGTCCTTGAAGGTGATCAATAGCTTGTCATGCATGTATTTCTAGCTCCTGAACAAGGTCTTCTCCATATATGGGTTTTTCAAGCTTTAAATAGTTCACTCAGTTCTTGGCTCACTGCAATACTTAACACACACCTGCTTCACACAGTCAGATTAATAATAGTAGGTAATAGAATATTGCTTATTTGTGAGAGGAAATTATTCTACTATGTATTATGTTAATTCAAGATCAATGAAAATATTCTACAATGGCCTCAGCGGTTCTTCCACCGTCTGCTGCCCTATCCAGTGATGGTGGTCACCATTTTGTGTGTCTGGGCTGTACACGCTTCTCCCAAGGCGGCGCTGACTGTTACAGAACCTCCCGAGGAGGTGGCAACCATCCCTGAGCTCTCTGCCTGTCCTGTCATGGGCATGGAAGCCGTTTCTGAACACTCTGCCGGTTTTGTCATGGCCACAGAGGCTGTTACTAACCTCGCTTTGCTTTCTGTGAATGTTCCGCCCGCGTCGCCGTGATGGTCTTCAGCTCTGCCTGCTCTGCCTTGGTGGTCTCTGACTCTGCCTGCTCCACCCACACCACCAGATCTGCTTGCTCCGTCCTGGCCACCCGGTCTGCCTGCTCCAACCTGCTCACTTGCTCCACCACAGTCTCCAGCCCTCTTCCACTCCATCTGCCCGTTTGCTGTGTGCCTTGTTTGTCTCCATAGTTACACTCATTAGTTGCCATAGCCACTGGCTGGACTATACCCACTCCTTGTTAGTTCCCATAATAGCTCATTGGTTCCTTTTGTTCTCCCTTGTATATATAGCACTTGTGTTTCCCTTGTGCTTTGTCAGTAGTTGGACATTACGGTGTTTTTTGCTCATGTTTCTTGTGTTCCTTGATTTTTATTTCCTTTGATACATTAATAAATTACCTGCATATAGGACTACATCCCTCCTTGCCTGAACTTATTCCCACACATTACACACTTGCACATTTTATATATACATTTATAAATAATAAATAATTTATTTAATAACTAAATAATTTTAGTGCAGACATTTGTATTTGTTATCTCTCTCTCTTTCAGTAAGATAGTGGAAATTTAAATGTGAGATTCTGGAAACGAGATATATATTTAACGGGACGGTCAGGTTAGGAAGAAAATTATTCTAAGCGGACAGCGGGTGAACAAAGAGTGAATATATAGCAGGAGCGGGTGGGTGCGAAATAAGCTTGCGGGAGCGGGACTAAAAAAACTTAAGCGGCCCAGTAGTTGTACAACAGACAGCCGAACACTTGTACAGACAGGCTCTGATGTTCCCTTTTTATGTTGCACTTTGAAAAACCCAAATCAGAAAAAAAGCCTCTTTTATGTTGCACTTTAGAAAGGTTGTTATTATAAATGTAGCCTAATTAATAGTTAAATAATATTAATGACATCCTAATTTGCTGTTACAAACGATGCGTTTCAATAAACAAATTTTTCAACAAGTTGCGTTTGGACGAGTGCCTTTATATCCATGGACTGTTACCCGAAAAGCAATGTCTAAAGAAATAGGAATCGAAGTTTAGCACAACTCACCAGAAATAAGCATGGGGCATGTTGAGCTCAGCTTGTTGTATCTGCAGCTTGCTCAGGTTGTTATTCTTTTAATAATTTATTGTGCAAAGAATGGGTTACAAAAGATGATAAAGACTGTTCCATAATCCTATTAAACTCAAAGGATATAGAAAAAAATATATATTATTTTGTTATTATTGTTTATATAATTTGCTGTTTTAATGATAAAGAAGACTACTTTATTATTATTTATTTCCACATTCATTTACAAGCTGCATGCGTTCTTGATCAAAAGTCATTAGAGATTTCTGGCAGGAGGGGAGGTGATTTGGGGGTTTGTGCGATTAACCGCCAAACCGCGATATTTGTTGATGCTTCACCTCGGTAAGAAAAAATCCCATACCGTCACAGCCCTAGTGATTATAACAAATACCTGCAGAGGGCACCAACTGCCTGGTGACGTCTATGCTGGTGACGTTTCACTTTACAGCGTGATTAAAAGATGTTTAAACTCACCATATTTTAATATTTGGCCACATGCAAACTCAGAAACTTTTATTATGAAATCGCGATGTACAATAAATGTCATTTTTAGAAATAGGTTGATGTATTCTATTGGCATTTGGAAAAGGTTTATAAATGATTTACGTTACAAATCTAGTGAGATAATGCACACATTTTTTTCCAAGATGAACGTTAAGCACAGCATATGCAGAGGAAGAGTTTAGCCCCTTTCACCCATACAGTCTTTACTGGTAAATTACCGGTAAGATATCATGTGTGAACACTACCTTTTCAAAAATGCCAGTAAATCCGGAATGCTGAATCCCTGACAATTTTAAAGCGACAACTGAAAACTCATCTTTCGACACCATCTGACTTCATCTAAAAAAAACAAAAAAACACTTGGCTACCCTTTACTTAATCCCCAGTCTAACTTGTACTTATTTAAACAATGCCTGAAACTTGGTATTACAAGCACTTGTGTCTATTTGCCTCTCTCTTTGACTCCTTAACATTCCTGTCAAATTTGCCAAAAAAAAAGGCATACCCAAAGTAAATTGCACACTGTTCTTTAACCATTTGGAGTATATGCATGGAAGGTGACACTCTAAGGTTTGTTCCTGAATAGTCAGAATCATTTTAAGTCTTACTGATATTGAGTAACAGAATTTGGAACACACTGAAAAAGGGGAAAAAAACATTCCGCCTACATTTTTTTGGGGTAAACAGATGCCTGCAGATGACTATAGTTGGGAGCTATTAGCTGGAAAACACAATGGGATCACAGCATGAAGCCTTACCAAGCCCAATTTCAAATTTGATAATACCTTAGAAATTGAGTGTTTTACACATGTTTATCTAAGTTTATGTCTAGGCGCTTCCCAAAAAAGGCCACTTGGAGACTCCAAATGGCCCTTTGCAACCATCGACACATAAAATGCTGTTATTCTTGAATGCTTTAATGTGCAGTCATAATTTTGGTCTCTAATGAATGGTTACACTTTATCCAGATTCATAAATAACTGAAACAAACGCATTATAGTGTTTTTCAATTCGTGAAACTAAACTTTGTGCAAATAAAGAGACAAAACAAAGGCTAGGTTATTCTTTTTTTTTTTTATTAAAACACTATCTCACACTATTGATCTCACACTATACAGGTGCATCTCAATAAATTAGAATGTCGTGAAAAAGTTTTTCTTGTAGGTTACTTCAAAAAGTGAAACTTTCATATATTTTAGAATCATTGCATGTAAAGTAAAACATTTCAAAAGTTTTTTTGTTTTAATTTTGATGATTATAGCTTACAGCTCATGAAAGTCAAAAATTAGTATCTCAAAATATTAGAATATTTACATTTGAGTTTCAATTAATGACCATCCTTACAGTATAAATTCTGGGTATCTCTTGTTCATTGAAACCACAATAATGGGGAAGACTGCTGACTTGGCAATGATCCAGAAGACGAACATTGACACCCTCCAAAAAGAGGGTAAATCACAGAGGGTCATTACTGAAAGGTGTGGCTGTTTACAGAGTGCTGTATCAAAGCATATTAAATGCAAAGTTGACTGGAAGAAAGAATTTGGGTAGGAAAAGGTGCACAAGCAACAGGGATGACCGCAAGCTTGAGAATACAGTCAAGCAAAGCTGATTCAAACACTTGTGAGAGCTTCACAAGGAGTGGACTGAAGCTGGAGTCAGTGCATCAAGAGTCACCACGCTCAGACGTCTTCAGGAAAAGGGCTACCAAGCCACTTCTGAACCAGAGACAACTTCAGAAGCGTCTTACCTGGGCTGTGAAGAAAAATAACTCAGTGGTCCAAAGTCCTCTTTTCAGAGGAAAGTAAATTTCGCATTTCATTTGGAAACAAGGTCCCAGAGTCTGGACGAAGAGTGGAGAGGCACAGAATCCATGTTGCTTGAAGTCCAGTGTGAAGTTTCCACAGTCAGTGATGATTTGGGCTGCCATGTCATCTGCTGGTGTTGGTCCACTGTGTTTTCTGAAGTCCACAGTCAGCGCAGCCATCTACCAGGAAATTTTAGAGCACTTCATGCTTCCTTCTGCTGACAAGCTTTATGGAGATGCTGATTTCATTTTCCAGCAGGACTTGGCATCTCCCCACACTGCCAAAGGTACCAAAAGCTGGTTCAATGACCATGGTGTTACTGTGCTTGATTGGCCAGCAAACTCGCCTGACCTGAACCCCATAGAGAATCTATGGGGTATTGTCAAGAGAAAGATGAGAGACACCAGACCCAACAATGCAGATGACCTGAAGGCCACTGTCAAAGAAACCTGGGCTTCCATACCACCTCAGCAGTGCCACAAACTGATCACCTCCATGCCACGCCGAATTGAGGCAGTAATTAAAGCAAAAGGAGCCCCTACCAAGTATTGAGTACATATACAGTAAGTGAACATACTTTCCAGAAGGCCAACAATTCACTAAAAAATGTTTTTTTATTGGTCTTATGAAGTATTCTAATTTGTTGAGGTTTAAAATTGAGAAGCCTAAAATCATCACAATTAAAAGAACCAAAGACTTAAATTACTTCAGTCTGTGTGCATTGAATTTATTTAATACACGAGTTTCACAATTTGAGTTGAATTACTGAAATAAATGAACTTTTCCACGACATTCTAATTTATTGAGATGCACCTGTATAACCATTTAAAAATTTGACAAATATTTTTTTTTAGAGGTTATTGGCAACATGCCACTCATTATAACAATCCCGACTTGGCAAAAAGCACAAAGCCACATCACAGGAAGAGCACTTCACTGGTGTCTTTATATGGCAGTGTCTGCACCTCAGACGACCTGTGGTGCTGTCTCCACTGATATGCACAGGCTTGTGATGTGCTCTGTGTGGAGTGGGCGATTTAGCAGGCCTGTCAGCTCCCGCTGCCGCTGCCAGCTCATCAACAAGTGTCTCCCTGAATGCCCTCTGGTGCATGGGTACCTCTCCTTTACCTTTTGTGATATCCTTGTAAAGCAGGAAGGCATTCACAATGGCAATGTCCATGAAGTGATAAAAAAATGTCTTATACCACTTCTGGGTCTTGTGGATGACTTCATAGTAACTGACCAGGGCATCAGAGAGGTCCACTCTACTCAAGCACCTGTATGGACAGAAAAAAAACAACATTGAGCCACATATTTAATTTAATTTCAAATAGCAGAAAAAAATGTTTATTATATAACATACCGGTTGTACTCCTTCACTGCTGGTGGAACAGAGATGTCCTTCAATGCCCAGTGCCCATCTGCATCTCTGACTCTCCTCTGAACAGTATCCCCTGCATGGGCTGTGTGGAGGGTTGAACACATGACCACATCCTTTGTGTCTCGCCACTGGACAAAGAGGAGGGAGTTCTTTCTGATCCATCGTATGCTGCCACGGGGAGATTTAGAGTCCAGACTATTTCTTTTGGTTTTTGGAAAACCAATTCTGTTTGTGCGTATGGTTCCGCATGCCCAGATCCTCTTCTGAAGGAGGTCGCAGAAAAGGGAGGGACTTGTGTAGAAATTGTCTACAAACAACTTGTAGCCTGTGCCAAGCAACCGTGTGTCAATAAGCTCCATCACTGACTCATAACCGAGTTCCTTGCCACTGTTTCCCTGCAGCTTTCCTTCATATACAAAAAAGTCCCATGAATACCCATTGCTTGAGTCTGCCAGAACAAAAAGTTCATATCCCCAGTGAACAGGCTTATTTTTCATGTACTGTTTTAGCCCGATACGTGCTTCTGAGGCAACCATCCAGTCATCTATTGAAATTTCCTGGCCAGGGTGATAGTTTGTTTTGCAGGCATCCCTCATCTCAGTGTACAGTGGCTTTATTTTGCAGAGACGATCAAATCCTGCTGTACCTCTTCTCTGTTCATTAGCAGCATCGTCCACCAAGCTGCTGAGGTGAAGGGACTGGCAGATCCTAAGAAACTTCTTTCTGGTGATAAGCTTTTTAGGGAACGGCAAGTTGTACAGATTACCTCCTTGCCAGTAATCGGTTATTGCAGGGAGTTTTACTAGACCCATATAAATTGCCATGGCCATGAATGCAAACATATCCTGTAATGTCACGTCAATCCACGGGTTGGAGGGCTTCGAGTGGTGAGTTGATCCATAGTCATTGGTGTTTTGAATTATTGTCTGTAACAAGGAGTTTGTAAAAAAAAGTTGGTAAAGCTGTAAAACTGTGTAGGTGGCTGTACGTTTGAGCTTAGGTCCTGGTGAATTGGTGGGTCTGAAGGTGGGCTGTGGTGGTGTCACGTCTGGAACATCAACACCATTCCATCTCTCTTCAGATGTGCTGGTTAACATCTCAGCTTGACTGCTGCCAGTTCCCTCTCTCCCTCTCCCTCTCCCCCGTCCTCTGACTCTTGGTCTTCTGCTGGCAGAACCTCTCTGGGAAGGTGTGGGGCGGGGCTCCTCTCCTGATGAAGTTCTGTCATCGTGTCCCTCAGTATGGGGCTTTTTGCTGACTGGCTCCCAGTCTTCATCTGATTCAATGTCAGATGATTGTCTGTGATACAAAGAAATAAATAATTTACAAAACATTTACATATTTTCTGTATTCTACTATTTTTTACATGCTCACATGTATATAAACAGAAACACATGCACACAAACAACCAGACATATACACCGATGCATGAGTACACACACACACACACACATTATATACAGGGCTGGACTGGTAATCGGGCATACCGGGCATTTTCACGGTGGGCTGACGCACTTAAGGGGCCGACAGAAGTTATTTTTTTTTACCATCACGCAGGGACAGCGAGCAGCCAGTGGCCGATTGGTTTGTCTCCTGTATTGACAGAGTAAACCACCCAATCACAATGCGCTATAGACGGAGCAATGACGTATTTTGATAAAGATCGCAGGCAGGAGGAGAGGAGAGCAGTTGAATTGAGCAGTTGGTTATTGGCTGTGCTGAGCAGAAGCCGGCCTCAGCGACTGTTAAGTATTTAAACTGCTTGGTGGCTGTTATAAGTTGGGAAAGCCGATTAGTCACCAGAAGAGAAGGACGGCAGCTCGCGTAAGTTTTGCAATACTTTTTCACAGTTCTGTTGTTTAAATTATTTACTTGCTGCTAGGAAGGAATACTTTGTTTCCTACCTATTTCTATTGTGCATTTTCGTTGAGGTTTATATTTTTGATTGCACTTGTTGGCAATTAGAATAATTTGCACCTCAGCTAAGAACGAGCCTGTGCGATTGTGCAAAGTTTTTAGTTTCGTATACAGCAATTAGCAGTCCTGTAAGGTTATTGGCTGTGCTGAGCAGAAGCCGGCCTCAGCTGTTTTCACTCTAGTCTCCTAGACCGTATTTATTTGATGTCAGAGCGCTGACGCGGAAGCGTCTGCGGAAGCATTCAGCCATCGTGCTCAGCCTCCTCGTGTGAAGACCAACGAGTGTAAAGACAGACGACTTTTCCTGTGCGACTTTAACCGAGCAACGACACCGAGCACACACTTAAGTATCATTTCTATCTTCCCTCACACACTCTCCTTCCCTATCCTCTATCATGTGTTTCGAAACCATTCCGGTTCTCTCCCAGCCACGCTCTAAAAACACACGCAGACGGCAACGTAATCATGCTAACCTTCGCCCGATCGCTACATCTTCTACTACACCTCTTTCTTTCTCTGTGGGTCTTTGGAATTGCCAGTCAGCTGTCAACAAAGCTGTCTTCATTTCTGCTTTTTCCTTACAATCCACTCTCAGCATCTTGGGCTTGACTGAGACCTGGATTCGTCCAGAAGACTCCGCTACCCCGGCTGCTCTCTCTCACAATTTCTCTTTCTCTCACACCCCAAGGCAAGTTGGCCGGGGTGGGGGCACTGGTCTGCTCATTTCAAACAATTGGAAATACTCAACCCACTCTCCCCTAGGCAATCACAACTCATTTGAATCTCATGCGATTACTGTAACGGCTCCTATAAAACAACAGATAGTAATAATCTACCGTCCCCCTGGCCAAATTCTAGCAACCTTCCTAGAGGAGCTGGACGGCCTGCTGTCCTCTTTCATGGAGGATGGCACTCCACTCCTAGTCTTTGGCAATTTCAACATTCACCTAGACAGGCCTTATGCTACAGACTTCCATTCACTCCTAGCTTCATTTGATCTCAAACGCCTTACCACTACTAGCACGCACAAATCAGGCAACCAACTTGATTTAATTTACACACACAACTGTACTACAGATAACATTCTGGTACAACCACTACATACCTCTGACCATTTCTTCATTACATTTACCTTACATTTTACTACCCAGGTGCCACCAGCTCCCTTACCGGTTACTTTCAGACGTAACCTACGCTCCCTTTCCCCCACCCTTCTTTCCTCTGTAGTATCCTCCTCTCTTCCCTCACCTACCCATTTCACATCTCTGGATATAAATGCAGCTACTGACACTTTATGCTCTACCTTAACCTCTTGTCTAGACGACATTTGTCCCCTCTCCTCCAGGCCAGCACGGGCTGCCCCTTCTAACCCCTGGTTATCCGATGTTCTTTGTGAGCATCGGACCAAACTCAGAGCGGAAGAGAGAAAATGGCGCAAATCAAACGATCCGTCGGACCTGACTAGGTATCAGTCTTTGCTTTCGTCTTTCTCTACTGAAGTCCACACTGCCAAATCCTCACACTTCCACAACAAGATCAACAGCGCTCCAGACATGCGTGATCTCTTCAGAACATTTAATTCTCTCCTCTGTCCCCCTCCACCACCGCCCACCACTTCTATAACAGCTGACGACTTTGCCACTTTTTTCACCGACAAAACTAGAACAATCGGTAACCAGTTCTCAACTCCACACACACAGGACCTCCAACCAACCACATCCACTGCTCAAACTCCCATCTTCTCCTTCTGTCCCCTCACCGAGGCAGAAGTATCCAAACTTCTCCTCTCCAGCCATCCTACATGTCCTCTTGAACCAATCCCCTCTCACCTTCTCCAAGCAATCTCTCCCACACTCTTACCGGCACTCACACACATTATCAACACATCTCTCCGCACTGGCATCTTCCCCACAGCGTTCAAGCAGGCCCGGGTAACCCCACTGCTCAAAAAACCTACATTAAACACTTCTCTTTTAGAAAACTACTCTCCTTCCATTCGTAGCGAAAACACTCGAACGAGTTGTCTTCAACCAGCTCTCACTATTTCTTTCACAGTACAACAAACTGGATGCTAAACAGTCAGGTTTCAGGAGTGGCCATTCAACAGAGACTGCGCTACTCTCAGTCACGGAAGCCCTGCGAGTCGCAAAGGCCGATTCCAAATCATCAGTCCTCAATCTGCTCGATCTTTCTGCTGCTTTTGACACTGTCAATCATCAGATACTCCTGACACCCTCTCATCGCTGGGCATCACTGGGATTCCACTTCGCTGGTTTGAATCCTATCTCACCGGTAGGTCCTTCAGGGTGGCCTGGGGTGGGGAGGTATCCAAAGCACATCAACTGGTCACTGGGGTTCCTCAGGGATCGGTTCTTGGACCCCTCCTCTTCTCCACATACACTACATCACTGGGTCTCATCATACAGGCACATTGCAGGTTTGCGCTACACAACATCAGAAAAATCAGGCCCTTCTTGACAGAGCATGCTGCGCAACTTCTTGTCCAGGCCCTTGTCGTTTCTAGGCTGGACTACTGCAATGCTCTTCTGGCTGGTCTTCCATCAAATGCAATCAAACCTCTACAAATGATTCAGAATGCAGCGGCACGACTGGTCTTCAATGAGCCCAAAAGAACCCATGTTACACCTCTCTTCATCTCACTGCACTGGCTACCAGTGGCAGCTCGCATCAAGTTCAAGACACTGATGCGTGCATACAGAACAACCACAGGCTCAGCACCCTCCTACTTCCACTCACTATTACAAATCTACATCCCCTCCAGAAGTCTGAGATCTGCTAGTGAGCGACGCCTTGTGGTACCATCACAGAGAGGCTCAAAATCACTCTCCAGAACATTCTCATTCACCATTCCTGGATGGTGGAATAATCTTCCCACCCCTATCCGGAATGCTGGATCCCTGTCAATCTTCAAGCAACAACTGAAAACTCATCTCTTTCGGCACTACTCGACTTCATCCTAAACTTGTTCACAAAGAAAAAAAAAAAAAAACCTTTCCCTTTATCTTTCTCTCCTTCCCTTGCTAGCTTGTACTTATTTGAACAATGACTGAGACTTGGTGTTACGAGCACTTCCTCTGTCTGATTGCCTCTTCAAGATGAATCGCTTTATGTATTCCCCAATTGTAAGTCGCTTTGGATAACAGTGTCTGCCAAATGACTAAATGTGAATCGGTAAAGTGCTTGATAGGGACTCGGGACGGAGGCAGGCATCTAACCTATCCTAATGTGTGCGCGCCACGAGTGTAGAATACGCAAACACTTTTTAATGAAACGTAATTCTTCCCCCGCGATTTTTAGGCCAAGTCAATTCAAGTATGTTCATAGAGGTTTCCATGGGCCAATGCGAATTAATCTAGATTTTAATTATTTAAGACACGATATTTTCAGATCTGACGTTTTATTCTTATCCAAAACAACTAGATGCAATGATACATATCTACACTACAGTCAAGAGTCTTTGAACAGTATAGCCTAAGATTTTGATTGTTTTTTTTTTTTAAAGAATTCTCTTCTGCTCACCAAGCCTGCATTTATTTGATCCTACAGCAAAAGCAGTATATTGTAAAAAACATTTTTTTACTATATAAAATAACTGCTTTCTATTTGAATATATTTTAAAATGTAATTTATTTCTGTGCTCAAAGCTGAATTTTCAGCATCATTACCCCAGTCTTCTGTCACATGATCTTTCAGATTATTCTAATATGCTGATTTGCTGTTCAAGAAACATTTTTACATATTATTATTATCAATATTTGAAACAGTTAAGTTTTTTTTCACGATTCTTTGATGAATAGAAAGATCAGCATTTATCTGAAATAAAAAGCTTTTGTAACATTATACACTATACCATTCAAAAGCTTGGAGTCAGTATAATTTCTGTTTTTTTTTTGTTTTTTTTTTGGGGGGGGGGGGGATTGGGGAATTATAGAAATTAATACTTTTATTTAGCAAGGATGATTTAAATTGATCAAAAATGAAGATAAAGACATTTAGTTACAAAATATTTCTATTTCAGATAAATGCTGTTCTTCTGAACTTTCTTATCAAAGAAACCTGAAAAAATTTATACTCAGCTGTCTTACATAATAATAATAATAATAAATGTTTTTTGAGCAGCAAATCAGAATATTTGAATGATTTCTGAGGGATCATGTGACTAGAGTAATGATGCTAAAAATTCAGCTTTGAAATCACAGGAATAAATTACATTTTAAAATATATTCAAATAGAAAACGGTTATTTTAAATAGTAAAAATATTTCACAATATTGCTGCTTTTGCTGTATTTAGGATCAAACAAATGCAGGCTTGGTGAGCAGAAGAGACTTAAAATAATCTAAAAATTAAAAAATACAATGAAGTAAAAATCTTACTGTTCAAAAAACTTTATCTCATATATATATATATATATATATATATATATATATAGAAGTGGTGGTGGGCCGCCTGGACCAAAAAATGCCAGGGCTGATTTTTTTGTCTCAGTCCAGCCCTGATTATATATATATATATTTAATATAAGTGCTGTCAATCGATTAAAATAATTTAACGAATTAATCGCACATTTTTCTAAAATGAATCGCGATTAATCCCACCTAACATTAAAGTTTTAAATATACTTCTATATTGCAATAATTTCACATTTAATCTTCAAATGTACAATAATTTCACATTTAATCTTCAAATGTACAATGTACAAACAACAACGACAGTATATTTTTTATATTTCTTTAATGGCATCTTTTTTATGATTGAAGGCCAGCATCACTGATATCAATACTACTGATGTCTCTCTAAAATAGTTTTCCCCCCTAATATTTAACCACTGATTATAGCCATTCAGCATTACAGTATAATTGAGAGCTATCAATTTGAACATTTATTAAGACTTAACTTCTAATTTAAGTGAACTTAAAACAATCTTCACACGAACCCATTATAATGTCATATTTAGCTACCTGTGCCCTTCAGCAGAAATATACAGAAAATGAAGTTTTCAAACACTAAATTCTAAATTAAATATAGATGAATCCAGTGGTGTAGTGGTGCCTGGAGAAGTGGGTATACTCTTAATTTATGCCCCCATTTTTTTTTTTAACGGCCCGGCAAAGGATGAACGACCCGTGTCAAACACAGTGACATGTAAAGTTAGTCTTGCATATTCAGTTCACTCCAAAATGGGTACTCCAAAAATAATATTTGCACACCGTCACTTAACTTCTGCTGCTTAAGGATCATTATGAAAATAATATTATCCACAGAAGAGGTGCAGATTTTGCAATTATTTAAAAAAAACTGACATTTTGTCAGAACCTCTAGTAAATTGCATGCTATTTTGTTTAGTTGTCTGTTCAGAATTGTGAGAGAATTGTGATCTCTGTTTGAAACAAACAAAAACAATAGTGATTCTCAATCATTTCAGAAGTAAGCACTCCATTTGATTAATTATCAGCTCATTTCAAGTTCAAAGACCGCAATAGGAGAGCGCTGGAAAGATAAGTTTGTCATACTACTTTTAATGAAGATGATTGTGTGTTGACTATATCACAAACTGCCGTGAGACTGGGTTGGACCGTCTGCGTCTTACTTTCAGTTTCATTGGCGGCAGTTTGCGTGTCTGCTTGCTGAAGAGATGCTCAGCTGCTCGTCCACGGCGATGTGTTGCATTAGCGCAGTCATATCTGACTATAATGTCATATAGGCCTAGCCTTTAACGCTCTCAAAAATTTAGAAGTGGGTATACGGAATGCCGACTGATAAAGAAGTGGGTATACGCCGTATACCTGCGTATACCCTCCACTACACCACTGGATGAACCCCTTAAAGCTATAAAAGTTATTGATTTCCTCTGTTTTCTTTTGTTCTTGGATTAATAGACATCACAGCAGCTGGTTATTAGCTTATTGGCCTGTTATTGCTTTAAAAGCTGCTGCTGCTGAAAGTGACGCGGATCTGACACGCATCTTATTTTCTCACAACTCTTTACCTTTTCTGACCCACTTCAGGTCTTAAAGTCTCTTCTATTGAGCGGACGAGTTGAATCAGGTGTTTTAGATGAGGGAGACAGTGCTAGGGTGCGTCAGGGCAGTTTTCAATTTCAGAGAAATGTTTTTAAATGTGACGCATATATAACATATTGCATGCATGCACACAGTTTTAAGGCAGCTTTAATCACCTTTTTGGTAACATCATGCCTTAACTGATGGCAATAACTAGTACATTGCATGCACAGTTTCTTTCGCAGTTTGATATGAAATGATACAGGCTACAGCGCACGCCGGCACCTTTGTGCGTGTATTTGAAGAGCGCGCGCTATGAGCACAGTATCTTTTCTGCGCTTGTTTGACTCGTGTCTGGCACGGAGGTGAAGTTAGAGCGTGTGTCTGAAACATCTCCCTTTAGATGTGGTCAAAGACGTTCTGCATCTAAATAAATGCAATCCTTTTCAAGAAAAAAGAGACAGAGGCAGCAGTTGTGAATGGGGTGGCCAACCCTAGCCCCGCCCCTGCATTAATTGCGTTAAATATTTTGTACGCGTTAATCTGAAAAAATGAATGTCCTGCGTTAAAGTGCTAATTTTGACAGCACTAATATATTATATATATATATATATATATATATATATATATATATATATATATATATATACATATACATATATATATATATGCGCACACACACACACACATACATTCATTTATACATATATATATACCCATGCATGAATGCAGAAACACACACACATGGACACAAACATGCATATAAACTCGTGCATCATCGCACCAAACACACACGACAGAAGTTAGCAGGAACACCTCAAAACACATACCTCAGTATATACAGTAAAATATGTTATAAAATATAATAAAACACTTACTTGTCGAGAGTGACGTCTCCCCCATCCAAAAACATCTCCTCTGCTATCGAGTCAACGGATGAAACATTGCTCTCTTCTTCAGTAATGTCATCCTCCGACTCATCACTGTCACGCCGAGTGCTTTGCTCCACAACCTCTTCAAGTGAAAAGTTTGTTTTCATCTATCTCTTTGCCATTTTTCACCTGTCAAACACTCTCCAAGCTCCAACTCTCTCTAAACTGTCTTTGCGCACGGATGAATGCGTCACTGTCACTTTGCGCACTGACGCACGAGTCACTGTCATACTTTGCGCACGGAGCTGTGTTGACAGGTTGAATCGTCCCGCTAAAGCTGCATAATAATCTTTTCAGAATTTAATTGGCTATCAGATAAGAGCGTCACTTATCTGTGCGATCCACTTTCCTGCAGAGTTTAGCTCTAACCCTATTCAAACACACCTGAGCATGCTAATCAGTGTCTTCAGGATCATTAGAAAATCACAGGTAGGTGAGTTTGATCAGGGTTGGCGCTAAACTCTGCAGGAAAGTGGATCTCGCGAGCCAGATTTGAGGATCACTGCTTTACAGTTTAACTATTTACTGTTTTTGTTGGAATGCTATGGATCAGTGGACTATCAGGAGGCTTCATAAGTGAGTTCCTTCAGTTTTGTTATTGATTATTTGGTTGTTGCTGGTCTGACAAAGACACTGATTGTACCTGCTGTGTATCTTAAAATGGTTTGCATCGTTCGAATCACAAGAATCTCAGCAAAGTGCGTACGCTATTCTCTGTCATCAGTAATGCATGGATACGCTGTTTATGTTCAAATCAGCGTAAATAAACGTACAATACGTATCCATGCATTACTGATGACAGAGAATAGCATAAGCACTTTGCACCCATCGGATGCTTTTCAAAATGACACAGAGAGACAGAGAGGAGACGAATTGTTGAATAAATGTCGTTATTTTTATTTTCTTTGCGTACAAAAAGTATTCTCGTCACTTCATAAAGTTCAGATTGAACCACTGATGGCAGATGGACTATTTTGACGATGCTTTTCATACTTTTATGGACCTTGACAGTGCAATTTACTATGCAGTCAATGGGACAGTCACAAGCCTCCCGGTTTTCATCCGAAATATCTTAAATCGTGTTCTGAAGACTAACAAAGCTTTTACGGGTTTGGAGCGACATGGGGTAAGTGATTAATGACAAAATTTTCATTTTGGGGTGGAGTATCCCTTTAAATTAAGATTATAATAATTTAATTTTAGAGCACAGCCACCACAAAATCACTTACTTTGTAATCATTCTGAGGTTAAATACTGATTCAGAACCATAACAAGAAATAGTTTAGTAGCTATGATACGGTTTTTGAAATCAAATCTGTGCATAGCTATGACAGAAAACACTGGCATATAACAATGGCTTGGGAAAAAACAAACAAACAGTTAATCTTAAAAATATATATATATATATATATATATATATATATATATATATATATATATATATATATAAACCCAAATAGGAAATAAAGCAGTTATCGAATAAGCAGGTGTCCTATTCTGTTCTAAACTCCTGAAATATTGATGTCTCATATTAAAACAGTCACTGCAATTTATGAAAGCAATCAATTAAATCTGTAAGTATTAAATCAGATGTAACCCCCTTTCATTAACATTGTCATAAGTAACTAATTTAATTACACATTTCTTCTGTAACTCATTACAATTACATTTATTTTGTAATTAAATTATGTAATTTAGTTACTTCCCAACACTGGCGTTAATGAATTGCCCTGGGCCTTGTTCGTTGGTAGCTATGTGTGTGTGTGTGTGTGTGTGTGTGTGTGTGTGTGGGGGTGGGGGGGAAATGCTGTAAACTGTGAAAATGAAGTCTCAAAATCCAAATGAACCGAACAAGATCGACTCGAACAAAGACGTCAATAAATGCACGCGCATGACCTGATCTACAAATGCACAGATTCCTTTTTGCATAATTTGACACATTAATGCAGAACAGAATTTTTTTATTTGCAAACATTTCTTGTACAAATCTCTGCCTAATCATTTAATCCCAAATTCCACAGACTCAAATTGGAAGGCACTTGTTTGCAGTGTTGGGGGAAGTTACTTTTAAAAGTAATGCATTACAATTTTGCGTTACTCCCTAAAAAAAGTAACTAATTACGTTACTTAGTTACTTTTTATAGAAAGTAATGCGTTCCGTTACTTTTGCGTTACTTTTTAAATATGAGCAGGGCTTGATTGTTTGTTTTTAATATAAGAAGTTCTATTTATAGCAAATGTAAAGCCCTTTCACAACAAAAAGTGTAATGAATAAACCTCAGGCTGAAGGAAAAGTAAATTCACGTCGGTGCAGTAGAGCGTAGGAGAAGTAGTTCAACACTCTTCAGCAATAAAAAAAAACAATGAAGCACAATTGTTTATCTAAAGTCATTTTTGCTTAGTATGATTGAACTGGATCATCAAAGGTCAGCAGCAAAGACATTGGTTAATAAAATGGCATTAGATGCATGTGTTGTTTAACATTTAATTATTGCATTATATTCTGAGTTTGCATTTCACTGTTTTAATTCATTTTAATGAATACTAAATCTGTTTTTTTGCGAGTGAGACTAATTAATGCACATTTAGTCTAGAACTACAGTAACATCATGTCCACACAGCGCACACAATGCCTCTGTACTTCTGATTTCTCCCAACATGTGGACAGGAGACTTGTCAGTCAATAAATGGGAAAAAGTAATTGGCGTTACTTTTTTGAAAAAGTAACTCAGATATTTTCTTGTAAATCTAAAAACATTTAAAAGTTCTTAAATGTTATACAAAATAACTGTTTTGTTTAGGCTACTTTTGCATTGTTTTCATATCTGTCTGTAGAGCTGGACATTTTGATAAGGATCAAATGATTGAGTTCAGCTTTGAGAATAAAAACTAACCTGTTTGTTTCTCAGTATCATCATGTTTGACTCTGAATGCTTCTTCAATCTTCATGTCTTCACTCTCCTCTTTAATAAACGCCATCTTTGTTTGCGTCTCAGTATCTTCATGTTTGACTCTGAATGCTTCTTCAATCTTCACATCTTCACTCTCCTCTTTAATAATCACCATCTTTGTTTGCGTCTCAGTATCTTCATGTTTGACTCTGAATGTTTCTTCAATCTTCATGTCTTCACTCTCATCCTTAATGAATGCCATCTTTATAATCGTGTGTCACGTGGATCTCAGTCGCTTCAGCAGGAGTTTTTCTGTGTGTTTAAGATGCAAATAATTAATAAAGAAAAATAAATGCAAACTAAATCTCTGGGTACATCTTAAACAGCTCCCTAATTCAGTAGTCAGTGCACTGATGAGTAGGGTTGCCAATAATATACACTTCCCTCCAAAGGTTTGGAAACACCCCTGACAAAGTGTGGTTTTGGACGATATCAGCATAAATCCTTATAATTTTTTGATGCAAATACATTAAATTAACTTGACATTATCATTGTAGACCAGCAATAAAACATAATAATGGCAATATATACATATCAAAGTCAGACATGCCCCTTTGCCAGCTGTAATGCCTGGTTACTCGTTTAAACTTGGCCCAGGTTTTTAAAATATTTTTGGGTCAGCGCACCTTAATACTGCAGCTTCAACAATTGATTGCCAATTCGAAGTCAATGTTTGAATAAACTGACAGCTCGGATGCCCAGATTACGCAGAGCTAATGGTGGATATTTTGATGAATCCAAAATTCATTTTTTTGTATGTATGAACTTTATGCAATAAAATACGTTTTCATAGTTTGTGTTGTCCCTTATCAGTGCAAAATTATCACAAATTAAAAAGGATTCATGCCAATATTGTCCAAAACCCCACTTTTCTAGGGCGTTTCCAAACTTTTGGAGGGCAGTGTAAAATCGTCCCATATTTAAGGCATCAGAGAAGCGTTCCTTATTAAAGCTGTATGGAACACAGTTTGTCCTTTTGTAAAACTAAGACATGAAAATGACATACACTCTGTGGTACTGAACAAATATTTGAAGCATCCCTTACTTTTCTTTTCTGAGGTTGGCAGCCCTACACAGGGATTCACCAATACCCCTTTTCCACCAAGGCAGTTCCAGTGCTGGTTCAGAGCCAGAGCCTACTTTCAAACCGGTTCTTTGTCTTTCGACACCCAAAGCACCAGCTCCGAACCAGCAAAAGTGGTTCGTAAGTAGCACCAAAACATTGCTGGGCTAGAAGGAAGAACCGCTTGCATCAGGGGCGTAGTTACCGTGACCAACAAGACGAAAGAAACTGTGGACCGCCATATTTGAAATAGCAGCTAAACACGAACAAGTTGGATTCTCCGTATTTGGATGCCGATCAGTGTTAATTTTGACAGCAAATTTTGATTTAGTTTTAGTCATAGTCTTTTGACTAAAATACCATTTAGTTTTAGTCATATTTTAGTCATTTGAATTGTTTTTAGTTTTAGTCTAGTTTTAGTCAACTAAATATCATAACATTTTAGTCGACTAAATCTACAGTAAATTTAGTCGTCTAAAATCTAATGGGTTTAGTTACAGTGCATTTATTAAGTATTTCTCTAAAATTTCCAAACTCATTATATAGGTTTGATATTAAGGTATTATCATGATTAGGGGTCGACCGATATGTGGTTTTCAGGGCCGATGCCGATACCGATTATTACAGACCAACTAGACCGATAACCGATATTTTGAACCGATATATGTCTGGTGTAAAAATTACAATTAATGTCAAAATTTAGAATAACAAGGGCTCTGACAAAAACTGCCTTCCCTGGTGTTGGTTGCACTTCTTACTCTTGTCTTCCTCCATGCATCCATCTACAATACGGGTAATATAAAGAGAGTTAAAAGTGGGGCCACTGTAGGGCTGCACGATATATTGCATGCGATTGTCATGTGCATCTCTTCAGTAAAGCCGGTTCTGTGATTAGTATTAAATCTCCATCACATGCTTTCCAACCCAGTAGATGGAGCGGAAGTTAATACACAGAGCCGTAGTTCACTGACAAGCTACGCAATTCGTGCTCATAATCACAGATGAATCGCCTTCGATAATGAACGTGATGTTGCGTAGCTTGTCAGTGAACTACGGCTCTGTGTATTAACTGCCGCTCCATCTGAAAGCAGGTGATGGAGATTTACTGCTAATCACAGAACCGGCTTTACTGACGAGACGCACATGACTATCGCATGGAATATATCGTGCAGGCCTAGGCCACTGTATGCTTCATGATTAAGCCCATGAATACAGTACTACAGCGAAACAGCTTGGGGAAATGTAAGTATTTGGCTTCACTAATTTACATGTTGGAAATGTATGTGTAATCGCATAACCTCTCATAATTCTTCATTAATTATTTTCTGATGATTAAATCATAACCTACAAGAGGTGACTATTCAATTCATCATCTAATGCACATCAATTGATTAACTTAAAAAAGCACAATGTATATAATAAGTGTAAATAATTGAATTGTCTTCATAGCTCCATTGTAGAAGTTAAGAAGACCGTAACTATTTTAATGAAACTATAACACTAATAGCCTATTATAGGCACACTTGGTTCAATAGCCTATAACTTAATCTTGGCCTATGTGACAGTATCTTAGTCTTGGCCTATGTGACAGTAATTTCCATTAGTTTTAATTTACAGCGCAGTGCAAATGAAGGCATAAAACATTAATTTAATTTATCTTTTAATCAAATGAGAGTTAAACTCTATTTTTGGCAAACAAATGGGTTTACTATTAAAATTAAAACATGGAAGAAATAGCATATTGTGTGATTATTCTTTTAAACAAAGTTGTAATAATTGTTGTAGTAGTATTAGTAGATAAACCAGACTTTTATTTTGACGGGTAGCCGTGAGGACCTCTTAAGTTTCTGTAGCCTATGTATGATATGACGATCGTTTTACTCAAATGAAACGGTCAAATGCTCATGAAGTGACTCTCAGAGCAGTTCTGGGGATGTTGTTCAAGTATTTATGTCCTCATTTAGTGAGACGGCAGATGCTGAAAACACTGCGAGCAGTCGCGCACTTCTCTCTGTGTGTGTAGTAAAAACTGCGCGTCTGTGCCATTCACATATACAGAGACACGCAGCACATGCACAATTCATATTTAAATGGTCTTTTTGCGGCTTAATGTTTACAGATACTAGTCCATAGCGCGAGTCGATTTAAATGTAACTTACTGACCTACTTTTGATTAATTAATTCAAACTTTGACTAATTCCGTGACTCCGCGTTATACAGTAACCTCTATTTATATGACTGGATTCCGCGATTCCGTCCGTGTTTATCCCATCGCGGAAACCATAAATAGATAATATTGAGGTGTTTTGCAACTTCAGTGTAGTGGATTGTGATTTATTACAACTTGAGCAACGTCTGCTGCTGACTTTGAGAGACAACTGATGCGTGATCACTGAAACAAGCAGCTCCAGTTAGCAAGCGCTTTCAGTGTGAGAGTGCCTTTGGTCTTCCACGTTGATTGGTCAGACTCGTGACTCCCAACAAATCAGATGCGTGGTGGGCGGAGACTGCTCTAGCCCACAGAGTGGGGAGATCCGACAGGCAGCATCAGAGCCAAATAGCGCGTTTCAAAATTAAATTATTTTATCGGCACATCGATTTTGAAAATGGCCGATACCGATTATCATAAAAATGCTTAATATCGACGGCGATAATCGGCCAGGCCGATAATCAGTCGACCCCTAATCATGATAGACATCGATTTAACTGCAGTGACACACAACATGCCTTTATGTTAAAATTAAATAAAACCACTTCTCATAAAGAACAAGAACAAGGTCTTCTTTTTAATGAAATACCAATGGTTATATAGGATAATTATCCATTCTTTATATCAACTTGTTTACCATATTCTTCATTCTTTCAAGCAGACATATTTATTTCTATAAATAAATTTAAATGAACCTTTAGGGCTACTAAAGTTTTTCATTCAAGAGCAGTGAGTGATTTTCTGTCTTTCTTCTGTTGCTTGATTAACATCAATGACAGAGACAATAGCAACTTAATTAGACTACTATCCCTTTAAAACCGAACGCACAGCTGCAATGGATGCAATGTACTGATGCACGTTCTGCCTACTGTTTACGTTCACTTAAGACGTCATCGACTGTTTATGTGAATGCTCGTCAACACGGCATAATTTCATGTGTAATTCTCCGCTCACGCGACGCAAGAGAGTACTCTCTTCTGTGTGTGTATGCTTCAGTGTCTGTGCTCAGAAAACCGGACGAATCGAGTTCTCTCTTGCGTCGTCAGATTTATCCATATGTCTGCTCTTCTCTTTCTCCCACATATTGATATTTTTGAACGTTTTATGAGACGTGCTGCAAGTGTATTATAGCTTATGTCCTGCCGGTTCATATGTATGCATCTAACCTCGTAACTACACACTACAGAACTATGTTCTGAATGAATCTCTTTCCAAATCGTCCCTCCCTAACAGTTTCGTCTCGTTTTTATTCGTTGACGAATATGTCAATAGATTTTCGTCATAGTTTTTGTCATTCAAAAATAGTTTTCGTTCGTCATCGTCTCGTTGTCGTTGGTGAAAAAAATGTCGTTGACGACAATTATGACGAAAATTATTCGTCAACGAAATTAACACTGATGCCGATGTAGGTTCGCAAAGCCATGAACGTCAATAGCAACGCAACGTCCACCATTGTTGATAGTTTGTTTAGGCTTGTTCGGGATGGATCGGCGCTGTGCGGAGGCATCGGGGTGCTGCGGGAGCGACTGGAAAGCTGACGGCTCTTTATGCTTTTGGATCGCTCTCGCGGTGCTTTAGTGTGTTGTGTGCTGATCGATCTGAGTGGCGCGATGCACCTCGAACAAGTCTGTTGTGTTTGGCGCTGCCGCGCTAGTGAAACGAAACATGAAACGTATTCAGTGACGTAAGTCCTGGCTCTGTATTGGCTCTCTAGCCTGTGGAAAAGCAACCGGTTCTTAAAGGGCTCGCGAGTCGAACCAACTAAGAACCGGCAATAGCACTGGCTCTGAACTAGCACCTGGTTCCTGCTGGTGGAAAGGGGGTATCTGAGTGATAACGACCTTAAACCACCTCGTTAAAAATACTAACATTTGCTTTACGGGGATTAATTTTATTTAATTAATTTTTAATATTAATTGCGCAAAAAGCAGCAAACAACTGAACATGAGGATTCACATGATCATATCATATCACGCACCTGCAGCGCTTCTGCGAGCGGAGAAAAACTTAAAGCTAGGCGATATATATACAGGGGCGGGCTTAACCAATAAGCGAGGTAAGCGGGCGCTTAGGGCCCCGGGGAATCAGGGGGCCCCATCTGATATTGGAGAAACATATGCAATGACTGGAGATTTCCCCTTAAAGGAAAACGCCACCGTTTTTCCATATTCCAATATGTTCTTCCCTCAACTTAGATGAGTTGATATGTACCTCTCCCGTCTCAGTCCGTGCACTTAATCGCTCTAGCGCGCGGCACCACTATGCTAGCATTTAGCTTAGCACCATTCATTTCTTAGGATCCAAACTGGGATAAATTTAGGAGCCACCAAACACTTCCATGTTTTCCCTATTTAAAGACGTTTACATGAGTAGTTACACGAGTAAGTATGGCGACACAAAATAAAACGTGGCGATTTTCTAAGAAGATAAAAATGATAACTATAATGTGTGGCGGAAGAGCACTTATTAAATGGACAAGTGCACGCATTTTTTTTTTTTTTCGATAATATCTTCCTTTTGTGATCAGAAAAAAATAAATAAGGTAGCCTAATTTGGCCTAATTATATATATATATTATAACGAATAAATAGGCCTATACAAGAAATATATTTTCACTTAAATAATAATTTAAGGAAACGAAAGAAAAACTGTGCAACGAGTAGCCTTCGGTTCATTTTTGTGCTGCGCGAAAGGAAACAGATGCTATTTTTTTAGGCATATTTTACGAAAGCGCAAAGATTAGTTTTTATTGTGAATGTACACAAATAAAAGCAAACCTTTTACAATTGCGATTATCTTCATGACTAATAGGAGTATTTGCTTCCACTGTTAAACATTCTACCTTGACAATGCAGCCTGTTCATCATTATAAAAACATATGGGAAAAACACTGCTCAGTTTAAATATACATGTAGTAAAATCAGTGCCGTTAAGCGTTATCACAGTACCGCTGAGAAGTTATGCAAAACATGTTGTTTTACGCGGATATTGCAACGCGAGTGAAGCAGGCTACATAAAAGGTAAATAATATTTTGGCATTCGAATACAGAAACATTTGATTTTGTGTCGAACGAGACCCAACATTGGTTTCAGTTTCGTTTTAGCTTAAATTAATTATTTTGGTTTGTCGTTTATATAGCTATAGCTTCTTACATGTTTAATTCTTGTTTTTTTCTAACTAGTCTACTGTTAATTGAAGGGATGTGTTGTTGAGTGAGAGGAACTAAAACAGCCTAGCTATGTTTACAGTGTTTATTATAATGTTTGTAACTCGCGTCGGCTATTTCTGAATGAAATAATAAAATGCAATTTATGTTTTTTTTTCTCTATCTCTCTAAAAAACGTTTTTATACGCGTAGCTTATTTTAACCATGCAGCAAACCTTATAAAATATGCTGATAAATTACTGGAAAAAAAAGTGACTTTAAACCGTTTAACTGATTGTATTAACCGGTCAAAATTCTTATCGGTTAACGGTTAAAAAGAACATCCCAACTAGTAGTGTAACTAATCACTATATATAGTAATAAGTAACAATATTACCTTTGAAAGGAGTAACTAGTAATGAGTAATATATTACATTATTTGAGTAACTAACACAACACTGGTTAAAATACATATAATATTGTACACAAAGTTCATATTTAGGCAAATTTGATATCCAGTTATTTGTACATCATATCTATGAACACATTTGCAGCTAACGATAGTTTGTAAAAGTTAATCATTACACTTGTTTGTGTTTGTTTGTCTTCAGCTGATTCAAAACACGGACTCATTTCACGAATGATTTGGTTCTCAAAACTTACATTCTCCTAAAACAAAACAAAAAACAACTAATTTTCTCTCACAGTGTTTAAACTTATGTACTTATTCAGTAACGATACACAAATGAGACGCACGCTGCTAATGTGTGGATGCACGTTACTCGCAAAATAGCGTTAAATAAAGCATCACAACGTTATATTTAAGCATGATTACTTTGTTTTACTTAGCTTGCGAAAACGTTTAAATTGACGGAACAGTTTAGATTTAAACACTTAAAGCCACAAACCTTTGAATGAATCACAACAGATGCAGGAGCGCGGTGCTGCTTTGTGACGTCACACCACCAGAGCAAAATAAAAGTCCCGTTGAGGTCTAATACAGTTTAAAACAGGGCCAAAGGGACTGCTAGGGGTGGGGGAAAAGAAAAAAATTAGAAAAAAAGAAGGGGGAAAGGGAAAAATTATGGAAAAATGAAGGGGAAAGTGGAAAAAATTGGAAAAATTAAAGTGAGTTTTTTTTCTCCTTTTTTACCAGTTTTTCACCTTTTCACTTATTTTAACTAAAGAAATTACAGAAAAGTCATAATTTCTACCTATTTTACCTTATCACAAAAAACTCCTTATATTAATTTTTGTAAAATTGAAAAAAAAAAACATACAAAACATACTTCCAGATACGGTTTATTCCAAAAGCTCAAATATGACATACATATGCAATAATAATAATAATAAAACAAGGAAATATATAAACAAACATAAAAATAACTAAAATGACATATATGCTTGCTACCAAATAGGTTTTATTAAAAAAAAAGCTTAAATCCAGCATTTATATAACAAAAAGGAATACATAAACAAATTGAAATAATTACATATATAATAATCTTACTACCAGAAATGGTTTAATATTAAGAACAGAAATATACACATGAAAAATAAACTTCCAAATATTTTCTTCCAAAAGCTCTAATCTGACATCGATTAATTTTTAGAAAAACACATTTAAAGAACTATAACAATACTACTAATACTTGCATAATACTTCCAAATCTGACCTTTATATAATAATGATGTATGTAAATATACATTTAAATATCTAATACTACTAATAATATAAACTTACTTCCACAAATATTTTATTCCAAAAGCTCAAATATGACATTTTATAATTTCTATAAAGACAAATACAAATTTAAAGAACTATAATATTAATAATAATACTTGCATCATAATAAATCAACTTTCAAATCTGAACTTTATATAATACAAAGATAGATGTAGATCTAATACAAATTTAAACTAAATAATAATAATAGCAACAACAACTACCACAAATACAGCTTAATTGTTTATCATTTCTGTTGTTTATATAAACAACTTTAAGAGCTTTCCTTTAAATTCAAATTTACTTGGTTTACTTAATGTACTAGTTAAAATGCACTACCTTAGAAGTTAAGCTGACTGTGTATGAAATTAAGAGACAAAATAAAACCTAAAGAGAGTCTTTCCACTCTGTAATGGTCTGGCTAAATGCTGGACAGTACCACTTTCCTTTAACCTGGGAATGGCCAGTAAGTTTGCTTTTTGAGTGGCCACATGTTTTACACTGGTAATGGTAATGTTCTTTTGTGTGACGCTTCTTTGGAGGCTCCCCTCTTGCCACACGCTCTTGATCCTCAAGAGCTGCCTTGTGCAGTCTCCAAGCACGTTGTCGGTTCTGAGGAGGTGGTGGAGCTGACTGCTGTTGGCCTGGCGGAAGGCAAGACCCTTCCTGAGGCGGTGGTGGCAGTGGTGGAGCTGATGGCTGCTGCCCTGGTGGATGGGAAGACCCTAACTGAGGCGGTGGTGGCAGTGGTGGAGCTGATGGCTGCTGCCCTGGTGGATGGGAAGACCAAACCTGAGGCGGTAGTGGCAGTGGTGGAGCTGATGGCTGCTGCCCTGGTGGATGGGAAGACCAAACCTGAGGCGGTAGTGGCAGTGGTGGAGCTGATGGCTGCTGCCCTGGTGGATGGGAAGACCCTCCCTGAGGCGGTGGTGGCATCGGCAGTGGCTCATTTGCCAAACCAACCTGCTGGGGGAGCTCCACTCCTTGCAACAAGGTGTCCCGGTCAGTTCTTTTCTGTCGGTCTGAAAGCCTAGGAAAGAAAAACAAGCATTTTCAGCTTAAAGAATGCACAACTGCTCTTAAAATTACAACTTTACCCTACAGTACACTCACATGAAGCATTATTTAATACACAGCAAATTTTAACTGATTGATTGTTTAATTAAACACTGTGAACTAAACCATTCTAAACAAATGTAAACTACATCACTAAGGGGACACTTTACATTTAACAATATTATTGATCAGACTGCACTAACATTATTGGATGAGAACTGAACTAATCTGGGCGAGCTGCTTCATAGTCGATTTTAACAAATTTTATAATTGATCATCTTTGCACAGTTATTGAATGGATTTAAATAGACACTGCACTGTCTATTTTATAAAGTGCTATAATAATAAAGATGACTTGACCAAGGTCTAAACTAGGGATGTCAATTTTCAATCATTTCCATAATCGATCGTCGTTTAAATTAACGATCAATTAATCGTTAACCTTAACTACTGCAAAATGCGTCTATTGCAGTGGCATAGTCACCGGCATGACAGGATGTGCAAATGCCACTCAAAACGCCAGCTTCCTCACCCGAATGAAAAGGGTTTTAGTCTAAATAAAAGGCTAGTGGCAGGATGGTAAAATGAATGGATGTGATTATGTGTAATATTAAGCAATAAAGTATTCCAACCATTAACATTTCTGTAAAGCTGCTGTGAAACAATGTATACATTTAATATGTGTAATATACAAATAAATTTGGAATTAGAATAGCTCATCCAGTAGTTGTTACTGAAGTACAGTTGTTCATGGGAATGTACTACTGAAGTGAATTCAAGAAGCCAAGACCCAACTCACCAAGATGACACTGTAGTGTTGTTGATCGTAACTAGCACCAAGTTGGTCTTGTCCAGCACTTCTCTGCAGTCTTCAAGCAGCTGCTTGATGTGACTATACGTCATCACAATGGCCTGAGGAATTGGAAAGCTTTTGCCCTTGTTGTCTTTAGGCCTGTTTCTGGCTTCCCTGAATTCCTTCAAAAGCTTGAGTGCGACGCATTCTGAAATCCTGTTGACATCAGGTCTCTGGGCACCATGGGTCATGAACAGTCTGTGAATAAAAGGACGCATTGATTGTATTATGTATGATGTTATTATTCCACGGTTCATTATAGCTTTGTAAACAGACTAATTGTGTTTTTTTATTTTATGCAGATGAAAATGAGGCTCTGTGGGATACTTTATGATGGCACACACTGTAAAAAAAAGGTCTTAGATCACATGATTCTTCACAATTCTCTTTTTTAGCCTTACAGAAGAATTAAATTATTACACGGGCAGCATGAAACAAGCCTCAAGTTTAACACAGGTGTACTACAATTTAACTCACCTCTCAGCCACTTGCTGACCAGGGGCTGAGCCACTACGCTTCCGAGAAGCTCTCCAGGGACCTGGCAAGACATTTTTCTTGCACTTAAGGGAATACTTGGACGCAGACTGATCAATGGCATGCAGACACGAATACAACCGCAAGATCTCTGCTATCTCGTTGGTTGACAAAGCAGTGATAGTGCGGTTGAGGCTGACGAGGTATCCACTGCCTCCCATCCAGGAACACCCCTTGAATCACATCTACTGTCCTAAAAATGGAAACAAAAAACAAAATTCTGCATTACAAAATAGTTTATTAACAGTTCTTTGATATACCATTCTTAAATTACAATCATCAGCATCAAGTATTACAAACTTTACCGGAGTGGATGTGCTGGGCCTGGCACAGGAAATGTCTTCAATGTCAGGACTGTAAGAGCCACCACTTGGAAGACTTGTTTCCTAGATTATTTTTAAACATTTGTAAGAGAAGAACAAAACTGGGTTACAAAACTGACTGTTCAAAAAGTTTACTTGTTTTAATAAGTGGTCACACTTGCATTAACTAATATGACTTTACAATGAGCAATACATTTACAATATTTGTTCATCTCCGTTTACATTAGTTAATAAAAATACAACTGTTTTTTGTTAGTTAATGTTAATTAAAGTTAGCATTTTAAAGTTTAATCATGCATTAGTAAATGCTGAGATTATAGTTCATGTTAACAGATGTGGTTAGCTAATGTTAAAAACTTAAACCTTCTTGTAAAGCATTACTTAATAATCTTTTAATTAACTGAATAATTTAATTGCTCATGTAAACTAACATTCCTATGCAATTTTAAATTAAGAATAATCAAGATAATTGACATTACCAGAGATGAGATCAATAAATCATCATGACTGCTGGAACTGTTAAGGGTGTGTGCATCTAAACTGATGTCCACTGCATCACATATCGTGACATCCAGAATCTCATCCTCCTTAACTTCAACCTGTGTCTGTGGCGGAGTGATTTCACTGTGCTCCAGTGGAGAAAGCAGGTCTCCTCTGTCAGACTGCGCCAGCAAGTACTCCACAGCTATACGTTCATCTGCCATAAAGAGTCATTAAACATTTTGTAATAAGAGGAATATATCAGGCTAAAGCAGTACAGTGCATGTGATGAATGTAGTGTTGCTAATGAATAACCAATAGTGGGTGCACTTTTTAATACTCGCGTGACAAGCGCGTATGTAATTGATGACAGTAGGCTATAATCGATTATGGTCTATTACAGCATCGATGCAGAATTGGTCCATGTCCACATCGCGATGCAACGATTAATTTCAACATCCCTAGCGTTTAGGCAGCATGCAATCTCACAGCGATGCCTGGAATTACTATTGTAAGAGAATATACAAATGTTGAATCTTACCAGTGGGTTTCCCAGGGGGCATGAATTCTGGCAGGAGAGCGCATCCGAGGACTCTGTTGCTGAGGACGTTCATGTGGGACATTAAACGTACATCATAGATTTTAGTATGCGATGTACCACTCATGTCCACAGCCTGATGAGCCCGGTTGATGTTCCATTTTAAAAATGGTATTTGATGTTGTCCAATGTATTGTTCGAAGTTAGAAATTCCAATATTGTGACAATACTACTTAAATATACACATGATATTGACTTATAACTTCAATTTACCTGGAATAAAAGTGCACTGGTGGCGATGAAAGCTTTCCAGAGAAGAGGACCCTCTGCCACACCTCAGTACATCCAGAACCTTGTCTCCCTTCTGTAACCCGGAGCCCAGTTTTGTGTAAAGCTGAACAGCCGGTGGATCTTGGACGCAGGGTAAAAGCTTCTGTTGCACCTCCCACACATGCGTCATGCTCTCCGGATTGATGAGGTGGAAACCAGTTGTGTCGGTCAGTTCCCACATGGAGTTAAGCAGTCCTTGAATCAAGGCACGAGTTTCTTCCACTCCCCGTGTCCTCCTCCTGCAGTGCTTGGCCAGCTCACTGGAGGTGATGCTTGAAAGGATTTGGGCCTCTGTTGGAATATGCCCCCCATGTTTTTTTAAAAGTATGCTCTTTTTTGCCTCTTTAAGACAAGCGATGTCATCCTTGTCCCATTCAAAGATACAGCTGGACAACTTTGAGCAGAAAGTGCCATACAGTGGATGGTGCTCCGTTGTAAGACCAGCAGTGAACCGTCGCATGAAGTGGAAGACATCAAGACACACTGTGACCTTCCATGGTCGAAACCAGGTAAGAACTGGGGCCTCATTTATAAAGCGTGCGTACGCTCAGATTTGATCTTAGAGTGTGCGTACGATTAAATCCACGCCAAAGCTCATATTTATAAAGACGGTCTTTGACGTGGAAAAGTGCTTACCGCCACGTCAAGGTCTGAGCAGACGTACGCACTTTTCCTTGTGGCAAAGTCAGAGTACTGCAGCTATTTGAATATCTAATAAAAGCTGTGTACGTGCAAGCACCGAATTCATCATAAACAACAAAGATGCAGTGTGAGAGATTAATTGTGCAGTGTAGTCAGATTTTTTATTAACGGGAGTTTTTGCGAGATTAAACTGACCGTTTTAGTAGCCTAATGTTGAGAGTTCTTTACTCGCATTCTAGGCTACACAGTTTATTCCTTGTTTTTTATTTTACAAGAGAACTTGCGACGTCTTGTTTTACTACTATTGCGTAAAATAAAATAAAAAAATAAAATGCATAAACACATCTCCAACTGTTTTGTCTGTGTAGCCTATAAGAATATGTCGTTCAATAACGGTTTTAATATATTCTATTCAATAACATTGTTAACTGTTTTTATTTATAACATCTGCTGCTTTGCTTTTGTGAAAATGAATAGAGACATCAGCCTTAAACTTTGTTTTTGTCATTTACATCAGTTATATTTGTATAAAATACACTAGATATTTTTGTGTCAGTACATTAATGGCACATTTGAGCAGCATTAGTAAACTGTAAATATAAAGAAATTCCAAATCACATGCAGGTTTTTTTCAGACCTGAGACCATAATCGTGTAAAAATTTATTTTATTTTGATATGAAACATCCAATTTTTCTTTCTATAATGTTTTTTTTTTTTTAAGTTTTGCTAGAATTTTGTGATACTACACTTTTTATTAGTTGTCATAGCAAGTGATTTTAAAAGTAGGATGCTCACTTTTTATAAGATGACTGAAACTTTTACTTGAATTCGTAGTTTATTCTTACTTTTGGAAACCTTATTGTTTCATAATTACTACTACTACTACCACTACTACTATTATTATTATTATTATTATTATTTCTGTTGTTTCTAGTAGTAATTTTGATAATAGTCAATAGAAAAAAATATAACCACACACACATTGTTTGTCCAAAGAATAATTACACATTATGAAATAATTTGGATCCACGCATGTTAATAATTCCTATGCATCTATGGCCTATAAAATGGCCTATGAAGTCGTAGTTGGCAAGAAGCAGAATGGCAGCATTAGCGCTTCTTGAAGATATTGCAAACCGTACAATGAGAAGACAACGCGTTTTTTGGACTGTAATTTCATTTTTTTTACGTCTTTTAGGGACCTTTGCTGCCCCCTACCTCGTTCACAGCCTGCGCTACACACTGCCATGCCACACATTTAGTTTAGTGTGAAAGCCCACTGGAGAGACTCTCAAAAGAGTCCCCTCACGAACCTCTACCTCCGCCAGCAATTTCAGACTCAGTAAAGTTTTTTTTTCTTTCTTTGTGCTCGTCATTCTCAAGCATAGAAATTTGGATGTTGGCGTGTGCTCTTTTATATGATAATGATATTAATTAGGGGGCGTTTACAAGGCGGAGATCTGACACCAGTCAGCTGCGCACAATTTCAAGATCATTTGCGATTTATAAACGTCACATCTGGAAGAGAGGCGTACGCACGTGTTTTTGTGCGCACGTTCGTTTTCTCTGAATCGCACTTACGCACTTTTGCGAAATGATCTTAGAACAAATTTAGGATTGTTTCTGCGTAACATTTTATAAATGAGGCCCCTGGAGTCACACCTACACCAATGAGAAACAAGGAGAGAACTTATGCATTTTCTTAGATTTAAATTTTAATCATTAAACCAATATGCTAATGCAGTTTTAAATAATTTTTTGTTTACTTAATTGCAAACAGTGAACGGGTTCTCATGCTACATTTCTATTTTAAATAGTTCTAAAAAGTCTCCCTAGGAGTGCTTTTAAGAAATATGAACAAACACCTGAACAAAAGCCATGTAAATTCACTTTACAAATTAGTGGGAACCATGCAGATCTGTGATTTATTCTCATTCAGAAACTTGCCTAAAATGCTTGCTAATATGAAATAGAAATGTATAAACAGCATTATGATATGATATATGATATAACACTTTATTGTCAGACAGGTCTGAAATTTTTCTTGCATGCACAAGCATTCCTATTAGAAAAAGTTAAAAAGCTACAAACCCGTCCCACTGCAGCAGTCCGTGTCAACATAAATCACAGCTGGCTCTGGCTCCCCAGCATCCTTGTATCGCTTCACGATGCCCGGACACAAGTCATCCAGACCGGCTCCCTCACCAGTTGTTAGGACACAGTTTAGGACTTGGCCAAACTCATTGCCAACGCTGGTCATCCAGGTAGCAGTGTCAGCAATGCCACCAGCAAGCTTTTTAGTGATCTATATAAATACATAAACACATCAAGTATAATCACTGAAGATCAATACAAGTATACATGCATTTGGCTCATATATACACACACACTTACCTTTTTGGTAGAATCAAGCTTCAGGATGCTACCATATGTTGACGTTATGACACCCTTTAGCTCGTCAAGGTGACCCAGAATTTCGTTGGCATGGGCGGTCTCAAACCACTGTGCCAGAGGTAGGGGGCAGAAAGGTGGTGGCTGCTCATAAACCACTTCCAGTTGGGTCAGGGCACATCTCTTATTGTGTAGCTCACAGTCTGTCAGGTAGTCAATAGTCCGTCTTGCCCACTCCTCGCTATGAATTTCTTCCAGCGCTTGCTGCAAGTAACTGGAGCTGTTTCCTGCAGTTCTAGGCTTCAGCAAGGTCACACACTTCCTGTCAAGGGCAAGGTGAGTGGTGAGAACAGCTGGGAATTTATTTCTGTGGGAGGGATCCAGTTGATTAAGCATCTCGGAACTCCAAGGGCAGACAGGAATCATGCACTTACTGCAGCGAGGGTAGTCTGCTCCAATTAAGTAGTATCTGGAGTCAACATCAATGACTTCCCTTACTTTAGTATAGATACCTGAATGGTGCATCTTCCTACTGCACGGTGTGCATTTCAGAGGAATACCCCACATCCTCATAGGGGCCCACAGAAACATCCGCTGCCTGAAGTAACTGCTTGGATCAGGCGGTGAAGTAGAAGGCTTGCTGGGACTTGGTGGATAAAACCAGTTTTGGGAAAACTGCTGCTTCAGTCATATTATTTTGTTATAGATGTAATATTGAGAGAGAAATTTATAGATTTGTGACAGAAATGCATAAAAAAATTATTAAATGGAGTTTTAATGGCACCCGGTGGCTGTTTTTGGTATAGCGTCTAAACAAAATCGCATATGAACCTCAATTTTTTTTATATCAACTTCAAATTTGGAACACAACGTATGTAGACATATGGCTTTAATTTTATAGAAATTTTGGATTTTTAACTATTTTTTTAAATATTTATTTTATATAAAATACAATAAAAATTGTATAATACATTTTCTTTACAGTAAATTTAAACTTCTATAACTTTTTAATACTTTAATTTTATTAAATGATTTAACTTCCGTAATAATCTGCTAATTGTCTTCTTTAAAAAGAGACCAACCGTAGGTCTGTATTCAAAAGCGTTCATGAATTATAATAATTTAAGTTTGGATACTACACTTTCTCGTGAATTTTCAAAAATGGGGGTGACAGTTAAGGGGTTAAGCGTTAAACCACCAAATTAAGAACAATGTTATCTAAATTACACGAGTGCAACGTAAGCGGTTGAGATTGAACCATACTGTACCGTTTCTTTTTCTCGTTATACTGTACTCACCTGCACGCTATCTGAAGATGTCCAATTGATTAAAATGTGTTTTGTGATTGAAAAATATTAAAACTGTCTTGCGTCAGTGTAAAACGACGAATCCGCGCTTTGGTATTTGCACCTTTTATGCATGTAGTCACATGACAATGTTCCGACCAATGGCTGCATTGCTCAGTTCAACCAATAGCTGCTTTGCCCCGTTGAGTGCTGTTAGGAACTGTTAGGAAAGACCATTGACTGTTAGGATTGTTAGGACTTGAGTTAGGAATTGTTCCGAATGTGTTAGGACTTGTAACAAATGGTTAGGAATAGTTTGGCTGTCTGATCGCTGGCGGGTACGGTACGGCCAAAAACGGCCACGACTGCCCCTGTCCATAAAACATGGACTGTAACATATGCTGTTGATAGAAGATTGTTTGTGACACTGTAAGAGAGTGTGTTGTGTGAGTGTGTGTGTGAGTGTGTGTGTGTGTGTGTGTGTGAGAGAGAGAGAGAGTGTGTGTGTGTGTGTGAGAGAGTGTGTATGTGAGAGTGTGAGGATGTGTGTGTGTGTGAACTGGCATATGTGGTTTATAAGGACAAAATGTCAGGTTACTCACCAGCATTATGAGGACACTTGGGTTTATGAGGACATCTCAGTGTCCTCATAAACCAAAGGCCATATATGTCATTTTCATGCATAAAATAATGCCTGTATGAAGTTTTTAAAGAATTTAAGAATTTACCTCATAAACCATAGTGGGATGTGTATATATTACAACTATGACCTTATATACCATGATGTGTATAAATTGACCTTATATACCATGATGTGTATAAATTGACCTTACATACCATGATGTGTATAAATTGACCTTATATACCATGATGTGTATAAATTGTATAATTTAATTGTATAAAAAATAATACTTCATTTTGACAGATGTGTATGGGCTTTGACAGTGCCGAGAGAAAAAGTTGGTATAGCAAAACCCCAGCCAGACAACGGTGAAGTGTACTGATATTTCAAAAAGCCTTTATTTTCTTACGCCTTTTCTTCTTGAAACACCGCAAGAGCTACAGGACAGATAAATAACGTAACATTAGCTCTTACGAACTCAAACATTAGCCGAAGGCCACATTAAACAATATATTGTATATATATATAACAATATTACAAATAGCCATTTATAAAAACATTTTTATGACGTTGCCTCAGTCAGTATTAACAATGCTGAAAGGCTTATGTTAACGTAACTTCACATGACATAAGTGATACACATTTAAACACTTCTTCAAGTCGAATAAATTAACCTACATATCAATGCACATAAACATTAAACAAACCAAACACAATACCTTGTTCCCGTTCCAGCTAGGTGCTTAATTATCCCCTCCTTTTCTTTAGAATGATTTCGGAGTGTTTTAGAGCGACATGAGATTTGTCTCCCTTTTCTTCCATGTGTGCGTCTCACTAACAAGTCCCACCTTTCTAGATGCGAAATTAACGTTCCACTATGGAGGCGGAAATAAAGGACTCATTACATTAACAGGGGGGACTAATAAAAATAAAGCTCAGGAGTAATTACCTTATTTACTCTCTTCTAAGAGTTAGTTACACTCCCACCAATCATGAGTGAATAATGGAACAGTACACAGACTGCATTTGGGACGAATGATTTTAACTGAAATTGCCTTCCCTGAGCCCGTATAAAAACAAAGACAACTTAAGTCAAAGTTGGAAACTTAACTATAACTATGTAATAGTATGCGCTATGGAGGGAAGGAGCAGATTTAGTTTGTCTCCAGCAGCAGAACAAGCTTCTGGACTGGGCGCTCAACTTCGGACACCTTGTGAAGACGCTCCCCTTTCTTGCCAAGCTTACTGTCACCAAGCTGGATTTTAACTCTCCGTACAAGTCCATCTTTATCAGTAGTGGTTTCTGAAACTCTACCCATTCTCCACTCGTTCCTGTGCACATCCTCTCCTCTTATGATTACAACATCTCCAACTTGTAAATTTCTTCTTGGAGCATGCCAGCGCTGTCTGAGAGCAATGTTGGCAAGGTATTCCTTTCGCCATCGACTCCAAAACTGTTCTGCAAGATATTGAACATGTCTCCACCTTTTCTTGCCATACACATCTTCTCTGACGAATTCACCAGGGGGAGGCAAGGCCTGGACAGATTTCATCGTCAGAAGATGATTAGGGGTGAGTGGTTCGAGGCTATGGGGGTCACTGAGGTTGTCAACAGTCAGAGGACGACTGTTGACTATAGCCATAGCCTCATAGAAAAAGGCCCGTAGCGAAGCATCATTTAGTCTACCAGAGGAAAGAGCAAGAGTGGACCTCAGAACGCTTCTCACTGTCCTTATTTGTCTTTCCCACACCCCTCCTGCATGGCTAGAATGGGGTGCGTTCATGCTAAAGTCGCACTGCTTCTCTGCAAGAAATACAGCCAGACGGTCTGCATCGACTTCCTTTAGAGCTTCTCTGAACTCATTTTTGGCTCCTACGAAGTTGCTTCCTTGATCAGACTTGATCTGACGAACAGCACCACGTATAGCGATGAAACATCGAAGACCATTGATGAAGGCATCTGTCGACATGTCTTCAAGAATCTCAATATGAACAGCACAGGAGCTAAGACAAGAGAAGATAAGACCGTACCTCTTGTTCTCTTTTCTTCCTTGTTTCGTAAGGAATGGCCCGAAGCAGTCCATGCCGCAGAAAGTGAAGGGAGGTGATGGCTCCAACCGTTCAGGAGGTAGATCGGCCATCCTTTGCTCTTCCATAGGTTTGCGTTGCCGTCTACAGGTGACACATTGACGAATGTAGGATGCAACTGCCTGGTTGATTCCTGTTATCCAGTAGCCGCTGCGCCTTATTTCATTAATGGTAAGACCTTTACCTTGATGTTTCATCTTCTCGTGGTGATAGGCAATAATCATCCTTGTGATGTGATGATCTTTGGGAATGATTGCAGGGTGCTTGATGAAGTTGGGAAGAGAGGAGTTGCACAGCCTCCCTCCCACCCTGAGGACACCGTCGTCGTGGAGAAAAGCGTCAAGAGCGTGTAACGGATTATGATGTGGTAGAGGGATCCCTTTGCTCAGCAGTTTCAACTCTTCTTTATACACGTTTTTTTGCAGATCTTTGATTAGGCAATGTTCTGCCTCTTCTCGTTCTGTTACAGTGGTGAGACTGTTTGATCTGTTCTTGCTTATGCACCTGAGAATGCGTGCAACCGCTCGTGTAGCTAGCGACCAAGATGAGAACTTAGACAAGCGATCAATGAGGCTCACGCGTTCAGTGGTTTTGGTACTGAGCGCTAGAACACTCTTGACCTCTGGATCTCCGACTGTTAATTCTGGTGCTTCATCTGTAGCCAGATTTATTTCCTTGTTCCATAAGAACTTGGGCCCAGTGAGCCAGGTAGATGACAAAAACTCACTGGCAGTTAAGCCCCGAGAAGCATGATCAGCAGGATTCTCATTTGTTGGGACATATCGCCACTGTTGTGGGGCTGAGCTGAGCTGAATCTTCTGAACCCGGTTAGCCACAAACGTGTGGAATCGTCGTGCTTCGTTTCTTATATAACCTAAGACCACTTTAGAGTCGGTCCAGAAGAACTCCTCTGCGTTAATACATCCCAATTCTTCCTTAAGCATGTTGCTTATCTTCACGGAAACAACTGCTGCTGTCAATTCTAATCTAGGGATGGTAGTGACCTTGGTTGGAGAGACACGTGATTTTCCTACAACTAAAGCACAATGTATACCGCCCTCTTCGTTTTGGAGTCGCAGGTATGAACACTGGCCATAACCATTCATACTGGCATCAGAGAAGTGATGCAGCTCTGTCTTTGAGACCCTTCCAAATCCAGCAGGTGAGTATGTACGGGACATGGTGAAATTATCTAAGTGGGCTAGATCACTTCTCCATTGTTCCCATTTTGGGCGAAGCTCGTCAGTGAGAGGATCGTCCCAGCCAGTACCCCGTCTGCACATCTCCTGAAGAATGATCTTCGCTTTTAGGACGACTGGCGCCACAAACCCAAGAGGATCGTACAGAGAAGCCACTGTAGATAAAATGCCACGTCGTGTTGCTGGCTGTTCCTTGAGGCTGACGTTAAGCCTGAAGCGGTCAGATTCCACATCCCATTGCATCCCGAGAGCTCTCTCGAGTGGCAAATCATCAAATGCGAGATCCATATCCTTCACGTTGGTTGCTCGTTCAGAGAGTGGTATACTCTCTAATACCTTTCTGTCATTAGACACAAACTTATGTAGTCGGAGACCACCCATGGCGCAGAGTTCACGAGCTTCCCTGGCAAGCTGAATAGTATGTTCAGTGTTTTCAACACTTGCGAGCCCATCGTCTACATAAAAGTCCCTCATAACAAATCTCGAGCCTTGAGTGTAGATGTCGCGATTCTCCTTAGCTAGATGTTTCATCCCATAGTTTGCACATCCCGGAGAGGAAGCTGCACCGAACAGATGCACTTTCATGCGAAACTCGCTGGGCTGTGAGTTCAAATCTCCTTGCTTCCACCAAAGAAAGCGGAGGAAGTTACGATCAGCTTCGACCACATGAAACTGATGGAACATCTTCTGAATGTCGCACATCACTGCAATGGGGTGCTGTCGGAAACGGATGAGAACTCCACTTAAGTTGTTCAACATGTCAGGCCCAGAGAGGAGGTGATCATTCAAGCTTGTTCCTTTGTATCTGGCTGAGCAATCGAACACTACACAAAGTTTATCTGGCTTCTTCGCATGATACACGCCATGATGGGGAATGTACCATCTCTCCCCTTCACTCCCACCGTCCTTGACCGGTTCAGCATCTCCGTTTCCGATGACTTCCTCCATGAACTCAACATAATGCTTCTTATAACTTTCATCTCGCTGCAATTTCCCTTTAAGGTGAAGGAGGCGTGTCATAGCTGAGCCTTTGTTGTCAGGTAAGCTGGGTCTGATTTTGAAGGGCAGAGGCATCTCATAATGGCCATGCATATTTTTTTTTATTCCATCATCCAGTATGTTGAGGAACGTGATGTCGTCTTGTGACACAATTTTGCTGTCGTCACTGCCATCTTTAAAGTCAGACTCTAAAATGCGAATGACGTCGGTAGGAGTTATCGGAGGTAGCTCCTTAACTGTAATTCGGTGACACAGATGATGTGTGCTCATCGCATCATGGGTTTGTAGTGAGCGCCCTACAATACTCCATCCTAAATCCGTCCTTACAGCGTAGGGATCCTCGTCTTCTCCTAAAAGGACTTGCCTTGGTGCCATAGCTCTTGAGCAGTTGTAGCCGATCAAAAGACCTACTACGCAGTCCTTCAGTGGTTGGATTTCATCCACTATTTCTGCAAGATGACTCCATTGTTTAGCCGTCTCACAAGTGGGAATGTGAGAGCGGTTAACAGGTATGCAGTCCTTTGTATAGGCGACTGGAAGATCAACTTGAACTGCAGAACTATATCCTCTAACACGAAGTCCAGAAACACCTTCGCTTGTGAGCACTGTATCCTTACCACTCATCGTCGTCAACTTCAGTTTCACTGGATACTTGTCAGCATCAAGACCATCACTCACTTCTTGGTCAATAAACGTGGTATCGCTTTGAGTGTCGAGTAGTGCATAGACAAGTTTCTCAGTAGTTAGATCATTTTTAGATGAAACCCAGACTGGTATCACCATTGATGTGTTGGATGAGCCTTCACCTGTTACACTGAGTGATGTTGCAGCAGTGCCTCGATTTGTCTCTGGATCTGATGTAGACCTTTCCTTTTTATACTTATCATCATGCAGGGCTGTAGGATGCTTTCCCTTACAGTGGTCACAAAAATGACGATGACGGCAGTCTCTCACACTGTGGCCGGGTTTCAGGCATCCATAGCAGAGTTTCTTCTCCTTTATGTAGTTGCGTCGCTCAACCAACGCCATCTCAGTGAACTTGAAGCATGCATGAAGCTGGTGTCTATTATCTTGACAAAAAATACATGAAGTCTTAACCTTCCTCTGTTCTGACTTGTGATTTTCATTGTCAGTGACTGTTTGAGTGGTAAGAACACTAGCCTTGTTTTTCTTCACGTCTCTGAGATTTCTCTTCTCAGTGATAGAATCTGATGAATGAAGGGCATGAAAGGACGTAATGGGATTGCAAGCAATCTCGGCTTCATTTGACGTGAATCTAGCAAACTCCTTAGAACTTGGGAATTCTTGATTTTCATTTAGGCTTTGCGTGACTTGTCGATTCCAGCGTAAGGCTGCCCAGTCTGGTAATTTATGAACGAGCTTCCGATTTTCCTCCCAGTCATTTAATATGTCGAGACCTTTAACATGAGGAATGGCATCTTGACAAGCATTCAGAAAATCTGAGAAGCATCTCAGTCCTTCAGCATCCTTTAAAGAAATTCTCGGCCAGTTGGTGAGCCTCTCTCTGAATGCTTTCTGAATGGCAAATGGCTGGCCAAAGCGACGTTCCAGTTTATCCCATGCGTCTTGGTATGCTTCATTCTCATTTCGGTAGAAGTTGCCATCTAAAACCTGCCGTGCTGGGCCGCCAACGTATTTTTTCAGATAGTATAGTTTTTCAGCTGGTGTGATTACTCTTTGGTCAATGAGTGAGGTGAATGCTGCCTTCCATTCAATGAATTGTATGGGATCGCCATTGAAGACAAATGGCTCAGGAACAGGAAGCCTATTTAAGGCTATGTTGTCTTGAAGGATCTGAGCGAAAGAGGGAATGTCTGTATAAAGGGGCGATGCAACTTGAGAGAGGGGCGCTGTAGTTACAAGCACATTCTTTGCTTCCATGTTCCTTTCCCTTTTAACATAGTTAGCATCCTTGTGATCAATCTCTTTTTCGTAGATCTTCAACTTGGCTTGAGCTGCCCGTATCTCTTTCTCTGCCTGCAATCGCTCCAATTCATGCCTTTGTGCCTCTAGAGCCTTGCGTTGTTGTTCCTCTAACTCTCTTATGGATTCCTTTTGCCTTTCTTCCTCTAGCAGCATCTGATAATTTGCTTCTTTTACTGCTAGTTCAGCTGCTGCATCCACGCGTTTTGCTGTCATGGCTGAAGTTATGGAGTAATGGTCGGACTGACTGTGACTTATCAAAGAAGCTGCAGATCCATAGACAGACTTTGCGTAGTCATGGCGGAGCAGTTCATGAAGGCGGTGTCTTTCCTGCTGCTCATTAAACCCGCTTTCATCATCTATAGCTCTGCTGTAGGCAATGTTGATGATTTCTGTGGTCACCGATTCACATGTATCAACTCTTCTTCTTATGTCGGTGGAGGGTGTGGTAAGATTTCGAATTTCATAATAAATGTTCATTACGTCTTCTTTGTCTCTCTTAAGCTCTTCAATGAGAGGTCAGAGCTGACTCTCTGACATATAAGTCTTTAGCTGATCTCTTGCCTTCCGTGTGTGGAGCTTCCACTGCTCGTACATGGCATACAGCCTTTTCTCTTTTTTCTTGGCCTCTTCATATTGATGTGCGCGCATCTTCTCGGTAGGATGGCGTGTGCGTTCAGAGCGTCTTGGACCTTCAAGAGCATTATCATCCTTATTTAGCTTGCCTTGGAGATCAGTTAAACTTTGTTGTTTAGCTTCATTTGTTTCCTTCAGACATGGTCTCTCTGACGAATCTACCATTTTGTGGGCTTCACCTTGTAAATCTTCATGCTGATAACCAGCTATCTGCTCCTCCACCTCTATCTCATTACCTGACTCTGACATTATCACCTAAAATTTTTAAACTCTAAAGGCAGAAGAAAACCCCTTAGCAGATACGATAAAGCCCTCGTTATGAACTGTATAAACAAAAAATATCAGAACATCAGTTTAAGGTAGATAGCACATATGCATTTATATATAGACACTCAAATAACTGCAATTGTCAGTGTAAATACCACAATAACCAAAGTTATCAAAGCTTTTAAATCCAAAGTGTGAGAAATGTAGATATAAAATCTTCAAAAAAAATGTCTATGGGTCCTTAATTAGAAAGAGTCCATGTGGATGCACACAGGAATGAGTACAAATGTAACCACAGTTTTTTTTTGTTGTTCTCGTTGCTGAGCTGGTAAGTATTAAATGTTCAGTCCGAGAAGCCGTTCATCTGATGTTCGCCTTATTGCTGAACTATAGACTATATAATAGTGGGTTAATACTCACAGTCCCACATCAATGTCCGTGAGTGTGGCTGTACTTGACCATTGCACCGAATCCGTGAGACCGCTGTCCAAAGTAGGTCAGGCGCGAGGCGTGAGGATGCTTCTTGATGAGTCCATGCTGACACGAGGTAGCTGAAGCTGTAGCCGGCGCCGTGAAGACCCTCCGTGGCCCGTTGTAGACAACACGTCGTCAGTATCGATGCGGGTCAAACTCTTACTATAGCAAAACCCCAGCCAGACAACGGTGAAGCGTACTGATATCGTAACATTAGCTATTACGAACTCAAACATTAGCCGAAGGCCACATTAAACAATATATTGTATATATATAACAATATTACAAATAGCCATTTATAAAAACATTTTTATGACGTTGCCTCAGTCAGTATTAACAATGCTGAAAGGCTTATGTTAACGTAACTTCACATGACATAAGTGATACACATTTAAACACTTCTTCAAGTCGAATAAATTAACCTACATATCAATGCACATAAACATTAAACAAACCAAACACAATACCTTGTTCCCGTTCCAGCTAGGTGCTTAATTATCCCCTCCTTTTCTTTAGAATGATTTCGGAGTGTTTTAGAGCGACATGAGATTTGTCTCCCTTTTCTTCCATGTGTGCGTCTCACTAACAAGTCCCACCTTTCTAGATGCGAAATTAACGTTCCACTATGGAGGCGGAAATAAAGGACTCATTACATTAACAGGGGGGACTAATAAAAATAAAGCTCAGGAGTAATTACCTTATTTACTCTCTTCTAAGAGTTAGTTACAGTTGGTACAACTTTACAATATGGATATACTGTCAGTTACCACTGAGCTGAAGCCATTTCAGTTTCCAGCTGCATGTTTTAAAAAAATCATATTCATCTATACATCATGCTATGATTTTACTTGTTGAGGCACATGTATATTAGTTAAACCATATTGTATAGTGTTCCTTAAAATTAAAGAGATTTTGGATATATTCTCATAAAATATGTTACTGACAAAATAAACAAATGAAAAAATAATCAGAATATAAACAGAAACCTGATTTAGTATAACATATCTATTTACCAAAATCAACAACTCTGTGATCATAAAAAAATTGAAGTGAAAAAAGAGGCACATTTTCTCTCTATGGCACAAAAGTATTTTCAAACAAACCTGTATGTGCTGGTTTAGAAGATATAGTAACATATACTGTAACATATAATAAACTTGGTTTGTGAGAGCAAAATTACTTCTGATGTTATCCCTCAAAACTCAGTCATGTCCATATCCAACCAAGCATCAGAGATGAAATGCAATTTCTCTGCAAAAGTCCAGTCCATTCAGAGATGACTGCTCAAGTTCAACAAAAAGTAAGTATTTACTATATAACTGTGAAATACATTTTTCTTTACATGAGTATTAATATTACTGTAATATAAATATCTTATATTATTCATAAAGTAAGCAAAGTAAAACATGTTTTTGTTTGGCCAAAAGAAAACTGAAATCAACCGGCCATCTGGTAAAATATAAATGACAGAGAGTCCATTAGCACAGCTAGAATTTTCAACAGACCAAGGTTTATTTCTAATCCAGTATAGATGCTTAGTATAAGTTTAGCATTATCATTTCATTTGAGAATTTAATTGCCATATTTCTGAGAATTTAACTGTTATTGAATCTCAACAAGAAAGTTTAAATTTGAAATGTTTTTGTGTGATGAACAGCATGTACGTTCATCTTCCATGTATTGTTCTTTTAGTGACAAGGAGCAGCACAAAGGGCACTGGTAGTCCACTTGAAGAGGTACTTTTACTTAAGAGAAAGGAATGACAGTTTTATTCATGCTGATTAGACATAAACAACTTGAAAGGTAAGAATTCCATCTATACATATCAATTAACATCAACTATTTTGGTCACACTTTAGTTCTAATTCTCAGTATTAACTAACTGTTAATTACAATTGATTTAGAATAAGGCATTATGTGCTAACAAACAGCCAATGTGCATGCTAATAAGCAACTAGTGAATAGTGATAATTGGACCCTAACCTAAAGTGTTACCCCTATTTTAAATTCAGGAACCTTGTTTGCATTCTAGACCCTCTAGACTTCATGTTCTTCATGATTGGAGTATCTCCTTTTGGGTTTCTGAAAATGACCCCATATTAAATATTTATGTGCACACTTATTTCAAGTGAAATTCAGGCCCTGTTTACACTAGTGCGTTTTTGTTTTACAACGGCATTTTAGAATGAAACCGATCCTCGCTTACACTGGCGTTTCTCCTGCGTTTCAGAAACGAACTCTGTTTACACTACACAACCTAAAACGCACGTCACATGACCGTTCATGCAGGTAAAACCATAGATATGTATAGGTAGATTCCCTATTATTTAGATCAGTTCAGTTCATTTATTTCTATAGCACTATTCAAACAACAAAGAGTTGCACCAAAGTGCTGTACAGACATTAAAAAAACATGTTAGTAAGAGAGATCACATCATAAAACAACAACACAAAACCATAAAAAACATAAAACTCAACCCTCTTAACTCGCAAAGGCTATAGAGAGGAAGTGCATTTTTAAACGTCTTTTAAAAGAGCCTAATGTAGGAGCAGATCTGATATGAAGTGGTAGGTTGTTCCATAATTTAGGGGCAGCTACTGCAAAGGCCCTGTCACCCCTTCTCTTAAGTTTCGTCCTTGGAACAAACAGAGCCCCTTCGTCTTGCGACCTTAAAGACCTAAGGGGTTTATAGACCTGAAGGAGCTCAGATAAATATGCAATTTAAAAATAAGCAAAAATTAAAAGTTTAAAATCAACTCTGGCTTGAATGGGTAACCAACCCAAAGAGGCCAAAATGGGAGAGATGTGATCATATTTGCGGGTCCCAGACAAAAGTCTGGCCACAGCATTTTGTACTACTTGCAGACGACTTAAAGATGTTTGGGAGACGCCAATATAGAGTGAGTTACAATAGTCGAGTCTTGAGAACACAAAAGCATGGATCAACATCTCCAGATCTTTACAAGATACGAATGGTTTCACCTTAGCCAGAAGTCTTAAATGAAAAAAATGCAGATTTCACCACGGAGTTTATCTGTTTATCAAACTTTAAAGAGGAATCCAACATTACCCCAAGATCTCTAACCACCGGTTTACAGTAGGGGGACAACTCTCCTAAACTAGAGAGAGCACTCGTAGCAGGTTCTCCAAACCACACAAGTTCGGTTTTGCTTTCATTTAGGTTTAAAAAGTTATTTGATAACCAGGCTTTAACCTCCCATAAGCAGACTCTAAGGGAATCCAGCGTTGTGTCAGTATTTTTTTTCACAGGCAGATAAATTTGCGTATCATCTGCAAAGAAATGAAACCCTATACTTGCGAAAGATAGACCCTAAAGGTAGTATGTATAGGGCAAATAAAACTGGAGCAAGAATCAGAGCATGTGAGCGGAGTGTAGCGGGGAGCGTAGCGGTCATATTTCCTTCAGGGCGGAGATCGCCTTCTGAAGATTTCGCTCCGCTCGCTCAATACGCTCAGCACCGCTCGCTCAACCCAAAATGCCTCTTGGCATGGGTGGCACTAGGGAGGGGCTAGCAGGTGCTCCAGCACCCCCAAGAAAAACCATAACACCCCCTTAAAAAATTAAATAAAATAAAAACATTTGACTCATTACACATGCATAAATACTGCAATGCAATACAACGTGATTTGCAGTCTCGCGTAATGTCAGCATTTTATTTTAAAAATGGATCGGTTCCTTGTGCCAAGTAGGCCTGCCCCCGACTAAAGATTTTTCTAGTCAACTAGTCGCATGTTTAGATTAAATTGATTAGAATAATAACCTACTAAACCATCCCTAAACCATCCGTTAATATAGGCATTTAGGCGTATTATTCAGCGCTCAAACGCAGGCATAAAGGTCTCTGCACACAAAGCTTGGCGCAAAGCACCGGCAGTGGTTCTCAACCTTTTTTTCCACCGGGCGCACTATGGTCCAAGTGCAAGTCTCACGGGCCGCACGCATGTCATTTACATATTACGTCATCAATTCAAACCAACCAGATTTATAATATTATTTATAGCCTAAATATTATGATATCTAAACAATTACATTTATTGAAATAAATAAATAAATATAATTCTACTCACAATTAATAAACACCTGATGCTGTCGGGAGCTGACCAATTTTGTGAAATTCTGCTCGAAAGGAGTAACAGCACAATGAAGTTGTGATTGTAAGTTGCGGTAAGACGCGCACGGAAGCGCGACATGATGCGCGACACTGCAGAAAGCGTGCGTTCACAAATGTAGCCTATGTTGATCCAAATATGGAAAGCATTTTCGAATTTAATAAGCTGAGGTTCTCTCCAGAGATGTTTTGCCACGTTTCTGTAATTAAGGATGATTGCTGCGTAGTAGCCTATGGGTGTTTCTTTTTACCTGAATATCTTCAAGTGAGTGGCGGGGAAAACCTAAAGTTGATGCCGAAAGTCCAGCAGTCTCTTCACTGCTGATGCTGCGATGATCTTGTTTGAATGCGTTCCTTCGCTGGCATTTTCCACATTTCGTTTTCTCCCTTAACAAATTTGTCCATTCTGATGCTCAGTTTTACCGAACTAATGGCTGCTGATGACTATTTGAATTGAATTCTTCCAAAGTGCGCTCTTGTAAGTGTTCGTCAAATGCATAACATTAATTACGTGAGTACATAGGCCTGCTCATGTCTGAAAATAATATATGAAAAACAAAATTATTTTACATAACAAAAACTTTATAGCTTATATTTCTTTAGTACATTTTTTAATTAATGTAAAACCTAAAATGAATGGTAAAACTGAAAGTTATTTTTTAATTGTGTTCAGACTAACATTCAGGATGGTGGGCCGCATTTGGATTCGTGACGGGCCGCATGCGGCCCGCGGGCCGTGGGTTGAGAACCACTGGGCTAAAGTAATGATTATGAATGCATCGGGGAAAAATAAGAAATTTTAATTATTTATTAATAAACTAGTGCTTTCTCAGACTCGCCATCTCCACAATGGACGTGTCTTTAATAGAGAAATGCACCTAAACGGACTACATAGAGAAGATTTTTTTTTTTTTTTTTTGGTTTTCAAGCTTTCTGCAAATTTATTTCTTATGTCTGTGAGCTGGTTCATTATTGTGACGCGCTCCATTCACGAAGACTGCGTGAGACGAAAGAAAGCACATCCAAAAATGACAGGAGTATAAGCTCTTTCAGCAGAAAATAAATAAATAAATAAATGATTGCGTGCGCGCCCCCATGTCATACAGTAGGCTAAGCGCGATAACACTCCCACATTCTTCATAAACATTTGAAATGCGCCTATATAGCGATTTTATTATTCATATAAAAATAATAATAATAACAACCTGTTTTGGTCATATTTACTATTAATTGCCCAGCTCCCCTGTTGATCTAGCACCCCCTCAGCTGCTGCTCTTTGGTAATTTCCTAGTTCGAGAATCTGTGGAATAAGCAATAGTTTGACTAATGTTTCTAAAAGTAAATTCTAAAATCCTGTAAAGATTGACAGACGTTGTAATAGACCGCATTTCCCCGCAGTTTTGGTCTTTTAGAAAGTGTTTATTTTATTAACGCCACTAAATAATTCTTTAGGTGTATTTCATCTTGTGTGTGCTTTTCATGGGCCTGATAAGCAAGGTGTATTTTGTGAAATTCTATGTGCATTTATTTCAACTTGTGTGTGTGTTTTGAATGTTCTGTTGCGCAATAATTGAAGCTGTGTTTTCATGGAAATAAAGTAGGCCTAATGAAAATTGAAAATACCCTACTTTTTCAGTTATTTATTTTTTTAGGAAGGTTTGCCAAGTGGCTTCAAAAAGACACATTACATTTAAATTACTAAAATTAATTTGAAAAAGTGCAAGCTGAACGTCACCCTGAAACATAACTGGTACGAATTTCATTATAAACGGGGGAAAAACACACAATTAGGCCTACCAGAGAAATGTTATGTCAGAGCGTGATCTGAGCGGGATTTGGTTTACCGGTGAGCGTGAGCGGAATATTAGCGGAGCGTTATGCTTTGACCGTGAGTGACTGAGCGGAGCGCACGCCCACAGAGCGGAATATTGAGCGGAGTGTCACGCCGCTCCGCTTCGCTCACATGCTCTGGCAAGAATAGATCCCTGTGGAACTCCGCAGGTCAATGGAGCAGATGAAGAAAAGGTCTGGCCTAGGTTAACAGAAAACCTTTGCCAAAATATTTGCCAAAAATGATCTAAACCAGTTTAAAGCAGTACCATGGATGCCTACCACATTCTTAAGGCGTGAAATTAAAACCTTGTGATCTATGGTGTCAAAGGCTGCAGTGAGATCTAATAACAAAAGGACAACAGAATGGCCAGAATCACTAAAAAAAATTATATCATTTAAGACTCTTAAGAGTGCAGATTCTGTACTATAATTGGCTTTACAGCCTGATTGAAACACTTCAAGAGCTACATTTTGGTCCAAAAAACTTGGCTAAGAATGGCAACTCAGAAAATGGACGGAAATTAGACAAAACCTCTTGATCTAAATTTGGCTTTTTGAGAAGAGGCTGAACTACAGCATGTTTCAGAGAAAGGGGCACCATGCCAGTAACCAGACTTGTGTTTATAAGAGATAGAACACTAGGCCCAATGATGTCAAAGGCTTTTTTAAAAAGCAATGATGGAATCCTATCACCAGGACAGTTTGAGGGTTTCATCCGACCCACAATATCTGTCAATGTAGCAAGTGATAATGGTTCAAAGTGAGTGAAGTTGGCAGAACACAGAGGGGAAACCAACAGATCTAAGTTGTAATTAACAATCTCAGACCTAATAGTTGAAACCTTGTCACAAAAAAAGTTTTAAAAAACTTTCACATAAATCAAGAGACTCCTCAATAAAACCGCTCTCGGGAGGATTTATCACAGAATTAATAGTATTAAATAAAATCTTAGGCCTTTGCTGATTACGGGCCATTACAGCAGACAAAAAAATATTTTTCTTATCTTTGACAGAACTTTGGTAAGTAGAAAGGGACTGTTTAAAAATCTCTAAAGACACCTGGAGACCATCCTTTTTCCACCTTCCTGCACTCCCGCCTAAGGACTCGGGTTGATTCTTTAAGCCAGGGCTGGGGTTTAGGCCTCACAGGAGTATTTCTAGCTGGGGCAACACAGTCAAGAGCATCAGAGCATGTGGAATTAAAAACATTGAGAAGCTTATTTACATCCCAGTGCAATGGAGGGTTCTCCAACATAGGAGTTAATGGGGCTCTAATATACAGATTTGTAAAACAGTCAACAGTTGTGGAGTTTATATTCCTTACACATCTAGAGGGAGTAACCAATTTTTTTTACCTCATGATCTAATGAAAGTTCAAATGTAACAGATTTATGGTCTGAGAATGCCACATCGTCCAATATAACATTAAAATTTGACTGATTAAATGAGATTACAAGGTCTAATGTATGACCATGTACATGAGTAGACCCATGAACATAAGATATGTTCAATAAGATTTAAAAAGTCTTTCACTAATGGGTCTGATGGGCAACACACATGTACATTAAAATCACCCAGAATCAAGAAACGATTGTAGTTGCATAAAAGTCCACTAACAAACTCAGCAAACTGCTGAATAAAGTTCTTGTTGAATTTTGGAGGTCTATAAATTAATGCACATACTAAGAAACCAGTCTGCACCTTAATTTGGAGCAACTGTAGTTCGAAGGTCGAGTAGGCATCAGCCTGAAGAGTCTTACAGTTTAAAGCGTTTTTAAAAATAACTGCTAAACCTCCTCCACGTCCCGTCGATCTAGGTTTGTTCAAAAAATTGCAGTTCAATGGGACGGATTCAGAGAAAGGTGTCAGATCTCCACTGCAAACCCAAGTTTCAGTTAAAAACATTATATCCAACTCTTTGGTCTTGAAGAACTCATGCAGTATAAATGTTTTATTAGAGAGAGACCTTATGTTAATCAAGGCCAGTCTTTTCGTCGAGGAATAATCCTCCTTTGCTGGAAGTGCGTGACTGAGGCGGCGAAGATTAGACGGATTCACCCCCCATCTATACGGGCATGGAAGCCGATGGCAGTGACATTCCACACCAAAATCCAGGACCGCAGGCTTCGCACCATGCAGCGCAAGTTCACACGGACCACAGGAAAAGACCCGGCGAGGGACCGGCCACAGATCAACGAGGACCCAGTGCGGACACGCCGACTCGAACAACACTGGGCGCACCCTCGTGCACGTCCTGATATTGCCGAGTTAGACGTGTTCCTGGGTCAACATATTTTGTTGACCCTGGAACAACATTTTAATCCAAAAATATAATCTTAACCATATTCCTAAACCTAAACTTACCCATGAGTAATCCCTAAAATCAGAGGAATTGATAGATGAATTACACTGATGTACAGGCACCAAACACTGATTGTAATCCTAAACTTCACAAAAATTATAAACTGGTTCTTGAAATCTGATTGGTTAATCACAATGTTGTTCCAGGGTCAACAAAGATGACCTTTTGAAAGAAGAACAATTGTTATAAAACATCCAGTCATTATAAATAGTTCAGTTGAGCGAAAGCAATAGACACAGTTTCAGTCCAAAGTTTATATACACCTTGCAGTATCTGCAAAATGTTAATAATTTAAGCAGTAAGAGGGTAGAGGGGTAGAATCATTAAAAAATTGCAATTTCTGCTCTGATGAAGCAGTTTATTCTGCAAGGTGTGTGTAAACTTTTGACCACATCTGCATCACCTAAGAGGTGAATTACCTCAATCATCAGGGCAACATCGTAGTAGAACGCTGGGAGATGTTCCTTCAGATTTCCTACAAACACCATCTTCACTGACACTGGGCTTTAAAAATAGATAACATTTTTACAAATATTTTTATTCCTACTTTACAGGGAATAAAACATAACTTTATCAATTATCCAAATAGAGATAAATATCCCAAAATCTATGAAAATGAAGAAAGGTACCTTAATTTTTTTCCCCCTCATCTTGCCTTGCAAGATTCTCTCACACATCTTCATGAATAATGTTCCTGTATTTGCCACGACTGTCACAGCAAAGCTGCTGTCCTCTTCCTTTGGTTTGTTACCTGTAAAATATAAGATGATTAGAGGGAATCTGTATATGCACAGGTGGGAATATATTACTTGCAAATGGAAAACATTCAAAACATTTAAAATCCATAGGGATAGTGAGTTAATATAGCACTTCTAGCTTGTCATGCGTGATCAGGGTGAGCTGACTAACTTCTAACATCACTTGTTTCCACACTGTATCTCCAGTAACAAATCTTTACTGATCCTGCAAACTGAATAACTCCAGATTAGTACAAAAATATTACATATTACAAACACAACCAGTAATGGAACATCTTGCTCTTCAAATGTAAAAACAGAAACATGGTGTGCAGTGCATTTTTCAAACTCTGCTGAAGCAGCGCGCAATCATGACGTAGTATTTTTGGCACATGCGCATAAAACAAAAGAGATACTTTGTGCGTGGTTACATGTTATTTCAGGCTTTTCATTTCTGTTCAAGTTCAAATTGTCCTAATTCATTGTGTAGTTAGACCAAAGACTAAGGTGAATGAGTCATGAATGAGTCTAACCAAACTAAAAGTCAGTCATTTTTTACAGTGCAGTGTAGCCTAGTCTATTTAAAATCAAATGTATTTGAATGCAAATTAATTTTGTTTAGATCTGTTAAAATTTTGCTTGCAATTAATGCAATTAAATGTGTGTTTAAGTGAGAACAACATAAAGATATTGAAAGTATTCTGTACACAGATGTAAAGTACAGTACTATTACATACAAAAACAGTACTCTCATAAATGACACTGTCAAATATTATGTCGAAAATTAAACTTCATAGAGCTCATAGCGCAAGAGCTGGTGATGAAAATTTCAACAATAAGTTTTATTGGAGTATACTGTATAGACCAATTATTACTTTGTAAACATTTGGGATGCGCGCGCATCATGGTTGCAGAAAACCCGGGAGAGATAGCCTTTACGGCTAGAGAATTACACGGATATGGTACAATAATTAGATTTAAAAAGATTACAGATTATATTGATTAGATGTCATTTTCAAAATGTTCTCCGCATATTACAAGAGCTTGTCACCCAGCGATAAGCACTGTTATGCAACGAAATTGACGTTAGATAGTGGGATAGTCTTACAGATCTGAAACAGGGATGAAGTTTCTGTGGGCGGAGCCTATCTTGTGGCAGAGAATGATGGTTTTCCAGTGGCAGTCTATGGAGCTATGGAATAAAATAATAATAAAAAAAAGGTAAATTTGATTTTAAACTTCAAAATTCTGAGTTTATTTCTCACAATTCCGAGATTATATCTCACAATTCTAATAAGGAAAAACAACTCGACATTCTCTCTTTTCCCCTCGGCTCTTCTGGCTTTTTCCCCTTAGAATTGACAAACTAACTATTTTTGAGTTAAATGGAGTTATAAAGCCCAAATTAGGAGATATAAACTTGCATTTGCGAGGAAAAAAGTCAGAATTGTCAGAATTGTGAGATAAAATAAATAAACGTTATTTAAAAATGTTAATAGTAATAGGTTTAAATAATATGTCATGCTGTAACTGTAGGGCTAATACAATACGTCCCCTATGAGCAGAATATGTGAATATTATGTAGACCTATTGTTTAAATCAAATTTATGCTTTAAAAGTAGAGTAATTATAGCAGTTTCATTCATAGTATGTCCGTTTAAACGTCTGCATTTAGCTTCAAATGGCGTATTTGATAACAGTATTCTATAAAAATTATTTGCATTCCGATTTTGACATCAAAAGGCACAAAAATATTTTTATTTTACCCGTTTACCTGTTTACCTCCACTTGTTACCAGTGTTTTTCTGCAACCACTATGCGCGCGCAGCTGCAAGTGACGTAACTGTGACGTCTACTCTGAATTGGTCTATAAGAATGTGTATTTAAGTTTAGAAGATACATTTACAAAATACATTTCAAGTGCATTAATGCACATATATCACCATATCACCCTGCAGCCCAAGACCGGTTGCCCACAGAAGCTAAGCAGGGTTGAGCCTGGTCAGTACCTGGATGGGAGACCTCCTGGGAAAACTAGGTTGCTGTTGGAAGAGGTGTTAGTGAGGCCAGTGGTCTGTCTGGGTCCTAGCACCCCAGTATAGTGACGGGGACACTATACTGTCAAAAAGCACCGTCTTTCGGATGAGACGTTAAACCGAGGTCCTGACTCTCTTTGGTCATTAAAAATCCCATGGCACTTCTCGTAAAGAGTAGAGGTGTAACCCCGGTGTCCTGGCCAAATTCCCGACACTGGCCCTTGTCAATCATGGCCTCCTAATAATCCTCATTCACTTGATTGGCTCTCTCTCTCCTCTCCACCTGTAGCTGGTGTGTGGTGAGTGCACTGGCGCCGTTGTCCTGTGGCTGCCGTCGCATCATCCAAGTGGATGCTGCACACTGGTGGTGGTTGAGGAGAGACCCCCTCATGATTGTAAAGCGCTTTGGGTGTACAGATATACACAATAAAGCGCTATATAAATGCATAATTTATTCATTCATTCATAGACTAAATACATTTAAAATACATTAATAAATGTAATTTTGAAGAACACACTTAAGTTGAAATTAAAATCAATTATTTTACATGTGCTTTAGTATATTGATAAATATATAAAAATGAGTGTACTTATTTAAAACACAATAAAATCATAATTATGTAAAATGTGTTTAAGTAATACTTAATTAGACATTATTTTAAAGTGCATTTTTAAAAAGTGCACTTAAGTATGTTAAGACCTATTGTCATTAAAGTGTACTCTCTTTAAGTACACTTTAAGTACCTCGGAGCCTCAGACCACATCACTGTCATGCTAATGCCTGCATACAGACCGCTCGTTAAAGTCATCAAACCAATACACAAACAGATACAAGTGTGGCCGGAAGGGTCGTCAGAGACACTTCAAGACTGTTTCGACACCACTGACTGGAATATGTTTAAGCAGGCTGCCACATACAACAATACTACAGACCTCCAAGAGTACTCAGAGACTGTCACTGCCTACATCACCAAGTGTATTGATGATGTAACGGTCACAAAGACTATCACTAGCCGGGCCAACCAGAAGCCGTGGCTGACAGGGGAGGTCTACAGACTTCTGAAGGCTCGGAACGCTGCCTTTAGAGCTGGAGATGAGGAGGGCCTGAAGACAGCTAGGGCCAACCTATCCCGCGGCATCAGAGAGGCCAAGAGACAGTACTCCAGGAGGATAGCCCATCGTTTCAGCGACAGCAGAGACACTCGGAGCCTGTGGCAGGGGATTCAGACCATTACGGACTACAAGCCCCCACCACAGACCTGTGACAGCACCATCCCCCTGCTGAACGAGCTGAATGCCTTCTTTGCTCGCTTTGAGGCACAAAACAGCACCACTGCACAGAAGACTCCACCTCCTCCCGGCGACCAGGTGATGAAGCTGTCCCCGGACAGCGTGAGGAGATCCCTCAGCAGGATCAATGCACGCAAAGCTCCGGGTCCTGACAACATTCCTGGGCGTGTACTGAGAGACTGTGCAGTGGAACTCACTGATGTCTTCACAGACATCTTCAACATCTCACTAAGGCAGGCTGTTGTCCCCACATGCTTCAAAGCTACCACCATCATTCCAGTCCCGAAGAAGTCATCTCCATCCTACTTCAATGACTACCGTCCAGTAGCACTCACTCCTATTCTCATGAAGTACTTTGAACGGCTAGTCATGCAACACATCAAATCTGTCCTCCCCCCCTCCCTGGACCCCTTCCAGTTTGCATATAGATCCAATCGCTCGACCGATGATGCCATCGCCACTGCCCTCCACCCGGCCCTCACACACCTGGACAAAACGGACACGTATGTCAGATTGCTGTTCATAGACTTCAGTTCAGCATTCAACACAATCATCCCTCAACAGCTCATTCATAAACTGGTCCAGCTGGGGCTCAATACGTCGCTGTGCAACTGGCTGTTGGACTTTCTGACCGGGAGACCTCAGGCAGTACGGGTCGGCAGTAACACATCCAGCACCATCACACTGAACACAGGGGCCCCCCAAGGATGTGTGCTGAGCCCCCTCCTCTTCACTCTGCTGACCTACGACTGCACACCGTCACACAACTCCAACCGCTTCATTAAGTTTGCGGATGACACGACTGTGGTGGGTCTCATCAGCAACAGAGATGAGACAAACTACAGGAGCGAGGTGAGCCGCCTGGCCGGGTGGTGCAGTGACAACAATCTCTCTCTGAATGTGGAGAAGACGAAGGAGATTGTCGTTGACTTCAGGAGAGTGCACTCTCTGCATGCTCTTCTGACCATCAATGGTGCGACCGTGGAGAGAGTGAGCAGCACCAAGTTCTATGCAAAGACACCACAATTGTGTGTGTGGCACACTGAAGTCAGGAACTGTTACCATTTTAAGTTAGGTAGGTAGTAAAAATAAACAGGAAAAAAAATGATACCAAAATATCAAATACAAATGAGAAAATATATAATCTACACAGTGTAGAGTACACTGTATATTATAGGAATTGTGGGACAACAGTTTTACAGCAGTCAAGAATTCACTGAGAGCTGACAGCCATGTTTACTGAATGTTATTTGCGAGTGATATAATGTGTTGTTTAAAATAATTAACAATGGTTAGGTCATATAGAGGACAGACTGTAATAGATAGAATAGATTAGATGTATCCAAATAGCAAGTAAGTAGCAGTGTAAAAAAACAACAGTGATTTGAACCTATTGAATACTCCTGCCCATGAAAGCAGCTCGTAGTTTAATTTTTTAGGGTATAACTAGGAAATGGAAAGCATAAATGCCTCAGCTACACATAATTGCTTCGTCACCAGCCGCCATCTTGTGCAACTCATCTGTATGCATGACTTTTCATAGGTCAGTTTTGCTTTCATACGTGATATATATGCGTAAGCGACTGTGGAGAGTTTGAACGGACGAAAGGGGCTTGGTGTTAGACAGTCTTTGACAATCCTATTTAATTATTAGATTAAATCACATTCAATTTGAAGCTTGGAGAAGTGTAACTGTAAATAGTAATAAAGTTTTATTTTTGATTTTTGTTGTATCCTCACAAACAGAAAGTAAACTGTTACGCTGCAAGTTTATGGTTTTACGCGTCAAATCCTTTGTGTTGGTCTTCTATGGAAATGGCGGAGAACAAAAAGGAATAGATCACCATTACAATTATTATTAATATTATGTTTTTTGTTTTTTATATTTAATATTTAAAAATTATTATTATTATTCAGTTCAGCTCTGTGTTGATCTATCCAGAGCCACAAAAAAAATCTTCCTAAACACAACATATGTCAGAATGCTATCAACACTATATTATGTAAAATAATCAAATAATAGGAAATGTACCTGTATGTCTCTCTCTCTCTATCTGTGTGTGTGTATAGAAACCTTTTAAATCACACTGAGATTATGTATTTTTAACTTGTAAATCACATTTGTCACTGTTTAGTTTTTAATACTAGTATAATGGTTTCTACACCCAAACACAAAGTCTTTATTTGTAGTTCTTAATATATTCAACACACCATTGGACAACATTTATTTAAATATGTATTTCACCAAGAAATCAACTCCGAAATCCTCTGGCATTTAAATTTGCATTTATTTTAGACAGCAGCGTGATGACAGGACTTTTATTTTGGTGTTGTGACGTCATAAGACTGCGCCGCTCTGTTCTCCTGCGTCTGTTGTGATTCGGACTGAAGAAAGGTTTGTGTTTTTAAGCATTTAACGTGTTTCTAACGCAATTTCATAGTTTTACAAACAACATAAAAGTATGACTCAGTTTATCGTGAAGACGAGTTCACTCACTGGCAAGTACTGATGAGAGAAACAGCTTTATGAAACTTAATTTAATTAATTGAATCGATTGCTTCGCAAAATTATTCAGTGATTCAAAGCGAAAATACAACAAACGCAATGACTTACAATCCAGTGAAAACGTAATCTATTGAATATAATAGTATTAAATGAGCAGATATTAATACAAACAACAACAATTAGTACGCTTCAAATAATGTTAAGTTCAAGCATCATCAGAACACAGCATATAGACTAAAAAATGTTAACAATTTTAATTTAACCAATACTCTGGCTTTTTGTAATCAAGATCTTTAATGTCTACACATGTTGTTTGTGCACGAAATATGACATATAACAGTGTTGGTTTGTGAGAGCTGCTGTCCTGTAGAGTTTATCTCCAATCCTGATCAAACACACCTGAACAATCTAATCAAGGTCTTCAGGGTTACTAGGGCTACAGTCAGGTGAATTTTTAACATTTTTTAAGGGTTGGAGCTAAACCCTGCCAGACATTGGCACTCCAGGACCGATGATGCCTATCCCTGAAATAGACACTGCTTTTCTGCACTTTTATTTTGCACATCAACTCGGAGATGAGGACTGTTTTTCCGCTAAAACTTGAATGCGCATCGTCTAAGATGTCAACATAAAACATGTTATTGCGAAACAATAAGGAAAGAAAGCATTACATGCAAAAAAACATGGGTTTGCGATCTCTAACCCAGAATAAAACCTGCTCCGGAGCAGGGTAGCCTAAGTCACCATGGTGAGGAAACCCGCTCAAAACCAACCAATCTTCTTGAGCCCGAAAACTCATGTTTACTCAAACTAAATGCAAGTTTACCTGGATAAAAACTGAAACCAGCTTCGTGTTAACAGGCCACAGGTCATTTAAGGCCATTAACTATCACTATTAGCAGTGCAGTAACTAGGGAGCAGATTGAGACGCACCCAGAGATTGTTTGCGTTTATTTTTTGTTTCCTTAATCTTTCCCATCTTAAACTATGGAAGCCCGTTTCCGTCACTGAACAAAAATAAAAAGGTTATTGCAACTTTTTATCTCATAATTCTGACTTTTTTATTTTTTATTCGGTGGCGGAAATGGGCTTCCATCTTAAACAGGACAAAGTGTCCAAACACAGAGAAGCTCCTGCTGAAGCGACTGAGATCCATGTGACACACTATTATAAAGATGGTGTTTATTAAAGAGGAGAGTGAAGACATGAAGATTGAAGAAACATTCAGAGTCAAACATGAAGATACTGAGGAACAAACAGGTTGGTTTTCATTCTCAAAGCTGAACTCACTCATTTGATCCTTAATAAAATGTGCAGCTGTACAGAAATGAATAATATTTCTGAAGAATGTTATGAGCGTCCTAATTGAAGTTGTTTTATGTGACATGGTGCTGACCAGAGAAATAGGCCTTTCTCACACTTCCGTGTTCGAAGAACGTCCGCTGAAGCCTCTATCAATGGCTGTTCCCATAGCACAGGATTGTTGTGATTTATATGTGAATTCAGCACAGATACGTCTTCTAAAAACACCAAACAATCATTGAGTATTGTGAAACCATGGCAGATGGTTTCATGATATTCCGATGTATATTTCGTGACGCAAGCCATACTGTATGTGAACGCGCAATACTTCAGAGTCTGAGCACCTTATTTTATTTCAGAACTGCAAGAAAACAATACAAAACAGCATATCATCTTAAAGAGCATTTCAATGAACCAAATCTTAAAGTATTAATTCCGACTAAAGACTGTGTTAGAGGATTAAATTGAAGGTTTGGGGGAAACTTCTCATCCCCTTCCTTCCCCTCACCCATCCTTCAGCTCACACAGAATGGTCAATAGTATAATATAATATTCTATATTAATGCAAGTGATATTTACAGTCATGTTTGGTATCACTTGAATAGTCTCTGTGTGTCTGGTACAATGGTCTCATTCTGACATGAAGTAAACTAAAAGGTAATACAGATCTTAAGAGTTTGGAGAGATTTCGCTCACTGTAGAGGGTGCATCATTCCATGCAAATTACCATCTGTCCCAAATAGGGATGGGCGATATGGCCTAAAATTCATATTGCGATATACATTGCAGCCTCTTGCGATAACGATATATATTGCGATATATAAATTATAATAGAACCATTTCAGAACAGGTTACATAGACCCTTAGGAAAACCAAACTGCTAAATGTACTTATTTATTTTTTTAAGAAATAAAGAAACGTTGTATGTCGTTTTGAGAACATTTATTGTGCAAAAGCAAAACTGTAATTATACAACACAATGTTGCAGATAAATAAAAGAAAAGTCTTTCCTTCTAAAGAAACTACACTTATTTTATTTAAGTCCTTGGTTCTTAAATGCCACCCAAGTTGCAGAGAACAAAAAAACTGGTGTCTTTTTAGTTAAGGAACATACACTGTACTGAAAATACTTCCAGTATTAATTAGGCAAAGAAAATTATTTTGTGTAATGCACAGATACTTTAAATAAAAACATATTTCAAACCTGCAGCCTAAGGTAACGCATTTGGTTTTAAACATTGTGTTCTCCTAATGAAATTAAAACTGGTGTCTTGTTAATAAAGGAACGGACACTGTGAATTAGGGATATACTTCCAGTATTAGGCATGGCTATTTTAAATAAAGAAAATTCTTCCAAGTGTAGTGCAGAGATACTTCAAATGAAAACATTATAAAGTGCTAAATGAAAGCACAAAATAAATAAAATACTTCCAGTATAAGCGACATATAAGTCAACTAAAGAACATTTTTAAAGTATAAAAGTTTCTTTACAGTAGTGCCATGCCATATATACAGTAAAAAGCGCAAATGTAGTTTTACTTATTTTCTTAAAGGACACAAAATATGCAAAGAACAGAAAAACTGTCTGGTGTCTTCTCAGTTAAAAAGCAACACAACAACGAATCCTAAAATCAGGCACTCACTGAGATTTTGTTTAATACACACCATTTGTCATTTGTTAGGCCCTAAAGATTATTAGCCAGGAACACAAGCTTGTTCACAGTCTCTGGCTTCAACAGAGACCGGTGGCATGTAACAATGTTGCCACCAAAGCTAAATGCCCTTTCCGAAGGAGCACTTGTGGCCGGGATACAGAGATATTTCTGGGCCAGTCTTGCCACCCTTGGAAAATTAGCTTGGTGCAGCCGCCACCAGTCCAGTGGGTCAGTCTCTCCATCAACCTGTCTGCATTGTCTGCAGGTTACTTTTTAGCTCCACTTCGATGGCCTCTCTGTCAGCGAGAGCAGCTGTGCCATCGGAGGCCTTTTTGAAAAAGCTTCCCAGGCTCCGTTTTACCTTCTTTGATTGCCTCTCAACAGCTGCTTCAGCACCAACAGCTGCAGCTTCTGTGCTTGTGTGTGGCAGTGGCTCTCTGACCATTGCAGCTTGCACCTCCAACAGTGACAGAATTTCTGCTACCGCTCTGGTCTTGATGAACTCCTGGCGGTCATCAGCTATATATGCATTTTAAACCGTGGGTCAACCAAGGAGGCCATATCCAGCAGGTCAACCGTTTTTGGGTCTGAGTACTTCTCGTTTAAGTACTCTAGGATGACTCTTTTCATGTCCTTGGTCAGCTCTGTGTCGTCATCAGCTGCAGCAAGAACAGTGTTGTTGAAAAGATGGAGAACAGGTTTGATGTACGACACACTGACATAATCTTCTCCAGACAGCACGTCTGTGAATACCAGCAGTGGGCCGAGGGTCCGTCTTATAGATTCCAAGACATCTGTATCTTGCCAAGTGGGTACCAGGTGTTTGGTTTTCCTGTCTGCTTTCAGTACCTGTGATAGGGCCTTCTCTTGTTCAAGCACCCTCTGGATCATCATCTGGCGTGACCCCCACCTTGTTGGTGTTTCTGTGATGAGCCGATGAAAGGGAAGATGGTGCACTGCCTGGGCTTTCTTCAACTCTTTTCTTCTTTTCCAAGAGTATGAAAAGGCACTCACAATCTTCTTGCACACGCCAACAGCACGGTCAATTCGGGGGTCTTTCACACTTTTTTCTGTTGACAAATTTGTAAGATATTATTAGTTAATTTCATCTATAATCTCTCTCTCCCCACACACACTGAACAACTATCATTACAACTATTGAAATGCTTGATTAAGATTGAATGAACATCACTTAACACAAATGCAACATTAAAATAGCATTGGGTATACAACTGAACAGAGGCAAATTCTACATCTCTAAACGCAAATGCAACATTACTGTGCAGTAATATAGGCAAATATTACACTATAATGTTAAAATATTATAATTATACACTATTATATGAATATTATTTATATATATATATATATATATATCAAAATAATTAATATAATACCAAGTGGGTTTATATATATAAATATTTATTAAAATATGCACAAAATGTTTTAACCTACCGATGGCGAGGTGCAGCCTGTGTCCAAAACATTGCAGCCTGGTCCAATCATTCAGAGATGCTGCCTTGACCACGTTCGTTCCGTTATCAGTAGTAATGCAAACTTGGCTTTCTTCTTTAAACCCCCATGACTCAAGCGCTTCCTTGAGTCCTTGTGCGATCTCCTCGGCCGTATGTTCAGCGGGGAAGCACGACGTCTGCAAACACCGGCTGCCAAGATTCCAATCATCCGTTATATAGTGAATGGTCAGACTGAGGAAAGACTCCATGGTACGGCTCGACCACAGGTCCGTTGTAGTAGCAAAGTATTTCAAGTCACACAGCTCTTTTTCAACATTTTCGCGGAGCTCGGCATACAATTTTGGCATCTCTGTTTCTGTGAAGTATTTGCGGCTTGGCACCTCATATCGTGGATCAATAGCTCTGATCATGGCTTTAAAGCCGTGTCTCTCTACCGTTTGAAAAGGGACCATGTCCTTACACAAGTAAACAGTTATGGCCCTGGTAATTTCAATCCATCGCAGGCTCTTCCTAATATAAGGAGTACCTTTTGAAAATGACTGTTGGATTGAGGTTTGGATCAGTTACTGTTTTTTCTGTCCTGCATTTTTCGTACTGGATTTTGCGGTTGGCTGCATTGCCTGGCAATGCTGGTATTCAACGACATGTTTAGTTTTGAGGTGGTAGAACAGATTAGTCGTGTTACCTCACTTAGCTGGAACTTTTGCCCCACACACTCTACAGAGTATATTTTGCTGCTGCTCGTCGGACGGCTTAAATCCAAACCAAGTCCAAATAATAGATGTTGCACCAGTCTTTTTCATGAGCTCCTCTGTTTCGCTGACGCTTTCAGACATGTTTATTCACGATGACGAATATGATGATGCGTTGCAGCCGGCTGCAGCTCGTTGCTCTAAATTTCGCGGGTAGATTGCGTCATCAACATGCATTATCGCAATCTCTATCGTAGGCCAATTTTGTATCGCTTATATAGCATATCGTTTATATCGCTCATTACTAGTCCCAAAAGGTGTTAATTCAGCTCAATCAATACAAATTCAAATTGTTAGTTCCTGCCTCCATTTGGGGGGATGTTTTGTCTTGGTTTGAAGTTCACACACTTCATACCATGTATTTTTCTCATCAGGTATGCATCTTACGCTTAGACTCATCTTTCAGATTTTGATGTCTTGTATTGATTCGATATCTTTGAATTGGCTTTTGTAATTGACATAATACATATTTACCTGACCAATAATAAATTGTTACATTTGATTTTACTCTGACTTTGAAATTATTTTCTCAAGTAGATTAAGTGAAGGCGTATGTTACCGCAAACATGCGTCCAGGGTTAAGTATATACTAGATCTCAGGTTAGATGGCGCATGGGGCACATCAGGTGAGTGAAGGATGACATACATTAAAATGAAGGATGACATGCATGGTAGGGCATCAGTATAAATACATTTTCAAATATTGACGATTATTGCTAAGTCCAACTCAATTAGCTTAGTTTTCTTCACAAAACCAGCGTATGTCCATTGACAATAGTGCAGGTGGAAATTCCTTTAAGCTATTAATCAGAGCCGGATGTGACAACACGCGTACTGCAATAAATGTCTATACCAGAAAAAAACACAAAATGTCAAAATGCCCATAAATCTTAAATGAGCTAAAAAGTCCTAAATGACCGTAAAGAACAGGGAGAAAATTAGATTTGTGTCAGATCCACGTCATGTGTGTAGGGGGATCTACAAATTCTATTACGTGGAGACTTTTATTTTGACTGGTGTTACGGGTGCCGCCATTGTGTGTTCGCACGAGAGAAGCAGACAGGAAAAAAGCTGCGACGCGCTGAAGAATGTGTTGGTCTTCGGGTAGTTTATAACGGGGAAAAAATTACGTTTAGACCCGTGAGAGACATCGAAACTGTGTGATGCTGTTTTAAAGTGTCTGATTGTGTTAACGAGACAGTTATTGAATACAACAGAACGAGTTTTCTCCGTGTTTGCACGTGGAACGGTGCAAAAGGCCTGCTGGTGTTTAGCAAGTGATTCGCCGTAGGAGTTTAATATTCTCGTGTTTTCTTTGTATTTACATTCAGTTTTTGTTTCATTTGTTCAAACGAACTTGAAACGCAGTGAGTGCTGTTACTGATTGTGTGAAGAGGATTCGCTGAGTCGTCGGATAGGGCCGTGTATTGTTCGTCTTCTCAATATGCCTTCGTCAGTTGGGATTGCGGCCTCGTGAGATCAAACTGCCGTCGTCAGGATCTCGGGGACAATCGCTGAGAGTCGTTGAGTAAAGAGACATTACCCTGCCATCCACAGGACGTCATTCAACATCTTGTCCACAAACTAAGAGTGGTGATGCGCATTATTTTTCTCGTTTTCTACTTGAACACTGGTAAGCAAACTGTTGTTTTCTCTCAGTGAGTAATCAGAACTGAACTGTTGAATAATACAACTATAGTTCATGGAACTGTGAGTAGTGAATTTTCCTGAAAAGGGGTTCATAGACTTTCTTCTGTGTGCATTCGTGAACTTTTTGATACCAGAGCACAAGAATGGACGGAGTCTAATTTTTCCTTCTTTTTCCTGGATTTCTTTTTGTGAATTGGACTTTTAACTTTTTGAACAGAGTTGAAGTGAACCTACTTTGAAATTTCGATGTAAATTTACAGTGTAGAACTGTGTGGTTAAAAAAAAGACACTGATTGTGATTTTGTTGGTTGAGACTGAATTGAAACTGACACAAATTTGTTGATTTTGTACTTTTTATTTTTTTCATTTATTTCATTCAGATTTGATTGAACTTGTAATTGAATCTCTCCTTTTGTAAATGAAAACAACAAAACCAACTGAAATTCAGTTTACATAAACATTTTATTAGTCAAGTCAAAAGTGTTTGTTGCTTTGAGTCACTTATACTAAGGAGTGGGGGCGTCTTACCTGTCCTGTTAGATCTGGGGAGGGTGGGTTTTTGCAGACAGTTATATTTATTCCTGAGTTTCTGCACACACATGCACTTCAGGTGGCTGCCATGTACTAAATGAATCCTGAAGCTCACCTCGCCACATCTTGAGTATTCACATATTGCAACACGACAGGCACAACATACAAGTGACACTTGTACAAAGACTAAAAGCATTGGGTGGGGGGACTAGGATCCTGTTTCTCACTCAGTCTTCCTTAGATTAAGTGCAAAGTATCCCCCACAAGGCGGTGGCATATTCCCCTCCGCCACATATTGGCGTCACGAACAGGATCAATTCCTGATTTAGTGCACGTTTCTGGTCCTTTTGAGTCGACACTATGGCTGAACTGGAGGAATTAAAGAGACAGTTTGAGGAGATGCAAAGGCGGTTCGGTGAGCAGACAGGCATGTTAGAGCATGCTAGAACCGAACAGAGAGAGGCACTTTCCCTTGCTAAAACTGTTATTGAGCAGCAGGCTGCCGCTCAAAGAGCACCATCTACAGTGTACATCCCGAGAGATCGTAAGCTTCCAGAGTTTAGCGGTTGTCGTTCCAAGCCTGGTGAGTTGAGTATAGAAGAATGGATAAGTTCAATGAAGGTGATGAAAATTCCCGAAGAAGACAGAATTGAGTTTGTTAAACAGTATTTAAAAGATGAGGCAAAAATGACAGTCAAGTTCATGCTCAATGGAAAGGAGAAGTCGGTGGATGAGATTTTCGATGCTTTGGACCAGACTTATGGGGACAAACTTCCCATTGGCAGCAGACTGAAAGAGTTTTATGACCGAAGACAGATGCCTGGAGAAACCATTCGTTCTTATGCTTATGACTTGCAGGAGAAGCTGAGTATCATCCAGAGCCGAGAGCCATCTAGAGTTCCTGATGCTGATGGCGTATTGAAGGAACAGCTTGTGTTAGGCCTCACAGATGATTCGCTACGGCGTGAAATGAAGAGGAGAGTTAAAGCTGAGAAGGACCTGACATTCATCCAGCTTATGCAGGAAGCTATTACCTGGTCAGAAGAGGAGGAGGTGCAAGTTCCAAGTAATCTGAGAACCAGTACTCGTTCACGTGGTGTCGTTCATGCTACCACTGCAACAGAGAGCTCTTCAGCCCCTCTCACCCTAGAGTCGCTCCATGAAGCTATTCAACAGATTGCTGCTCGACAAGAAGAACTGTTTCAGATGGTAAACAGCAAAGAAAAAGTGAAACCTCTTGCGAAGGAAAGTAAGATAAAAAGTGAACCTTTAAAAGATAGTGAAGGAAGATACATCTGCTATACGTGTGGTAAGCCAGGGCACACAAGCCGACGTTGTCCTCAGAGCAGAGAAAATTCAAGCAGAGTGCAACCTTACACGGCAGAGATGGAAAGGACAGCTGACCGAGACACTTCAGTGCTAGAGAGCCCAGGTCCATCCGTTATTAGAAGTCATACTGCAGACTGTGATACAAAGAATGTTTCGAAGTCCCTTTGTGAAAGTGCTTTTGGAGATTGCCTGACCATTGAAGTGAAAATTGCGGGTATCAGGACTATCTGCCTCTTGGACACAGGGTCAGAAGTGACTACTATCACCGAGTCACATTTTAAGAATCACTTTGGAGAAGTTGTGCTGTCGTCCGCCAACTGGGTACGTCTTACAGCAGCAAATGGTCTAGACATTCCCATCATAGGATGTCTGGAGGCTGACATAGAGTGTATGGGGAAGACTTTGCATGGGAAATGCGTGTTTGTGATCAAAGAGAGTGAATCCAACGCGACAGAGTTGAAAGGATTGCCTGGCATTGTTGGGATGAATGTGTTGAGCGATCTTAAGGATCTATTCATGACCACTGAAGACATGAAGAAGATGGATAGGTATAGTCATGGTTTCAAGGAGGCAAAGGTCCAGCGAGTGTTGGCTAACATTAAGATGCAGACTGAGGCACTGAGCTGTAGTGAAAAGATTGGCTTTGTGAAGGTTGCTGGGAAGCAAGCAATCACTATTCCTCCATTTAGTGAACGTGTTTTGGAAGGACGTTGCAGAATACCACCAAAAGTGAGTTGTCAAGTATTGGTGGAGGCCTCATCAGATGTCAGCCTGCCTAAGAGTGTTTTGATCGCTAATGTACTCGCCAAGACAGCCGATGGTAAAGTCCCAGTCAGAGTGTTGAATTCTAGTGAAAAGCCCGTAAAACTCCCACCACGATGTAGGATCGCTGCACTGTCCAAGCCACATGAAGTTGTTCCAAAAGAGCTTGTCGAGTTTGAGGAGAAGGAGGGTGCTTTGCATGTTAAGGCTGTGCAGCAACGTCAGGTGAAAGTGGAGGTAGGCACCACTGAGCAGTTGCCAGTTCCAGTGCACATTAATTTAGAGAATCTCACAGAAACTCAACGTCGCAAACTTCAGGACCTACTGGTTAAACACAATGATGTGTTTTCGAAGAACGATTGTGACTTCGGTTATACGACTGCCGTCACACATAGTGTCCCAACAGGTGATGCTCCTCCTATTAAGCAAAGACATCGTAGAATTCCACCTCAGGTGTTTCAGGAAGTGAGAAAACATGTTCAAGATTTGGTGTCTCAAGGTATTCTCAGAGGAAGCTGTAGTCCGTGGTCATCTCCAGCTGTGATTGTGATTAAGAAGGATGGCAGCGTACGCTTTTGCTGCGACTACAGAAAGCTGAATAAAGTGACCTGCAAAGATGCTTATCCTCTCCCTCGCGTGGAGGAATCGCTGGATGCCTTGGGAAATGCGCAGCTGTTCTCCACCCTTGATCTTACCTCTGGGTATTTCCAAGTGGCGATGAGTGAGGAGGATAGAGCAAAGACAGCGGTCACCACTCCCTTTGGACTGTTTGAATGGACCAGGATGCCATTCGGACTTTGCAATGCTCCTGCGACATTTCAGCGCCTGATGGGGGTGGTGCTCGGCGATCTAACGTTTGACATATTGCTCATCTACCTTGATGACATTATCATCTTTTCGAAAGACTTCGAAAGCCATTGTCAAAGGCTTGAAATTGTGTTCAACCGATTGAGACAACATGGTTTGAAACTAAAACCCAGCAAGTGCTTCCTTTTGAAACACGAAGTGAAGTTCTTGGGTCACCTAATTTCCTCCCAGGGAATAAAGGTGGATGGAGAGAAAACTCAGGCATTGGAATCCTGGCCTGCACCCAAGAATGTCAAAGAGCTGAGACAGGTCCTTGGATTCCTGAGTTATTACAGGAGATTTGTTCCTGGTTTTGCTCAGTTAGCCCGGCCTCTTCATGCCCTGGTTGGTAAAGGAGGGAAAGGGAAAATTGTTGAACCTCTTAACTGGACAACAGAGTGTCAAACTGCATTTGACGAACTCAAGCAGTGTTTAATGTCTCCGCCAGTCCTCGCATACCCAGATTTCAGTCAGTCTTTCGTACTCACAACCGATGGGAGCCTGCATGGTCTTGGGGCCGTGTTAAGTCAACGGCAAGAAGGAGCTGAGCGTGTGATCGCGTATGCAAGTCGAGGTCTCCGTGGGTCAGAAAAGAATGACCAAAATTACAGTGCTTTCAAGCTAGAGCTACTTGCTTTAAAATGGGCTGTAACCGAAAAGTTCAAAGAATACTTGATCTACTCCAAGTTCTCTGTGATAACAGATCACAACCCTTTGCGCTACTTGGAGACAGCAAATCTAGGAGCAGTCGAACAGCGGTGGATGGCTCAGTTGTCGGAATTTGATTTTGAGGTGTACTATAAACCAGGACGACAAAACACAAATGCAGATGTGCTATCAAGGATTCCATCATGTGAGGAGCCTGAGCAAGAGGACTCTGCTAAAGACTTCATTAAGATGAATTCAGATGAAGTGCGTGCATGTTTATGGCCAGTCGCCAAACAGCAGCAGAAAGTACAAGCATTGGTCCAGGTGTCAGTGACAAGAAAAGTCCCTGGATATAGCTGGAGTGATATAGAAGAACAACAAAAGATAGACCCTCATATAGCTCCTATCTACCGTGCCGTAGTAACCAACAAGAATCTGAGTCCAGTTGAGCAGCGAAACATGAATGTTGAGTTAAAAAAGCTTGCTAGACAGTTCATACGACTCGAGCTTAAAAAAGGAGTGATGTTCCGTACTATCTTTGACCCTCGGGACGGAGAAGAAATTTGTCAACTAGTGGTTCCAGAACCATTGCGTTACAAGGTGTACGAGAGTCAGCATGATCATTGTGGCCATTTTGGAGAAAGAAGCACGCTGGAGCGCATGAGACGGAGCTATTACTGGCCGACAATGAGTAAAGACGTTCAAAGCTGGATTCAGGAATGCAAGAGATGTGCCCTCGCGAAGGATGTTTTTCCTAAAATTAGAGCCCCAATGACGTGCACCAACGTAACTGCACCGCTGGAAGTCCTCGCTATGGATTATACTGTCTTGGAGGAATCTGTGGGAGGATATGAAAATGTTCTCGTCTTAACTGACATGTTCACTCGTTTCACGGTGGCAGTGCCAACCAGAAATCAGACTGCCCACACCACGGCAAAAGCCCTCGTGCAGCATTGGTTTATCCACTATGGCTGTCCTGCACGACTACATTCCGACCAAGGTCGATGTTTTGAAGCTAATGTCATCAAAGAACTGTGTAAAGTCTATGGAATCGGAAAAAGTCGCACAACTCCGTATCACCCGCAGGGTAACTCCCAGTGCGAAAGATTTAATAGAACCATGCACGACATGCTAAGGACATTACCCCCGGAAAAGAAAAGGAATTGGAAACAGTATCTACCTGAGTTGGTTATGGCATACAATAGCCGAATCCACGCTTCAACTGGCTATTCGCCATTCTACTTGATGTTCGGTAGAGATGCCCGAATGCCGATGGACCTCCTTGACGGGAGAGACTTGGAGGACAGAGGAGTTGACAATCTCGATGACTGGGTGAAAAACCATCATGACAGATTGAAGACCGCTGTTGAAGTAGCTAACTCTGCAGCACAGGAGGTTTCGAGACGAAGAAAAAGAGCCTATGATCGTAGATCGCATGGCGCACTAATGAGACCTGGTGACCGTGTTCTGTTACGGAACCATTCACATAGGGGAAGGAATAAGATACAAGATCATTGGGAACCCTTGCCTTACATTGTAGTGAAACAGAATCACGCAGACACTCCAGTTTACACAATTCGCCCAGAGAAAGGGGGCCCATGCAAAGTTGTACACAGAGATCAACTCAGGCATTGCACTTTTCAGTCACCCCTACCACCTCGTACATCCAGACATGAATCTAGAGCACACACAGGTCAGGGACACACTGATTCAGAAGATCCCGATGTTCTTGCAGTCCCTATTGTTACATTTGCACCTGCTACACCCACAGAGACACAAGGTAGAAGGGAAGGTGGGGATGAATCAGACACGGGTATCAGGGACCATGACAACGAAATGTCAGGTGATGATTCAGTAGATCAGTCCGTAAATTCAGGTGGTTCTGAAGCTGAAAGTGAAAATGAAAGTATTCCTGAACCTAGACGTTCACAGCGTTCGAACAGAGGTACTTTACCTGTTAGGTACAGGACTGACTATGTCTTGAAATAAGCTTATGCAAACCTAAAGGTTTTGTGAATTTTCTTGTAAAGTGTATGTTTCTCAATCTTACTAATTGAAAGCTTTTCATCATTGTACTGATGTTTTTCTTTGTGAAGAATGTTTACCTGCTATTCTCTGTATTTTATTTTTCAGGACTGAGTTGCTGAATGGAAGTCCGGTGGTATGGCAGGGTTTAGCAGGGGGGAATGTAGGGGGATCTACAAATTCTATTACGTGGAGACTTTTATTTTGACTGGTGTTACGGGTGCCGCCATTGTGTGTTCGCACGAGAGAAGCAGACAGGAAAAAAGCTGCGACGCGCTGAAGAATGTGTTGGTCTTCGGGTAGTTTATAACGGGGAAAAAATTACGTTTAGACCCGTGAGAGACATCGAAACTGTGTGATGCTGTTTTAAAGTGTCTGATTGTGTTAACGAGACAGTTATTGAATACAACAGAACGAGTTTTCTCCGTGTTTGCACGTGGAACGGTGCAAAAGGCCTGCTGGTGTTTAGCAAGTGATTCGCCGTAGGAGTTTAATATTCTCGTGTTTTCTTTGTATTTACATTCAGTTTTTGTTTCATTTGTTCAAACGAACTTGAAACGCAGTGAGTGCTGTTACTGATTGTGTGAAGAGGATTCGCTGAGTCGTCGGATAGGGCCGTGTATTGTTCGTCTTCTCAATATGCCTTCGTCAGTTGGGATTGCGGCCTCGTGAGATCAAACTGCCGTCGTCAGGATCTCGGGGACAATCGCTGAGAGTCGTTGAGTAAAGAGACATTACCCTGCCATCCACAGGACGTCATTCAACATCTTGTCCACAAACTAAGAGTGGTGATGCGCATTATTTTTCTCGTTTTCTACTTGAACACTGGTAAGCAAACTGTTGTTTTCTCTCAGTGAGTAATCAGAACTGAACTGTTGAATAATACAACTATAGTTCATGGAACTGTGAGTAGTGAATTTTCCTGAAAAGGGGTTCATAGACTTTCTTCTGTGTGCATTCGTGAACTTTTTGATACCAGAGCACAAGAATGGACGGAGTCTAATTTTTCCTTCTTTTTCCTGGATTTCTTTTTGTGAATTGGACTTTTAACTTTTTGAACAGAGTTGAAGTGAACCTACTTTGAAATTTCGATGTAAATTTACAGTGTAGAACTGTGTGGTTAAAAAAAAGACACTGATTGTGATTTTGTTGGTTGAGACTGAATTGAAACTGACACAAATTTGTTGATTTTGTACTTTTTATTTTTTTCATTTATTTCATTCAGATTTGATTGAACTTGTAATTGAATCTCTCCTTTTGTAAATGAAAACAACAAAACCAACTGAAATTCAGTTTACATAAACATTTTATTAGTCAAGTCAAAAGTGTTTGTTGCTTTGAGTCACTTATACTAAGGAGTGGGGGCGTCTTACCTGTCCTGTTAGATCTGGGGAGGGTGGGTTTTTGCAGACAGTTATATTTATTCCTGAGTTTCTGCACACACATGCACTTCAGGTGGCTGCCATGTACTAAATGAATCCTGAAGCTCACCTCGCCACATCTTGAGTATTCACATATTGCAACACGACAGGCACAACATACAAGTGACACTTGTACAAAGACTAAAAGCATTGGGTGGGGGGACTAGGATCCTGTTTCTCACTCAGTCTTCCTTAGATTAAGTGCAAAGTATCCCCCCACAAGGCGGTGGCATATTCCCCTCCGCCACATATTGGCGTCACGAACAGGATCAATTCCTGATTTAGTGCACGTTTCTGGTCCTTTTGAGTCGACACTATGGCTGAACTGGAGGAATTAAAGAGACAGTTTGAGGAGATGCAAAGGCGGTTCGGTGAGCAGACAGGCATGTTAGAGCATGCTAGAACCGAACAGAGAGAGGCACTTTCCCTTGCTAAAACTGTTATTGAGCAGCAGGCTGCCGCTCAAAGAGCACCATCTACAGTGTACATCCCGAGAGATCGTAAGCTTCCAGAGTTTAGCGGTTGTCGTTCCAAGCCTGGTGAGTTGAGTATAGAAGAATGGATAAGTTCAATGAAGGTGATGAAAATTCCCGAAGAAGACAGAATTGAGTTTGTTAAACAGTATTTAAAAGATGAGGCAAAAATGACAGTCAAGTTCATGCTCAATGGAAAGGAGAAGTCGGTGGATGAGATTTTCGATGCTTTGGACCAGACTTATGGGGACAAACTTCCCATTGGCAGCAGACTGAAAGAGTTTTATGACCGAAGACAGATGCCTGGAGAAACCATTCGTTCTTATGCTTATGACTTGCAGGAGAAGCTGAGTATCATCCAGAGCCGAGAGCCATCTAGAGTTCCTGATGCTGATGGCGTATTGAAGGAACAGCTTGTGTTAGGCCTCACAGATGATTCGCTACGGCGTGAAATGAAGAGGAGAGTTAAAGCTGAGAAGGACCTGACATTCATCCAGCTTATGCAGGAAGCTATTACCTGGTCAGAAGAGGAGGAGGTGCAAGTTCCAAGTAATCTGAGAACCAGTACTCGTTCACGTGGTGTCGTTCATGCTACCACTGCAACAGAGAGCTCTTCAGCCCCTCTCACCCTAGAGTCGCTCCATGAAGCTATTCAACAGATTGCTGCTCGACAAGAAGAACTGTTTCAGATGGTAAACAGCAAAGAAAAAGTGAAACCTCTTGCGAAGGAAAGTAAGATAAAAAGTGAACCTTTAAAAGATAGTGAAGGAAGATACATCTGCTATACGTGTGGTAAGCCAGGGCACACAAGCCGACGTTGTCCTCAGAGCAGAGAAAATTCAAGCAGAGTGCAACCTTACACGGCAGAGATGGAAAGGACAGCTGACCGAGACACTTCAGTGCTAGAGAGCCCAGGTCCATCCGTTATTAGAAGTCATACTGCAGACTGTGATACAAAGAATGTTTCGAAGTCCCTTTGTGAAAGTGCTTTTGGAGATTGCCTGACCATTGAAGTGAAAATTGCGGGTATCAGGACTATCTGCCTCTTGGACACAGGGTCAGAAGTGACTACTATCACCGAGTCACATTTTAAGAATCACTTTGGAGAAGTTGTGCTGTCGTCCGCCAACTGGGTACGTCTTACAGCAGCAAATGGTCTAGACATTCCCATCATAGGATGTCTGGAGGCTGACATAGAGTGTATGGGGAAGACTTTGCATGGGAAATGCGTGTTTGTGATCAAAGAGAGTGAATCCAACGCGACAGAGTTGAAAGGATTGCCTGGCATTGTTGGGATGAATGTGTTGAGCGATCTTAAGGATCTATTCATGACCACTGAAGACATGAAGAAGATGGATAGGTATAGTCATGGTTTCAAGGAGGCAAAGGTCCAGCGAGTGTTGGCTAACATTAAGATGCAGACTGAGGCACTGAGCTGTAGTGAAAAGATTGGCTTTGTGAAGGTTGCTGGGAAGCAAGCAATCACTATTCCTCCATTTAGTGAACGTGTTTTGGAAGGACGTTGCAGAATACCACCAAAAGTGAGTTGTCAAGTATTGGTGGAGGCCTCATCAGATGTCAGCCTGCCTAAGAGTGTTTTGATCGCTAATGTACTCGCCAAGACAGCCGATGGTAAAGTCCCAGTCAGAGTGTTGAATTCTAGTGAAAAGCCCGTAAAACTCCCACCACGATGTAGGATCGCTGCACTGTCCAAGCCACATGAAGTTGTTCCAAAAGAGCTTGTCGAGTTTGAGGAGAAGGAGGGTGCTTTGCATGTTAAGGCTGTGCAGCAACGTCAGGTGAAAGTGGAGGTAGGCACCACTGAGCAGTTGCCAGTTCCAGTGCACATTAATTTAGAGAATCTCACAGAAACTCAACGTCGCAAACTTCAGGACCTACTGGTTAAACACAATGATGTGTTTTCGAAGAACGATTGTGACTTCGGTTATACGACTGCCGTCACACATAGTGTCCCAACAGGTGATGCTCCTCCTATTAAGCAAAGACATCGTAGAATTCCACCTCAGGTGTTTCAGGAAGTGAGAAAACATGTTCAAGATTTGGTGTCTCAAGGTATTCTCAGAGGAAGCTGTAGTCCGTGGTCATCTCCAGCTGTGATTGTGATTAAGAAGGATGGCAGCGTACGCTTTTGCTGCGACTACAGAAAGCTGAATAAAGTGACCTGCAAAGATGCTTATCCTCTCCCTCGCGTGGAGGAATCGCTGGATGCCTTGGGAAATGCGCAGCTGTTCTCCACCCTTGATCTTACCTCTGGGTATTTCCAAGTGGCGATGAGTGAGGAGGATAGAGCAAAGACAGCGGTCACCACTCCCTTTGGACTGTTTGAATGGACCAGGATGCCATTCGGACTTTGCAATGCTCCTGCGACATTTCAGCGCCTGATGGGGGTGGTGCTCGGCGATCTAACGTTTGACATATTGCTCATCTACCTTGATGACATTATCATCTTTTCGAAAGACTTCGAAAGCCATTGTCAAAGGCTTGAAATTGTGTTCAACCGATTGAGACAACATGGTTTGAAACTAAAACCCAGCAAGTGCTTCCTTTTGAAACACGAAGTGAAGTTCTTGGGTCACCTAATTTCCTCCCAGGGAATAAAGGTGGATGGAGAGAAAACTCAGGCATTGGAATCCTGGCCTGCACCCAAGAATGTCAAAGAGCTGAGACAGGTCCTTGGATTCCTGAGTTATTACAGGAGATTTGTTCCTGGTTTTGCTCAGTTAGCCCGGCCTCTTCATGCCCTGGTTGGTAAAGGAGGGAAAGGGAAAATTGTTGAACCTCTTAACTGGACAACAGAGTGTCAAACTGCATTTGACGAACTCAAGCAGTGTTTAATGTCTCCGCCAGTCCTCGCATACCCAGATTTCAGTCAGTCTTTCGTACTCACAACCGATGGGAGCCTGCATGGTCTTGGGGCCGTGTTAAGTCAACGGCAAGAAGGAGCTGAGCGTGTGATCGCGTATGCAAGTCGAGGTCTCCGTGGGTCAGAAAAGAATGACCAAAATTACAGTGCTTTCAAGCTAGAGCTACTTGCTTTAAAATGGGCTGTAACCGAAAAGTTCAAAGAATACTTGATCTACTCCAAGTTCTCTGTGATAACAGATCACAACCCTTTGCGCTACTTGGAGACAGCAAATCTAGGAGCAGTCGAACAGCGGTGGATGGCTCAGTTGTCGGAATTTGATTTTGAGGTGTACTATAAACCAGGACGACAAAACACAAATGCAGATGTGCTATCAAGGATTCCATCATGTGAGGAGCCTGAGCAAGAGGACTCTGCTAAAGACTTCATTAAGATGAATTCAGATGAAGTGCGTGCATGTTTATGGCCAGTCGCCAAACAGCAGCAGAAAGTACAAGCATTGGTCCAGGTGTCAGTGACAAGAAAAGTCCCTGGATATAGCTGGAGTGATATAGAAGAACAACAAAAGATAGACCCTCATATAGCTCCTATCTACCGTGCCGTAGTAACCAACAAGAATCTGAGTCCAGTTGAGCAGCGAAACATGAATGTTGAGTTAAAAAAGCTTGCTAGACAGTTCATACGACTCGAGCTTAAAAAAGGAGTGATGTTCCGTACTATCTTTGACCCTCGGGACGGAGAAGAAATTTGTCAACTAGTGGTTCCAGAACCATTGCGTTACAAGGTGTACGAGAGTCAGCATGATCATTGTGGCCATTTTGGAGAAAGAAGCACGCTGGAGCGCATGAGACGGAGCTATTACTGGCCGACAATGAGTAAAGACGTTCAAAGCTGGATTCAGGAATGCAAGAGATGTGCCCTCGCGAAGGATGTTTTTCCTAAAATTAGAGCCCCAATGACGTGCACCAACGTAACTGCACCGCTGGAAGTCCTCGCTATGGATTATACTGTCTTGGAGGAATCTGTGGGAGGATATGAAAATGTTCTCGTCTTAACTGACATGTTCACTCGTTTCACGGTGGCAGTGCCAACCAGAAATCAGACTGCCCACACCACGGCAAAAGCCCTCGTGCAGCATTGGTTTATCCACTATGGCTGTCCTGCACGACTACATTCCGACCAAGGTCGATGTTTTGAAGCTAATGTCATCAAAGAACTGTGTAAAGTCTATGGAATCGGAAAAAGTCGCACAACTCCGTATCACCCGCAGGGTAACTCCCAGTGCGAAAGATTTAATAGAACCATGCACGACATGCTAAGGACATTACCCCCGGAAAAGAAAAGGAATTGGAAACAGTATCTACCTGAGTTGGTTATGGCATACAATAGCCGAATCCACGCTTCAACTGGCTATTCGCCATTCTACTTGATGTTCGGTAGAGATGCCCGAATGCCGATGGACCTCCTTGACGGGAGAGACTTGGAGGACAGAGGAGTTGACAATCTCGATGACTGGGTGAAAAACCATCATGACAGATTGAAGACCGCTGTTGAAGTAGCTAACTCTGCAGCACAGGAGGTTTCGAGACGAAGAAAAAGAGCCTATGATCGTAGATCGCATGGCGCACTAATGAGACCTGGTGACCGTGTTCTGTTACGGAACCATTCACATAGGGGAAGGAATAAGATACAAGATCATTGGGAACCCTTGCCTTACATTGTAGTGAAACAGAATCACGCAGACACTCCAGTTTACACAATTCGCCCAGAGAAAGGGGGCCCATGCAAAGTTGTACACAGAGATCAACTCAGGCATTGCACTTTTCAGTCACCCCTACCACCTCGTACATCCAGACATGAATCTAGAGCACACACAGGTCAGGGACACACTGATTCAGAAGATCCCGATGTTCTTGCAGTCCCTATTGTTACATTTGCACCTGCTACACCCACAGAGACACAAGGTAGAAGGGAAGGTGGGGATGAATCAGACACGGGTATCAGGGACCATGACAACGAAATGTCAGGTGATGATTCAGTAGATCAGTCCGTAAATTCAGGTGGTTCTGAAGCTGAAAGTGAAAATGAAAGTATTCCTGAACCTAGACGTTCACAGCGTTCGAACAGAGGTACTTTACCTGTTAGGTACAGGACTGACTATGTCTTGAAATAAGCTTATGCAAACCTAAAGGTTTTGTGAATTTTCTTGTAAAGTGTATGTTTCTCAATCTTACTAATTGAAAGCTTTTCATCATTGTACTGATGTTTTTCTTTGTGAAGAATGTTTACCTGCTATTCTCTGTATTTTATTTTTCAGGACTGAGTTGCTGAATGGAAGTCCGGTGGTATGGCAGGGTTTAGCAGGGGGGAATGTAGGGGGATCTACAAATTCTATTACGTGGAGACTTTTATTTTGACTGGTGTTACGGGTGCCGCCATTGTGTGTTCGCACGAGAGAAGCAGACAGGAAAAAAGCTGCGACGCGCTGAAGAATGTGTTGGTCTTCGGGTAGTTTATAACGGGGAAAAAATTACGTTTAGACCCGTGAGAGACATCGAAACTGTGTGATGCTGTTTTAAAGTGTCTGATTGTGTTAACGAGACAGTTATTGAATACAACAGAACGAGTTTTCTCCGTGTTTGCACGTGGAACGGTGCAAAAGGCCTGCTGGTGTTTAGCAAGTGATTCGCCGTAGGAGTTTAATATTCTCGTGTTTTCTTTGTATTTACATTCAGTTTTTGTTTCATTTGTTCAAACGAACTTGAAACGCAGTGAGTGCTGTTACTGATTGTGTGAAGAGGATTCGCTGAGTCGTCGGATAGGGCCGTGTATTGTTCGTCTTCTCAATATGCCTTCGTCAGTTGGGATTGCGGCCTCGTGAGATCAAACTGCCGTCGTCAGGATCTCGGGGACAATCGCTGAGAGTCGTTGAGTAAAGAGACATTACCCTGCCATCCACAGGACGTCATTCAACATCTTGTCCACAAACTAAGAGTGGTGATGCGCATTATTTTTCTCGTTTTCTACTTGAACACTGGTAAGCAAACTGTTGTTTTCTCTCAGTGAGTAATCAGAACTGAACTGTTGAATAATACAACTATAGTTCATGGAACTGTGAGTAGTGAATTTTCCTGAAAAGGGGTTCATAGACTTTCTTCTGTGTGCATTCGTGAACTTTTTGATACCAGAGCACAAGAATGGACGGAGTCTAATTTTTCCTTCTTTTTCCTGGATTTCTTTTTGTGAATTGGACTTTTAACTTTTTGAACAGAGTTGAAGTGAACCTACTTTGAAATTTCGATGTAAATTTACAGTGTAGAACTGTGTGGTTAAAAAAAAGACACTGATTGTGATTTTGTTGGTTGAGACTGAATTGAAACTGACACAAATTTGTTGATTTTGTACTTTTTATTTTTTTCATTTATTTCATTCAGATTTGATTGAACTTGTAATTGAATCTCTCCTTTTGTAAATGAAAACAACAAAACCAACTGAAATTCAGTTTACATAAACATTTTATTAGTCAAGTCAAAAGTGTTTGTTGCTTTGAGTCACTTATACTAAGGAGTGGGGGCGTCTTACCTGTCCTGTTAGATCTGGGGAGGGTGGGTTTTTGCAGACAGTTATATTTATTCCTGAGTTTCTGCACACACATGCACTTCAGGTGGCTGCCATGTACTAAATGAATCCTGAAGCTCACCTCGCCACATCTTGAGTATTCACATATTGCAACACGACAGGCACAACATACAAGTGACACTTGTACAAAGACTAAAAGCATTGGGTGGGGGGACTAGGATCCTGTTTCTCACTCAGTCTTCCTTAGATTAAGTGCAAAGTATCCCCCCACAAGGCGGTGGCATATTCCCCTCCGCCACATATTGGCGTCACGAACAGGATCAATTCCTGATTTAGTGCACGTTTCTGGTCCTTTTGAGTCGACACTATGGCTGAACTGGAGGAATTAAAGAGACAGTTTGAGGAGATGCAAAGGCGGTTCGGTGAGCAGACAGGCATGTTAGAGCATGCTAGAACCGAACAGAGAGAGGCACTTTCCCTTGCTAAAACTGTTATTGAGCAGCAGGCTGCCGCTCAAAGAGCACCATCTACAGTGTACATCCCGAGAGATCGTAAGCTTCCAGAGTTTAGCGGTTGTCGTTCCAAGCCTGGTGAGTTGAGTATAGAAGAATGGATAAGTTCAATGAAGGTGATGAAAATTCCCGAAGAAGACAGAATTGAGTTTGTTAAACAGTATTTAAAAGATGAGGCAAAAATGACAGTCAAGTTCATGCTCAATGGAAAGGAGAAGTCGGTGGATGAGATTTTCGATGCTTTGGACCAGACTTATGGGGACAAACTTCCCATTGGCAGCAGACTGAAAGAGTTTTATGACCGAAGACAGATGCCTGGAGAAACCATTCGTTCTTATGCTTATGACTTGCAGGAGAAGCTGAGTATCATCCAGAGCCGAGAGCCATCTAGAGTTCCTGATGCTGATGGCGTATTGAAGGAACAGCTTGTGTTAGGCCTCACAGATGATTCGCTACGGCGTGAAATGAAGAGGAGAGTTAAAGCTGAGAAGGACCTGACATTCATCCAGCTTATGCAGGAAGCTATTACCTGGTCAGAAGAGGAGGAGGTGCAAGTTCCAAGTAATCTGAGAACCAGTACTCGTTCACGTGGTGTCGTTCATGCTACCACTGCAACAGAGAGCTCTTCAGCCCCTCTCACCCTAGAGTCGCTCCATGAAGCTATTCAACAGATTGCTGCTCGACAAGAAGAACTGTTTCAGATGGTAAACAGCAAAGAAAAAGTGAAACCTCTTGCGAAGGAAAGTAAGATAAAAAGTGAACCTTTAAAAGATAGTGAAGGAAGATACATCTGCTATACGTGTGGTAAGCCAGGGCACACAAGCCGACGTTGTCCTCAGAGCAGAGAAAATTCAAGCAGAGTGCAACCTTACACGGCAGAGATGGAAAGGACAGCTGACCGAGACACTTCAGTGCTAGAGAGCCCAGGTCCATCCGTTATTAGAAGTCATACTGCAGACTGTGATACAAAGAATGTTTCGAAGTCCCTTTGTGAAAGTGCTTTTGGAGATTGCCTGACCATTGAAGTGAAAATTGCGGGTATCAGGACTATCTGCCTCTTGGACACAGGGTCAGAAGTGACTACTATCACCGAGTCACATTTTAAGAATCACTTTGGAGAAGTTGTGCTGTCGTCCGCCAACTGGGTACGTCTTACAGCAGCAAATGGTCTAGACATTCCCATCATAGGATGTCTGGAGGCTGACATAGAGTGTATGGGGAAGACTTTGCATGGGAAATGCGTGTTTGTGATCAAAGAGAGTGAATCCAACGCGACAGAGTTGAAAGGATTGCCTGGCATTGTTGGGATGAATGTGTTGAGCGATCTTAAGGATCTATTCATGACCACTGAAGACATGAAGAAGATGGATAGGTATAGTCATGGTTTCAAGGAGGCAAAGGTCCAGCGAGTGTTGGCTAACATTAAGATGCAGACTGAGGCACTGAGCTGTAGTGAAAAGATTGGCTTTGTGAAGGTTGCTGGGAAGCAAGCAATCACTATTCCTCCATTTAGTGAACGTGTTTTGGAAGGACGTTGCAGAATACCACCAAAAGTGAGTTGTCAAGTATTGGTGGAGGCCTCATCAGATGTCAGCCTGCCTAAGAGTGTTTTGATCGCTAATGTACTCGCCAAGACAGCCGATGGTAAAGTCCCAGTCAGAGTGTTGAATTCTAGTGAAAAGCCCGTAAAACTCCCACCACGATGTAGGATCGCTGCACTGTCCAAGCCACATGAAGTTGTTCCAAAAGAGCTTGTCGAGTTTGAGGAGAAGGAGGGTGCTTTGCATGTTAAGGCTGTGCAGCAACGTCAGGTGAAAGTGGAGGTAGGCACCACTGAGCAGTTGCCAGTTCCAGTGCACATTAATTTAGAGAATCTCACAGAAACTCAACGTCGCAAACTTCAGGACCTACTGGTTAAACACAATGATGTGTTTTCGAAGAACGATTGTGACTTCGGTTATACGACTGCCGTCACACATAGTGTCCCAACAGGTGATGCTCCTCCTATTAAGCAAAGACATCGTAGAATTCCACCTCAGGTGTTTCAGGAAGTGAGAAAACATGTTCAAGATTTGGTGTCTCAAGGTATTCTCAGAGGAAGCTGTAGTCCGTGGTCATCTCCAGCTGTGATTGTGATTAAGAAGGATGGCAGCGTACGCTTTTGCTGCGACTACAGAAAGCTGAATAAAGTGACCTGCAAAGATGCTTATCCTCTCCCTCGCGTGGAGGAATCGCTGGATGCCTTGGGAAATGCGCAGCTGTTCTCCACCCTTGATCTTACCTCTGGGTATTTCCAAGTGGCGATGAGTGAGGAGGATAGAGCAAAGACAGCGGTCACCACTCCCTTTGGACTGTTTGAATGGACCAGGATGCCATTCGGACTTTGCAATGCTCCTGCGACATTTCAGCGCCTGATGGGGGTGGTGCTCGGCGATCTAACGTTTGACATATTGCTCATCTACCTTGATGACATTATCATCTTTTCGAAAGACTTCGAAAGCCATTGTCAAAGGCTTGAAATTGTGTTCAACCGATTGAGACAACATGGTTTGAAACTAAAACCCAGCAAGTGCTTCCTTTTGAAACACGAAGTGAAGTTCTTGGGTCACCTAATTTCCTCCCAGGGAATAAAGGTGGATGGAGAGAAAACTCAGGCATTGGAATCCTGGCCTGCACCCAAGAATGTCAAAGAGCTGAGACAGGTCCTTGGATTCCTGAGTTATTACAGGAGATTTGTTCCTGGTTTTGCTCAGTTAGCCCGGCCTCTTCATGCCCTGGTTGGTAAAGGAGGGAAAGGGAAAATTGTTGAACCTCTTAACTGGACAACAGAGTGTCAAACTGCATTTGACGAACTCAAGCAGTGTTTAATGTCTCCGCCAGTCCTCGCATACCCAGATTTCAGTCAGTCTTTCGTACTCACAACCGATGGGAGCCTGCATGGTCTTGGGGCCGTGTTAAGTCAACGGCAAGAAGGAGCTGAGCGTGTGATCGCGTATGCAAGTCGAGGTCTCCGTGGGTCAGAAAAGAATGACCAAAATTACAGTGCTTTCAAGCTAGAGCTACTTGCTTTAAAATGGGCTGTAACCGAAAAGTTCAAAGAATACTTGATCTACTCCAAGTTCTCTGTGATAACAGATCACAACCCTTTGCGCTACTTGGAGACAGCAAATCTAGGAGCAGTCGAACAGCGGTGGATGGCTCAGTTGTCGGAATTTGATTTTGAGGTGTACTATAAACCAGGACGACAAAACACAAATGCAGATGTGCTATCAAGGATTCCATCATGTGAGGAGCCTGAGCAAGAGGACTCTGCTAAAGACTTCATTAAGATGAATTCAGATGAAGTGCGTGCATGTTTATGGCCAGTCGCCAAACAGCAGCAGAAAGTACAAGCATTGGTCCAGGTGTCAGTGACAAGAAAAGTCCCTGGATATAGCTGGAGTGATATAGAAGAACAACAAAAGATAGACCCTCATATAGCTCCTATCTACCGTGCCGTAGTAACCAACAAGAATCTGAGTCCAGTTGAGCAGCGAAACATGAATGTTGAGTTAAAAAAGCTTGCTAGACAGTTCATACGACTCGAGCTTAAAAAAGGAGTGATGTTCCGTACTATCTTTGACCCTCGGGACGGAGAAGAAATTTGTCAACTAGTGGTTCCAGAACCATTGCGTTACAAGGTGTACGAGAGTCAGCATGATCATTGTGGCCATTTTGGAGAAAGAAGCACGCTGGAGCGCATGAGACGGAGCTATTACTGGCCGACAATGAGTAAAGACGTTCAAAGCTGGATTCAGGAATGCAAGAGATGTGCCCTCGCGAAGGATGTTTTTCCTAAAATTAGAGCCCCAATGACGTGCACCAACGTAACTGCACCGCTGGAAGTCCTCGCTATGGATTATACTGTCTTGGAGGAATCTGTGGGAGGATATGAAAATGTTCTCGTCTTAACTGACATGTTCACTCGTTTCACGGTGGCAGTGCCAACCAGAAATCAGACTGCCCACACCACGGCAAAAGCCCTCGTGCAGCATTGGTTTATCCACTATGGCTGTCCTGCACGACTACATTCCGACCAAGGTCGATGTTTTGAAGCTAATGTCATCAAAGAACTGTGTAAAGTCTATGGAATCGGAAAAAGTCGCACAACTCCGTATCACCCGCAGGGTAACTCCCAGTGCGAAAGATTTAATAGAACCATGCACGACATGCTAAGGACATTACCCCCGGAAAAGAAAAGGAATTGGAAACAGTATCTACCTGAGTTGGTTATGGCATACAATAGCCGAATCCACGCTTCAACTGGCTATTCGCCATTCTACTTGATGTTCGGTAGAGATGCCCGAATGCCGATGGACCTCCTTGACGGGAGAGACTTGGAGGACAGAGGAGTTGACAATCTCGATGACTGGGTGAAAAACCATCATGACAGATTGAAGACCGCTGTTGAAGTAGCTAACTCTGCAGCACAGGAGGTTTCGAGACGAAGAAAAAGAGCCTATGATCGTAGATCGCATGGCGCACTAATGAGACCTGGTGACCGTGTTCTGTTACGGAACCATTCACATAGGGGAAGGAATAAGATACAAGATCATTGGGAACCCTTGCCTTACATTGTAGTGAAACAGAATCACGCAGACACTCCAGTTTACACAATTCGCCCAGAGAAAGGGGGCCCATGCAAAGTTGTACACAGAGATCAACTCAGGCATTGCACTTTTCAGTCACCCCTACCACCTCGTACATCCAGACATGAATCTAGAGCACACACAGGTCAGGGACACACTGATTCAGAAGATCCCGATGTTCTTGCAGTCCCTATTGTTACATTTGCACCTGCTACACCCACAGAGACACAAGGTAGAAGGGAAGGTGGGGATGAATCAGACACGGGTATCAGGGACCATGACAACGAAATGTCAGGTGATGATTCAGTAGATCAGTCCGTAAATTCAGGTGGTTCTGAAGCTGAAAGTGAAAATGAAAGTATTCCTGAACCTAGACGTTCACAGCGTTCGAACAGAGGTACTTTACCTGTTAGGTACAGGACTGACTATGTCTTGAAATAAGCTTATGCAAACCTAAAGGTTTTGTGAATTTTCTTGTAAAGTGTATGTTTCTCAATCTTACTAATTGAAAGCTTTTCATCATTGTACTGATGTTTTTCTTTGTGAAGAATGTTTACCTGCTATTCTCTGTATTTTATTTTTCAGGACTGAGTTGCTGAATGGAAGTCCGGTGGTATGGCAGGGTTTAGCAGGGGGGAATGTAGGGGGATCTACAAATTCTATTACGTGGAGACTTTTATTTTGACTGGTGTTACGGGTGCCGCCATTGTGTGTTCGCACGAGAGAAGCAGACAGGAAAAAAGCTGCGACGCGCTGAAGAATGTGTTGGTCTTCGGGTAGTTTATAACGGGGAAAAAATTACGTTTAGACCCGTGAGAGACATCGAAACTGTGTGATGCTGTTTTAAAGTGTCTGATTGTGTTAACGAGACAGTTATTGAATACAACAGAACGAGTTTTCTCCGTGTTTGCACGTGGAACGGTGCAAAAGGCCTGCTGGTGTTTAGCAAGTGATTCGCCGTAGGAGTTTAATATTCTCGTGTTTTCTTTGTATTTACATTCAGTTTTTGTTTCATTTGTTCAAACGAACTTGAAACGCAGTGAGTGCTGTTACTGATTGTGTGAAGAGGATTCGCTGAGTCGTCGGATAGGGCCGTGTATTGTTCGTCTTCTCAATATGCCTTCGTCAGTTGGGATTGCGGCCTCGTGAGATCAAACTGCCGTCGTCAGGATCTCGGGGACAATCGCTGAGAGTCGTTGAGTAAAGAGACATTACCCTGCCATCCACAGGACGTCATTCAACATCTTGTCCACAAACTAAGAGTGGTGATGCGCATTATTTTTCTCGTTTTCTACTTGAACACTGGTAAGCAAACTGTTGTTTTCTCTCAGTGAGTAATCAGAACTGAACTGTTGAATAATACAACTATAGTTCATGGAACTGTGAGTAGTGAATTTTCCTGAAAAGGGGTTCATAGACTTTCTTCTGTGTGCATTCGTGAACTTTTTGATACCAGAGCACAAGAATGGACGGAGTCTAATTTTTCCTTCTTTTTCCTGGATTTCTTTTTGTGAATTGGACTTTTAACTTTTTGAACAGAGTTGAAGTGAACCTACTTTGAAATTTCGATGTAAATTTACAGTGTAGAACTGTGTGGTTAAAAAAAAGACACTGATTGTGATTTTGTTGGTTGAGACTGAATTGAAACTGACACAAATTTGTTGATTTTGTACTTTTTATTTTTTTCATTTATTTCATTCAGATTTGATTGAACTTGTAATTGAATCTCTCCTTTTGTAAATGAAAACAACAAAACCAACTGAAATTCAGTTTACATAAACATTTTATTAGTCAAGTCAAAAGTGTTTGTTGCTTTGAGTCACTTATACTAAGGAGTGGGGGCGTCTTACCTGTCCTGTTAGATCTGGGGAGGGTGGGTTTTTGCAGACAGTTATATTTATTCCTGAGTTTCTGCACACACATGCACTTCAGGTGGCTGCCGTGTACTAAATGAATCCTGAAGCTCACCTCGCCACATCTTGAGTATTCACATATTGCAACACGACAGGCACAACATACAAGTGACACTTGTACAAAGACTAAAAGCATTGGGTGGGGGGACTAGGATCCTGTTTCTCACTCAGTCTTCCTTAGATTAAGTGCAAAGTATCCCCCCACAAGGCGGTGGCATATTCCCCTCCGCCACATGTGCAACAGATTTTAAAGAGACAGCACTGCTTTTATGCTGTATTTGAGAGTCGGATGTGAGAACATTCAAATTGAAATGTTTGACTTCTAACTTTAACAAAATTCCAGTCAATCATGTTCACTCGTTGCCCACATGATGTTGCCATGACACACTGAGTGTTTTGTGATTTTGTATCAATAAACAGAAAAAAACTAACAAAATGCTACCATTTGTTTTGAAGACAGTTGACAAAATGCAAAAATATGAGCAAAAATAAAACCTAATATTAATGTTTTTAAGTTTGACGTACGTTAGGTTCACACTATACTCGCTGGAAGCTGTGACGTCAAATGATGCGTCTCACTGAGGTCAGGGTTGATCGATCTGCCCCATGTTCATAAGTTGGATGTCCAATTTCAAGCAACAATCTAGATGTTATTTCCAAGTAGGAAGTGGGAAAAATCGTAATTTCGAGTTTTCTGGAATGCAGCATTAAAATGAAACCTGCTGCAGATTGTGTCATTGATGTAAATCGCTTGTTGATTAAATTTTGCATCTTAAAGATGAATCTATATTAAATGTATAGTTCATGCATATACAAATTATGTGAAGACTTTGTAACGACCTCCTCAGTTTAGGAGTTAGGACAGAATTATGGTAAACCTTAACCCAAACTAAACCAGCAACATTGTAGAGCCCCTGCCCACTGTTCCAGATCCGTTCAAACAGATCACAACTCGATGGAGCCAAAAAGATTCAAGGTTTAATACAAAAGAAATAACAAACAAATAATATAAGATTCCAAATAAGTTATATAAGGGAGCACTAAAACTTATAGGGAGTGAGGCCAAAATAACAAATAAACAAAAACAAACAAGATCTAACTATTTTTACATAACTAAAACTATCTCTAAAATAACATCATCTAAACAAAAGAACATTTTAAAACCTAACTCAACTAACCAGAAAACCAGGAGAAAAAGTATATACAAAACATATGGCACCCACCTCCCCACGTCTCCTGTAAAAATTAACCCATTAAGTAAAAGAAAGAAAAGAAAGCTCAGACAGTTTCAATCCTCCTGCACTCAGGGGTACAGCTCCAAGATCAATTAGGGTCATATAATCTCCTTGCTAATTTCACAACAACAAAATAATATTTAACACAGAACTCAAGGAGAATTAATAAGGAACAGTAGTTAGTTGTTCTCAGCATAGCGTCTCTGCTGAATTGCAGAACTAGACAGCTTATATCTCCAATCACAAGATCGCGAGGGCGAATCAGCAGATGAAGATTCTCATAGGCGCTGATTATCAACAGGTGGCACTCGTTACTCATCCTAAGAGAGTGGGAACACAATAGAAACAACAGGCAAGCGCACAGCGAGCACAATAATACGCACAAAGTCATAACATTGTGTTAGGATTGTTGTAAGTTCACACTTTTACAAAGCCTATTAAATGTTAAAAATGATGACTAATGTTGAATGGCTATAATTAATGACTAAAATAGGGGGAAATGTGTTTAACCCTTGTGTTGTGTTCAAATATAAAAAATAACCAGCCTACAAAACAAATGCCTTATAAATGTTTTGTTTTTTTATCATTACCAAATATTGGTGTCAATCTTTTTGTCAACTTGTTTTCTTTCAATTACGATTGGTTTTGTATTTGTTTTTGGAACTGATGTATCATAGGCCTCATTAATCTGAGCATATGTACTTTAGTTTTTGAGTGAAAAAATCATTTAAAAAGCACTATAAAATATAATTATTTGGACAGTTGTGCAGTTTTGTAATGAAATGTAAAAATAGATCATTGGTATAACATTGTGAGCTCTAATGATAATGTCCTCATGGTCAGCATGTATTTAGAGAAAAGCAGAGGACCTAATACTGAGCCCTGATGCACTCCATACTTGTGTTTGATGAAATGTCTATTTGTTTACACAAATTATTAGCAGTTGGATAGATTTAAGACCTAAACTGTGCTAGTGCTTATCGACAAGTTTAAAGCTGCAGTCTGTAACTTTTGGTGCTTTAGCAGTTAATAAACAGAACTGCATGCGTCTTGCAGAAGAATATTGTAGCCGGAGCTACTTCTCTCTGTTTAGGTCTATGACGAGTCATGCAGGTACTGGGCTACTCTGCAGCGGTACCTACCAGAACCAGTCTAAAATAGTCTGAATATAAAAGCTGCTTATAGGTGTACTGTAGTGATTCAGGATAAACCAAACACATGGTTTGGAAAATGGCTTCAAGCTATACTCACTTATATAATTTTTGTAAATCATAAATACAAAAAAGTTACAGACTGCAGCTTTAAAAAAAAACAAAACAAAACATGAATGGCAGATTCAGGACTGGTATATATCAGTGGGTTTCATTGGACCCACCGCTCTGCACATTTTGTATGTCTCCTTATCTGATACACTGAGTTCATGGAGCTCTCACCTAATGAGCTGGTGATCTGAATCGGGTGTATCAAAATGGATACAGAGTGGTGGGTCCCAAAGACCAGGAGTGACTGGTGTATAATAACCCAGTTTTGTTGGAAAATCTTGGTTTTGATGTTTTAATACTTTTATCTTGGTTTTGATGTCTGTTGCTTTAAGCCAGTAAACTGCCACCAACTTGTATTTGTCTTTTTTTTTTTTTTTTTTTTTTTTTTTTTTTTTGCTTTAGATCTGATGGCACCGAAGGAAGAGAAGCAAGAACTTACAAAGATAGAAGATAAAGTTGAATTCGAAAGACTTGATTTCATGATTGTGGGAAAATCCATTCGGACTGAAACAACTTCATCACCAAAAAAAGTTCAGAGGACCGAATCTAACATTTACTTCACCTGCCATCAGTGTGGAAAGAGTTTCAATAAAAAATATAACCTTCAAACACACATGAATGTTCACATTGGAGAGAAGCCTTTCACATGCCATCAGTGTGGAAAGAGATTCGCACGTAAACAAAACCTTAAACGCCACATGAATAGTCACACTGGAATGAAGCCTTTCACATGTGTTCAGTGTGGAAAGAGTTTCACACAGAAAGTAACCCTTAATTTACACACAAAGCAAGAACACTCAGGAGAGAATGCTTTTAAATGTCATTGGTGTGGAGAAGGTTTCAGTAGTAAAGTAAACCTCAAAACTCATATGAGACTTCACACTCCAGAGAAGCCTTTTACCTGCAAACTGTGTGGGAATAGCTTCTCATGCAAAGCATCTCTTAAGATTCACATGGTTGTTCACACTGGAGATAAATTGTTTCCATGTGATCAATGTGGAAAGTGTTTCAGACATAAATCAACCCTTAATTCACACATGAAAGGTCACACTGGACAGAGTCCTTACACCTGCAAACTGTGTGGGAAGAACTTCTCACAAAAAGGAAATCTTACGGCTCACATGAAAACTCACACTGGAGAGAAGCCTTTTGTGTGTGCTCAGTGTGGAAAATGTTTTACACGTGAAACAACCCTTGCTAATCACATGAGGCTTCATCCAAGAGAGAACTCTTTTAATGGTCATCGGTGTGGACAGAGATTCCCAGACAAGAGACACCTTAACTGGCATGAAAAAAATCATTCTCGAGAGTCATCTTTCACGTGCCATGACTGTGGAAAGAGTTTCAGATTGAAAGGAAACCTCAAGGTTCACATGAGAATCCACACTGGAGAGAAACCTTTCACCTGCACTCACTGTGGAAAGGGTTTCAGTCAGAACATAAGCCTTCAGACTCATATGAGGCTTCAAACTGGAGAGAAACCATTTACCTGCAATGTGTGTGGGAAGAGCTTCACATATAAAGCACACTATAATTCCCACATGAGAAGTCACACTGGAGAGAAGCCTTTTACCTGCAAACTGTGTGGGAATAGCTTCACACGCAAAGAATTTCTTCAGAGTCACATGGTCATTCACACTGGAGAGAAGCCGTATCCATGTGATCAGTGTGGAAAGTGTTTCAGACGTAAAACAACCCTTGATTCACACATGAAAGGTCACACTGGAGAGAGTCCTTAAGGCCCCAATATACTTCAAAGTTCGTTTTCATTCTTCGTTTGGGGGAAAAAAGAAGTTCGAAAAGGCTGAGCGATGTATACTGTTTTTGAATATTCCAACACCCCTGCACTGCTGGAGGTGGGGTGTAAATTAATGTAAACATGTCGCGACGCTCACGCGTATCCCCTAAACACAACAACGATGAAATAATGGTGTATCTAGGTGAGACAGGCAGGGGTGCCGTAAGGGGGGTAAAAGTTAGGACGATTCTAAGGGCCCGACGATGGGAGGGGTCCCCCGAGGGAGAAACGTGATTTCTACCGAGGGGAACGCTAGAGCCCTGCATTTCAGCCCGGACCCGACCGGGCCAATTTTCACGTCATAGTTCAGACGCGGGCCGGGCCTCGGGCCTGTTTTAGGCTTCTCCTTATTTTTATATTTTAGACATCCATCAATTAGTGATGAAAAAAATTGCCGCGCTGGTGGAAACAACACGAGACCGTGCTGCCGCGAATATCAAGAGCGGCTCGACAGTGTTTAGTGTCCAGCAGCAGCAGAGAGCCGTCAGCACAGCTGAAGAGTTCTGCTTCAAATACACACAATAAAGCTTGCCATAAAGCCCCAGCAAAAGTAATTACCATGAATGTTTCAGGGGGAAATAGTAAGGAGATATTTGAATTATTTACTAATAAAATAGTGTTTTCTGTGTCAGTGTCACAAAGATGAAGAATCAGATGATGATCCTGACTCCCATCTCCTCATTAGACGCGCCTTTAGAGAGAAGTGCATCTTCACGGATTATAATGAAAGAGTTTTTGTTTTCGATTTGATTTATTTCGTTAAGTAGTAATTTAAAGCTTTCTATAGATATATTTATCATGTCTGTGAGTCATGTATTCGCTGACTTTCGGTTCATTTTTGTGAAGTGCTCCTGTTCAAGACGAGATGGCACATGATTGTTTTCTTTATTTTATAAAATTATTTTATATATTCAGGGCTCTAGACTGCGACCAAAATGCGACCATTTTTTGAGAGTGTGCGAGTAAAAATTTGACGTGGTCGCACTTGTGCTAGTGCATGGTCTGCCTGCTCCAAAGCGTTTGCACGCTGCCAGCCACAGCACATTGTAGCAGGAGAAATATTTCACTGATCAGGTGCAAGCGCTTCAGTAGAGCCTGGTCTCACACCGCACGCATAAGCAGAGCGAGAGCAGCGCGCGCCCATTGTGCTTTCACTCCCACATCAGCACGAGCGGGAAGGTGCGCGCAGGACGGAGCGCAACGGAGGATTTGGTTTTCAAACTAAAGTAAAAGACCGCTTCTTATAACAGAGAAGGTGAACATGTTGATATTCTTGTAGAGGAAACATGCAAGTCCTGTCAGCGACAGACAGTTTAGATTTACTTTTTGTTTTCGTTTTGAAAAGCTTGATATCTTTGCTGTTTACCTCACGTTACACTATGGAGGCTTTCCTTATTTTTTTATATTATTATTATTATTATTTGATTCCTCAGTGTTTGCTAAACATTCGGTATAATACAGCATGTGATGTGTCCTATGCCATACCTCCTCTTATTTGATTTTGTTAATAAATGTTATACTAGTTTGTCATTGTACTGTTTTATTGTTGTTGTGCTTTTTAATTAAGAATATCAATGAATCCATCTTTTGTTTTAGTCTTAAAAAGTGAAAGGTGTATAGATATAAGCAAAACAGACAATTATCTTTTCTTGTAAAAAATATTTCACTTTGAAAGTGAAAGCAAAAAGAGGAATTCCTGTCACACAATTTAAATCACAAATAATACTGATGAAGAACGGGTTGAATGTTTAACACTTTCGTTATCATATAACTATAAACTATGATAAAAGTTCATCAGCATGCATCGATTAATCAAATGTTGTATCAAAAAAATAATAATAATTTGCGACCTGTCTGCCGCTGGCCGCTTGGTCGTTACTTTAAGAAAGAAAAAAACTTATTTAACTAACAAAAAAATGCTCCAAACTTTATAAAAAAAACAAAACGAAATATTATCACTTTGCCATTACATACAAAACTGAACAATTTTAATAGCTGAAACCGTATAATCTGATTTGGGAGAAGGGGAAAAAAAGACTGGCTCGGGAACGCAATCGCAATTTCTACCTGGGGATACCGATATCCCTCGGTATAGCCAGCTCAACATTCCAACATTCAGTTGAAGCTTTTGTTCTTATCTGACAGTGTCAGTGCAGCCACATTGATAATTTCAGAATATTACTTGTCTTTTAAACCCCAACTGAAGAGGCCAAAGGACACAATGGCTAGGAGCACAAACTCAGGTGAAAGTAGTGGAGAAAAAAACCTTGAGAGAAACCAGGCTCATTTGGGGGACCAGTACTCCTCTGGCCTAAATGAACAAACAGTAGTTTACACTGTCAGGCCAAAAGTGGGTGGGCTCTTGCGTGCCAGGGCCAGTCGCATTTCCACTGTCACTTCCGGGGCTCGATTGCCAGCACCTTGGATTATTTCGTATAGTTAATAGCTATAACACCAGTATTAAAAACGTTTAAAATAATTTTAGCTCAAAACTCACTTTCCAACAGCAGCGAGTGACTGTAATATCTTCTGTTTGAGATCTGATGTGGATTATGATCCACCATACAAGGCAGAAATATTTATAAGCGATGCAAAGGACTATGCACGCTAGCCATTTTTTTATTATTTTTTTTTATTACACCTTTATTTAACCAGGGAAGAAAATCACATTGAGATAAATATCTCATTTACAAGTGAGCCCTGGCCAAGATAGCAGCACACAATGAACATAATAAAACAAACAAAGTAAAATTAAATACATAAAACAATAATCACAACCCTAATGACACACACACTCACAACCACACACATACACACTCACACACACAGCAATGAAACAAAATTAAGGTTAAGAACAGGTGCAAACAATTTGGAATAATTGGTTGAGATATGACTTAAACTCATTGATTGAAATAAATACAGTAAGTTTCAATGATCTTTGAATCTCATTCCAAGCAGTTGGTGCACTATAAATAAAAGCAGTCTTTCCAAACTCTGTCTTCATTAAAGGAACATTTAAAAGAATATATCTACTTGAACGCAAATTATACCCTTGCCTATTGACAGTTAATAGATTTACCATTACCATAGAAAACATGGTAAATACGACCGCTTGAAGAAATCAGACAAATCATATAGGCTATCACAATCGTGTATTTATTTAGCAATACATTTAATCTGTCAGTAAATCTCGTCTCTTTATACCTGACTGTCTGATGTTCATATTTAGCTCCACGTATGTCATAAAATAAATTATAATCATAGTTTATGTTCGGGAGCTCCCTCTGAGTACTTGGATCGTATTTTAATGATAGAAATGATCATTCTTTCTAAATGTGATGTACACTGTGACTACAAATATTTTAGTGAAGCGTAGCGGAGCTCCTGGCCCGATGGTGGAAACACAGTGTGATTTTGGGCTTGGTGCTACAGGTCTGAGGGTATCAGCCCTGCGTGGCCCATTGAAAGCACTATCGCTCGAATGAACAATGGATTCAAGTATTAGTCCATTTATTCTAAGAAATTGCAAGCAGCTCTTAAAAATATTAACGCAAATACAGCCATTTTTTCCTCTGGTGATTTGTATTTGTTGTCATTGTATGCTACTTAGCGTGTCCCCAAACATGGCAGCGACTACCCAGAATGCTGTGTGCAGTGATGTAGATTCCCATTCTCTATCCACCTTTTTCTTCAAAGCGGAAGTAAGCCTATGGGTAAGACTTCCGGTTCATTAGCCTTTATAGGTAAATAATGAGGAGAATAACAAAGTGCAGTTAACGGTAAAACTGTTTGCACTACAAACCAGTGTGATCATAATTAAAATAATATGATAAGACACACCAATTTTCAATATCAAGCAGCAAAATTAACTGTTTTGTACAGCTAAAAATAGCTGGACGCGGATGAGACCGAAAGCTAGACCCATAGAATTTACAAATGGCCACACCCATTTTTACTGTAAGAAAAAGGTGGATAAGTAAAGAGTGCCTGAGAAAAACACGCTGTCCCGATTCAGTATCTGCGGTCAGATGAGATGTTGACAGGTTTATTGTCAGTGTCATTATTCTATCGATATTTTTGTAACTTGTTATGAAATAAAAAGACTCTTACCTCAGAAAAGTGAACTATCCTGTCCTGCCAGATGTTATACCGTGTTCGTAGCACGCGCGAATGCGGCACTGTGCTGTATTCACTAAAGCACAGAAACTACGAGCATGCAACACATGAAATAAAAGTGCAGTACCAATAAATCACATACTGGTACTGTGTGTTAGCTGGGAAGGATTTGCATGAAGGTATGATATTCATTCTATTCCGGAGCAGTTTCCACATTTCATTAACAGTTCATGTTAGTATTGTATATTCACCTTGGTAACCACTGGCTTAATATATACTTTGGTAAGTTTTTTTTTTTTTTTACTATTACACTCTATAGTTTTGACTTTTAAAATGTAATTTAAAATATAAAATATTTAAAAATATTATCGAAATAACTATCTTTACAAATAAAAGAGAGAGAGCCATGGTCATTGTTAAAAATTAAAGGTTTAATTATTTCTAATTTTTATTGAATTAATGGAGGTGAGGATTACTGGCAGTTGGAACTGATATATCTTATTGATTTTTGTGTAGAACAAGCTTGCCCAGAGTTTTGCGCAGATGTTTACAGTGCAATGCAGATGATGTTTCCTGTGCAAGGAAGTGGAGCCTGATATTGATGTAGCTGTCTGCAGTGTAGGCTACTTAAAGGGATAGACCACCCAAAAATGAAAATTTGATGTTTATCTGCTTACCCCCAGGGCATCCAATATGTAAGTGACTTTGTTTCTTCAGTAGAACATAAACAAAGTTTTTTAACTCAAACCGTTGCAATCTATCATATAATGTCAGTCAATGGGACCCATGGCTTTAAGAGACAAAAAAACATACACAGAAAAACCAAATTAAACTCTGCAGCTCGTGACGTAATTTGGTTTTGTCTGTGTATGTTTTTTTTTTACTCTCAAAGCCTTGGGTCCCATTGACTGCCATTATATGACTGAGACTGCAACAGTTTAAGTGAAAAATCTCTGTTTGTGTTCTACTGAAGAAACAAAGTCACCTATATCTTGGATGCCCTGGGGGTAAGCAGATAAACTTTTCATTTTCATTCTTGGGTGAACTATCACTTTAATGAGAATAAAAACATGGTTGTTGTATGGTTTGATGTTGAACATGTGTGCCTCAAGTTCCTTGAATGCAGAGCCACCATGGAGTTCCAGAACCTATGTGGATAGCCTGGCTTTGTCATGTCAATGAGGGTGTGTCCAAGCTCATGTGAAGAACTCTCGACACTGAGTGCTGATAAACAGGTACTACAGTGAAACTTCTTCATAGCTGTTCTAACCACAAAGCCAGCTATGTAACCAACCGTCGCCTCTTTGAACATGGACAGACTGGGAAGGCTTGGGATGTATGTTTCTGTGTTCTCTTCTGTTTCAGGTTGTGTGTCGCTTTGCCGAAATGGCAACATATCAGAAGGTGTAGCCTCCAGTACCACTGTGCTGTCCAGTGAGGAGCAGTTTCTACTAGTTTTGATGGCATGTCTCGCTACCATTCATTTACATTTATGCATTTAGCAGACGCTTTTATCCAAAGCGACTTACATTGCATTCAAGTTACAGTTTTTACATTTTTGTCAGCTCTTGCTTTCCCTGGGAATCGAACCCATGATCTTGGCGTTGCTAGTGCCATGCTCTACTATTTGAGCTACAGGAAACCATTCTTTTGAATGCTGACTTAAACTGCCTTGCTGTGGGACTGTTGTTACATCCATTAGCTGAGCAAATGACAGCGAAAAACAGCTCAAGGTGGTCTTGGTTAAATTTGTAGGTCAGCAAGTACTGTAACTGTGATGTTGGTGGTCCCACGTATGTGTCATATAATTGTTTGAAACTCTTTATTGCCACCAGGAAGCCAAGAAAGGCCGTTTTCTTGCCTGTTGTCACAAGGGGTCATCCATTAATACCTGGCTCCTTCAAAACAATATTGTAATTGTATGCTTCCATTAAGAAGGCCATGTTGGTTCGCTTATTGGCTTGCCTGAGTGGACTTTTAAAACCCTTGGCAATAGGATTTCTGGAGTTCATCATATCAAAAAGTCGGTCAAAAATCTCCAGGAATTTGCATGTTGGCTCAAAGCCAGCAAACTGGGGGAGCTGCAGGTGTTGCTCACAGAACCTGAGAGCATCTGCCACACTGGCGCTAATGGTCTGTGCAGCAAGATTTACCTTCATTTTTTGATTGTGCCAATCTATGTGAGCTGATCTAAGTTTGTTGCCTAGATGCAGCCCTTCGTCTTTTTGCAGACTTTGTAAAGATTTTATATATTCCCATTTTATGCTGTTTCCACAGGGATCTACAGTAATGCCACAGGACTCCATGGTGTTGCGTACCAGTGTACGGGAAACAGGTCAAGTTAGCTCAAAGGGGGAATCATTTATGATTTTATAGGGAATTTGAACAGACTCACTGTTTCACGGCTGATCACTGAGTCGGCCAGTGATTCACTGAACAAGCCTTATAACATCAACTCTGCACTGGATATTAAAATCCAAAATATAGTGAAAACACTATTAAATAGCGCAGTAACAAGATCGGCAGTTTAAGACATTAACTTGTAAGCACAAAACACAAGATACTTCTCTTTTCAATATAAATAAGACTTTATTGGATAAACCTAAGACATGTAAACTAATCTAACACATGAACAAACGCGTCACACATTCACACAAGTTGCAGAAAGAGAGAAAGTGAGGAAAGGATGAGTTTAAGAGAAGGAAAATGTGAAATCCCAAGTTTATAGCAATACCTGCAATTGCATAGACCTGAACAACCAACAATCACTTAATTAACCCTCGCACTGAGTTTCTCAATGAGGTTGAAATTTATATTAAATACACCAGCTCAGCTAGAATCTGGAGGTTACTTGCTTGCATTGCCTTTGTGTTAAGGGATTCCCTTTGGTTGTTGTCTTTGCAGAAAGGGGTTTCCCAAGGTTGCTGATTGGCTGGAAGTTCAGTAGTCGTTAGTAGTGTCTTGGGCATTGGCTGACGAATGGTTTGGAGTAAGTTGCTGGTTGAAGTTTGAAGCGGGTGCAGTGGGAGCTGGACTTTGCGGCAAACTTAACTTAATGAAACTCTCAAATGAAAGAAAAGAATTTAAAGTAAAAGGATGTAATGAGACTAGGTGGTTTTTCTTCTCATCGTGGTGTTAAGTAGCAGCTGGCATGTAGGCCAGAGCACGCTCAAAGAGCGCTAAAATGCAGTGTCAAAACACGGAGGCAAAAGGCAAAAGCAAAAAAAGAAGAGAGAAGAGAGATGGTGTCCTGACCAATTAAATATTGTCTTAGCTTGGGGTGTTGCTCTGTTTCTCCTCCCCATCATAAATCAACATGTTATCTGGTCAGTCACATGTCCGAACTTTACACGCTCTTGCAAAGTATACTTTTGGATGTGATTTCTATAACCAGAACATGATACATTTGACAAAGAATTAATTGAAAGAAGCGTTTCAAGCTAGAATTGTCACACACATGCATACCAAACATGAATATGAACCCTTAAGCTATTCAATAGTTATTAAAAAGACATACACGAGTGATTAGAACATGATAGTCACATGGGTGGGTTACATACATAATATGGAGTTATGCATAGAAATCATTAGTTGCTCATAAGTCCTTTTAAGATGATTTTAGGTGCATATGAAAAGGCTGTTTCTGTGCCATTCAGTGGACGTGAGAATGTGTCCTGTGAACAAAGGAATTTCAGTCTGGTCTTTGTACTGCTAGTTGGGGGAACCCACCCAACAAAGTCTCTACTAATGATTTTGGTCAGGATGTGCTGTTTCTTTGATCATCAATCTTGGTTACTTGCCTCAAATTTGACAATCTCCTTCCTGAGTTGGAATTATCAATAAGTGTTCTTTGTGTCAATGTTGTAAGCTGTTCTGTGAAAGAGGCTTGTTGTTTAGGCTTGCTTCAGACGGGCTGGCGCTAGGGATCTGATTTATGACGTTGTCCTGTTTTCTGTTTTGGGCCTCTGTGGAATTTTGGCTCCTCATGTTTCGATGTTCTGATCGAATCTTAAATTGTCTTATTCGTTCTGATATCCTACACCAGCTTCAGCATATGGCAGACATCCAAGATGACGTGAATCTTTCAATGGCTATTTGATGGATCTAGGAAACTGGGGTTGAGTGTTGTGGGTTGCAAGTCTGCTCCAAGGTCCTTGAGCATAGACAAATGTGTTGATGGACTATCACTTGTAAGGGACACCACCCTCACACCCACATCAGACAATTTGAGAATGCATTGGCACACCAGAGTAGCCCTTTCTGAACCAGTCATTCCGTGAGTCAGAAAATATGCCACTGGATCTTTCCAGTGGTCGTGAATGCAGACGGCCATCAATACTAGTACCTCTGTAGCTATTGGTATGTTGTCACATTGTCACTTAATTTTTGTTCCAATGTCTACATAGCCAAGCATTCTCTTCCCATCCCACTAAATGTGCTTCATAATGGCCATTTCATCAATCATTAGAGCACAGTGTCTCCTGTCCCTTGGCCTGTGCTGCAGAAGCTTTAATTTGGAGAGAGGCTAGTACCTCTTCACTGAATCCAGGATCTTCACCGTTGCTACTGTACCATCTCCTTATCATAGATGGGTGACAGTGGCGTGCACAGACCTCCGGAGGGGCAGGAGCTAAATGGCGTTATGAGGGCACAATCGCAGACGGGGGGGAGGGGGTGTATGGGTTTGTTGCCCCTCGGCAAGGGGTGGGCAATACGGCAAAAATATCACGATTTTTTTCTAAATATCATGGATTCTTTGTCATGTTGGTTTTACTACTCTGCAAGTTGTCTGAGCAGTACAGCCAAACTAATTTCCCTATTATAAAGACAAAGCCTTTCAAGGTAACAAAATATAAAAAAGTATGGTGGATATTTGGGCCAAAGTGGGTGAAGATAAAAATCAGTCATTATTTTATCTTTGTTATTAAAAAATGAAAACAAAGATACACATTACAAATACACATAATATACAAATAAAATAAAGTGTTTTATTTTCAGGTAGGCTACAATAGGTGTATTTAGCAGGAGCATTCAAGAAACTGTATGAACAAATATAAAAATAAAACACTATATTGATTGATTCCTATTAAAGCAACTGTATTAAAGTTTTTCAGTCAAGAGTAGTGAGTGATTGTGTTTGGTGTTTTATTAACATTAAAGGAATAATTCACCCAAAAATTAAAATAGGCTAGTGTTTTATTTTTATACCTTCATTTACTCACTCAAAAGTTGTTTTAAACCTGAATGAGTTTCCTCCTTCTGCTAAACATAAATGCTATTTTGAAGAATGTGGAAGACCAAACAGTTGCTGGTCCACAGTGACTTCCATAGTATTTTTCCCCTACTATCAAAGTCAATGTGGACCAGCAACTGTTTGGTTACCCAGATTATTTAAAATATCTTCTTTTGTGTTCAGCACAAGAAATAAATTAATACAGGTTTGGGACAACATGTGAGTGAATAAATAATGACAGAAATTACATTTTAGGGTGAACTATACCTTTAATTACAGTCGGCAGCATGTTTAGTAGCCTACAGTCCCTTTAAGACCTGCATACATCTAATATACAGGCGTGCATCTGTTACTCTCAGCTGTTTACTTTAATTTTAGACATAACCAACTACGTCTATACATAAACCTTGTGTGTTTTGACAGTATTAGCACAAAACATAACTTAGTTCAGTAACCAGGCACTGTTTGACGGGCTTTTTAGTGCGCACGCTTTGTGTGTATGTGCTCAGAAGAAGCGCTCGTCAGAACAGCACACAAATTAAACGTTTAACTGGCAAGGCTTTAAAGCAGATGCAAATAATGTACTTTTGTGATTGTGAATAAGTGCAGTGTCCCGTGAGAGTAACTCTACCGCTGAGTTAATACTGATGTGAATGTATGTGGCGCTGTACAGTATATTGATACGGCGGCGCCAGAACTGTAACTGATAGAATGTGCGCTGTAGCACAATACTCCGATATTTCTTCAAAAGCAGATCGTGGAGACATTTTTATCATCCACAATCAAAAATCTTCATATCGCACACCCCTACCCTCGGCAGAAATCGTGGACTGGGGGCACGTAGACTGGACTGCAAGGGCACTTTAACGTCGGCTCGAGTGCCTTGAGGGACTGAATGATAATCTGAAGGTTTGATTTTTCTTTCATTTCTCCTGTTCTTTTGCTGGCACTGTCTAGATTTCTTTTTTAAAGGGGTCATCGGATGCCCATTTTCCACAAGTTGATATGATTCTTTAGGGTCTTAATGAAAAGTCTATAACATACTTTGGTTAAAATTTCTCAATGGTAGTGTAAAAAACACCTTTTTTACCCTGTCAAAATCAGCTCTGTTTTTAGCAAGCCATTATAGTCCATGTTGCTTTAAATGTTAATGAGCTCTGCTGACCCCGCCCCTCTCTTCCGTGGAGTGATGAGCAGACTGTAAACTTCAGCCGCGAAACTGGCTAACTAGCACATTATTAGGAAAGGTGATTTGCAAAGATTCATAAAAACCCTTATACTCATTTCTTCTGTAGGTGAGGCTGGATCACGAATGATTCGCGTGAACATAAATGCATTTAGGCAGATCGGGGATCATAGCATTCCCTTCAAATCGAAAGTAACGTTAATCCTCTGCGTCTTCAGCGGCTCAGATGTTGAGAGTAAATGACGACTGCTATATTCATTATTATATCCAACAACTAAACGTCTCAATCACTTAATCGGAGACATCTTGTCTTCCCCTGCACCGGAGTCGACACAATGGCGGACAGCTCTCAGCTCACTCAGGGCGGGTCTAAGGTAAGACGGTCTTGTCAATCAACTATCGTGGGAGGGGTCTGTACAGAACTACGTCATTCTGACAGGGCTCTCAGAACAGCCTGATTTGAGAAAGGGGATTTTAAAATAGGGATTTAAAAAAAACACTGGGTGGATTTTTATCATTATAGGGTGGATGTGTACACACATCCTTTGGAGCATTTTCACTGGTAAGTTGATGTAAAAAATATTTAAAATATTTTAACGCCTTAGCTGACCTATTCTTGAATAGTAATTAATAGTGGTATTTTCATGTCATCAGGTTTAATAATGTTTATCGTTAGATAATAGTTAGTGAGACTATTAGATTTTTATTATATTATTATAGATATACTAGCTACAATAACTAAACTAGTTATCATAACTGCCTGTGTGCATACGCTTGGAACAGTAAACATACTTATAAGTTGTTATAATATAGTGATGAATGAAAACACAACTCCTCGTGTTTATTGTTCCATGTTACTAATAACAAATATTTTCATTTAATTTCCCAGAAAAAAACAAAAACGTAATTCACTTTGTGCATAAAGAAATGTGTACACCTGAAACTGTGTTCTGGTAAATAGGGCAATTGTGAGTTGCAGCTCTATTTTGAATAAAGGTAAGTTTTATTATATTTGATTATAACATTACAATTTGTTTATTGTACCATCATTGCTTATGTACTTTTGGATGACATTTAATTTTGCATTGTCTTAGAACTTTTTTAATCTCTGTTTTAGTAGGTGACTGGCATCAATACCTACCTCAATTGTCTGCTGTTGAACAGTAAAGATTTTCTCATTAATATTTCTTTATTTTATTCATTTTATACAGGCAAATAATACAACATCATTACAAATATAATACAAGCATATACATATTTTACAGTTATAAGAGAGATTATTCATAATATTTCATTAATAATACTTCAATACCTCTTTAATATTCATTAATACTGTCCTTTTTTCTTTTGTGTCTTTTCTGTGCTGTATGTGTTCTTTGTTTTCATCAGGATGGATTATGATTGGAGAGTGATGACCAGACTGGTGGAGCTTGCCATTCCTGTAAGCAGTGGAGTGATGGAGAAGCTGGTTAGCGGGGCTACTGGAATGGCAGAGCGCTGGACCTGATGCAGTGATGGTAAGGCTGTAAGAATAAAGAATAGAATATTTTCTAAAATGAATCAGAAACGCACCATCTGGGGCAAACGCCACCACAAAAAAAGCAGCACATTTTTCTAATTTTCTGTTAGGCTATTGATATAATATGAACAACATATAAAAATTTAATGAAACTAATGTGCAAATTATTTAAACAAGGGGCCAACCCCCCCCCCCCCCCCCCCCCCCCCAAAAAAAAAAAAACAGGCAGAGGTGACCATTCGTACCAGTTGAAGATGAAGCCACATTAGTTGGTAAGACATTTGTTGGAGCAACGGTCAGACCAAGCTCCTCCATGTCAACGATCAAGGTGTTTGATGGAGGCCTGCTTGTTGTAGGCCTAGTTGTTTTGTTTTTTCTGGCTCATCTTTGCTTTTTTGTCTGGCTTTTACTTCCCAGATGCCCATCATCTGACAGAACTTTTTTTCTTTCAGCCCTGCTGCAATTCTTAGCCTCAGTCTGATGTATCTGGTTGTTATTTTCTTCTGTACATCATGACATGAGGGAAGCCTGCTGTCCAAAGTGCTAGCCTCTCTCTCCAGCAAACCCATGGCGTTTGGGAGCTCCATGAAGGTGGCACTGGTCCTGGTTCTGAACAGATCGAAGACCTCTTGAGATGGCCTACAAAGCACACCTGGTTTGAATTCCTTCAGCTTGAGTAATATACTGTACTCTCCCTCAGGATTGTCATCATTGTGTTGAACCGCTTTTTTGCATTCTTCACAAATGTTGGAATATGTGACTACTTTATTTATAATGTAGCCTGTAAGATGGTAGAGAGCACAGGTCTCTGTTTTTGTGAGGTCAGGAATAGATCTGTGCTCTAGCAGCTTCTCCAATCTGAGGCTAGGACTGGCAGAGTTCTCGTTTGAGTTCAAACTGGACTATATATATAATATTATATATATATATATATATATATATATATACACATACACATATATAATATGCAGCTTCTCCAATCTGAGGCTAGGACTGGCAGATTTCTCGTTTGAGTTCAAACTGGACTATATATATAATATAATATATACTGTATATATATATATATACACATATACATATATAATATGTATATAATCGGTAGGCTATTTTAGAAAGGAAAATTTTAAAGATGAAAAAAAGAAATTAGGGAGAATCAATGAATTATGAATAATTTATTGCTATTGTGTTAATATGTAATCCATAAAAAAAGTAACTAGTCTGATTACGAATATTTTAAAATGTAATTTACTCTAATTACAAGTACTTAATTTTTGGAATCTGATTACGTAATCCAGATTACATGTAATCAGTTACTACCCAGCTCTGATTATATAATAATTTGACGATGTGGATCCATATCTGAGGATGTTTGAGTCTTCACCCAGTAAATTTCCTACTGTTAAGATGAATGAAAGAAAGCAATGGCTATTGTGAACATATCTGCCTTTCCTTGTTTGTTTTCTGCAGTCTTTCTCTCCCTTTAGGAGGTCAAATGAGTTTCTATGAAGACTGCCAAGGAACACAATTTGCCCTCTCCCTGGATATATTATATAATAAAATATTTTGATGAATACAGTTGTTGCCTTTTTTATTTTGAAGTATTTGCAAAACTTAAATTTACATTTTTTTCATTTACATTTAGTCATTTAGCAGACGCATTTATCCAAAGCGACTTACAATAGAAGCAAACAGACCAACGAGTCTCAGTTAGTCTAGCACAGTTTAAAAACAAATATAAATAAATAAGTAGAATAGGTAAGTGCTAGTATTAATTGGTCAGATGGTGGCGAAAAAGATGTTTAGATGTTTTTTTTTTGAAAATGGCTAAAACCATTTCTAGCATTCGTTGATATTCACTTGTGTATGCATATTATATCTTATATTTTAACATAATATTGTATTAAAATGTGAATAATAGATGAAGAAATATATATTAATACAATAACACATTTTACATACTAATTAGATTGCTTATACTCTTTAAATAAGCATAATTTATTTCATCATTGGTCTGCACATCCACATTAATAAGTGTAACACAAAAACACACAAAGTCATGCCTCAAGTCTCCAATCTTTATTAAGCAGTTTACACTATTTATACTTTGCATACAAAGAAATGTAACCGTCTTATCCTGTGTGTTGCATTGTACTATGTTTTTACTCCTCCATAGTTAAACAAGAAAAACCCATTGATATTATTTCTATTAAACTCCACAGACAAAATGCTACTATCAGTGTATTAAACAAATTAATCAATGGACGTTTTGATACCCGCTGTTGTTGTCTGACCCGATTAATCCCATTCAAACCTATTCACAGCGCAGAGTTGTTTGGAACTATTGAGAGCTCCATGAACCACGTGACCGCGCGGCGGCGAGATCAAAGCGTGTCGCAACTCTGTTTCTCAACGGCTCTGGGTTTGTAGCGTAATTTACAACCGAACGTGGCTCAACCAATCAGAATCAAGGACCGGAACTATCCGCCCAGATAGCAAGCAGACGTTGATTCAACGTAGATTTGTGGTTGTAACGGTCATTATTGGTCGTCAATCAAATTTCGATGTTGAATCAACGTTCATTATTTGGTCGGTACATCAGAACGTTATTACGCCGAAAATAAAACACTGATTCAACGTCGAAATCACGTTGGCTTATCAACCGACACAGCCGACGCATCTGATCGAAATCATAACGTCTGATACAGGTTGAAACTTGGTTAGAGGAATCGGAGATCTACAGGCCTGTAACGGTACACGGGTAACTACAATGCATTTTATGAATTATTTTATATAGTAGTTTATCCGTCTGCCACTATTAGTGGAATATGAAAGTTTTAAAAACAATGACTAACAAAACATTTTAACTTGAGCTTTGTCGAATGTTTAATGGCCTAAGTTATATGTTTTATTCCTTTTGTTATTTTTTCTGCAGACATTTTTTACACAGCTGGCAAATATATATATATATATATATATATATATATATATATATATATATATATATATATAGGCTGCCCTATAATTTTTAAAAATGAATTTCTTTTTCCTTATTTTTGTCTAAATATTTTTCTTCATTACGTCTTGTTTGGTTTTATTTCGTATAATTAATTGCACGTTAAAAAATAATTTACTTTGTTATGCAGACGCAAAACGTGAAACTGCAGTCTTATTCACAGTTTAGGCTATTTATAGCATTTATATAAATATTTGTAAGATATAATCAGCATATTTTCTTAACCTGTTTTGTGTCTTAATTATTAATCCATGAATTAAAACAAGTTTTATAACGACATAATCTTGATCAACAACAACTAATGATAAATGTGGAGCGGCATCGGTCCGTTATCATTTTAAAACTCAAATAGCTTCAGTTTTAAGTTATAACTGCATCTGTCTCGGGTGTAGACTTTATAAACCTAATGTGTTCGAGTAGCCCTACTACTGGCCCATATTCAGATGTTTGTGTGGAGTGTGGAATGCATGCCAGGGCGCCCGCCAGTGATCGCTTGCATTTTTTTTCCTGATAATAAAACAACATCAGTTCGAAACTCATAATAGGCCTAACTCACGCGCTTATAATTAGATTTTGACTATTAATTTTAGCAGAAAATTTTCAGTTTGGATTTTGTATTAATTTGCAATATTTTCTTTTAATTTTAATATCTGACATTTTAATAATCTGTAATTGTTAGCACTTATGATTTCTGATAATTGTTTTTAATACAATATAATTTCAAGGAAAGACTTTGTCTGCTTGGATATCCCTTGTATAATCACTACTTGTATTTTCTAGCATACTTCCAAATACATGTTTATTTTCTAGCTAAGGCATATCAATAAATTTATTAATGCTTTTCCTTGGGGAAAAATGTTTACAAATAGAAGACAGATTTGTTAACGTTCAGTTTTCATGAAAATGATGTTTGTAAATCAATTTCCAATAACTGAAATCTGAGAGTTTACTAGGTAACATTATAATCACATTTAAGCACATATTCTATATCGCAAGAAATAGTTTTAATCTTTTCATTCAGACACAACATGTTTTATACTCACAGTGAATGTAATTATTTACAGTCCTTTAATGAAATCCACTTTAACCAAATAAAGTTGAAATTAGATTTATTAATCTGAATAAGATAAATACATTGGCATAAGGATTCTGTGTCAGTTAATAAATTAAATAGTTAAATCTCTCTGCAACCACATACAACCATACTTTATGATTGTGACACATTTGGAAGTGTTGGGCTTTTGATTGCTCTGCAAGTTCATCACTTCTATTTGTGTTCTAATGTGAAACTATATGCTTTTAGCGAAAGATACTTTTATTTTGGTGGCGGTGTGACGTCACAAGGCTGCTCCGCCTCTGTGAGTCTGCTGAAGAAAGGTGAGTGCTTTTAACCATTTGAAGTGTTTATATCAACTGAGCATGTTTAGAGAACGGTATATAAAACGGTGAAGTTAATTATTAGCCAGTGTAACACTGCGATACTTTATCTAGTGATATTAATGAAGGGTAGGCTATGTTATGCGTGTAAAGCGCTCCCACACATCAGGAACAGAAACGGCGCTCCGTCTCGTGAATCGGGTTATTTTAAACACGAGTTTCGAAACAACGAGTCAATTTCATCGCAAAATGATTCACTGTTTTGAATCTGCTGCTCAAAAGAGTGTAAATACAACGAGAACAACAAACATATGTAACGACAACTTTTACAAAACGACTGCAAGTGTTTTCATGAAAGTGTAATCTGATGAAATATAACCTACAAATCAGTTAATACCAAATTTAAATATTAATACAATTGAATGCTAGTTGTTTTTTGTCATATCAGGCCATTTACTCTCACTCTAACTGACTCCCTTACTAGTGTGCTGACTACTGAACTGAGGCACGCAGGAGATATTTAGTTTGCTTTTCTTTTGGCATTTGAAAATGCAGTTTGTATTTGACTTTTCTTTGTTTATTCTCGTTTTAAACACAGATAACCTCAGCTGAGATCTGTGACACTATTATAAAGATGGCGTTTATTAAAGAGGAGAGTGAAGACATGAGGATTGAAGTATTCAGAGACAAACATGAAGATACTGAGACACAAACAAAGAAGGTGATTATTAAAGAGGAGAGTGAAGACATGAAGATTGAAGAAACATTCAGAGTCAAACATGAAGATACTGAGACACAAACAAAGATGGAGTTTATTAAAGAGGAGAGTGAAGACATGAGGATTGAAGTATTCAGAGACAAACATGAAGATACTGAGACACAAACAAAGATGGTGTTTATTAAAGAGGAGAGTGAAGACATGAAGATTGAAGTATTCAGAGACAAACATGAAGATACTGAGACACAAACAAAGATGGTGTTTATTAAAGAGGAGAGTGAAGACATGAAGATTGAAGAAGCATTCAGAGTCAAACATGAAGATACTGAGGAACAAACGGGTTCGTTTTCATTCTCAAAGCTGAACTCACTCATTTGATACTTATTAAAATGTCCAAACTAGTGTTCATTTTTTCTGTTACTAAATAGGTGGAGATTTTTGGTGGTTGTTCTTTTGGCTTGTCAATTTTAAGGGCCCTATTATGCAAAATCCACTTTTACATGGTGTTTGGACATAAATGTGTGTTGGCAGTGTGTGAACACAACCAAACTTCAATGATAAAATTCCACCCACTTATTTTTGTATGCACATTAAACCAAACCAGTCTCACTAGGTCTGCCGTTTTGATTCTCTAAGCAAGATGATAGGGCTGAGAATCGATTCCGAGGTGTTGGAAATCAAGAGTTGATTCCATAAGTTGGAATCGATCCCATCAAGGGGAATTGACTCCTCATTAATTTTTTCAGTTCAACAAAGCCTATCTATGGGTGCTTCTCAAACGGAAGGCTGCACTCAGTTTATTTTCGTGAATTTAAATGTAAGAAAACGAGTCGGTACTGAGCAGAGCATGTGAGCGAGCGGGGAGCGGAGCGTACGAAATATAGTCGGAGCACGGAGTGGGTTTTTATCCAAAGGCCGGAGCGATCGCTCTGTCTCGCTCCTGTTCCGCTCCGATACCGCTCACACCACGAGTCTAGGGCATGCACAAATCCACCCAGAATTCACCTGTGCCTTCAACAATTAACAATACTGTCAGCCTACACTTCAAAAATCATTCGTTGTGAAGGAGAGATATGGAGTTCGTGAAATATTTTCAAAAGCAAACCAACAGGTGCACAATTCCTGTAAAAAAAATAGATGATAACGATGTTGAACATGATCAGGAATGTGGTGATACGATTTCAATAAGTAAGGATTCATATTTTAATCTAAAAAGACACATCATGCGGAAACATGACAGTGTGCTGCGCGAACAAGGGGAGGCAAAACGTGAGCATTTTGAATATGGTTGAAATAGGAAATATTGGCTAATAGTCAATTAAATGAGTTTTGTTATACGAATATTTTAATGTAGTCTACTTAACCCTGTCTGTGATTTTTTTATTTCATAGAGAAAGAGATATAAATATATGTTCTATTTTGACTGATGTTGGTGTGAGTTCTTTATAGGATGTAGGCTGCGTGGCGGACGCGTCGCGGAGCAAGTTTGCTGCGTGTTGATTTTCCTTTCCGCGCCTATGTTAACAGATTAGAGCAGCCACACTGCCTGCGGAATATGCGTGTATCAGGTGTGCGGTCCAAACACACCGCAGCCCCGCAACAATAGAAGTGAAGCGGATTTTTCCGCAGCAGTCACGCAACAAACCCGCTCCACGTCCGTCATGCAGACAGTGTGTCCCAGGCGTAAGGCTTCGGTTGAAAACGGCAGGTGTTAGGCATGCAGAGGAATTTTAAATGTGAGCGAGCGTGGAGCGATTTCACCGGAGCGGGATGAAATTGTAGGTGAGCGAGGAGCGGAATTGAGCGGAGCGGTCTGCTGTAACTTTGAGCGGTGGAGCGAACACCCACGTGAGCGGGAATTCTCACCGCTCCGCTCACATGCTCTGGTACTGAGGTAATGTAAATTGGAGGATGCAGCCTTCCGTTTGAGAAGCACCATTCGCCTCCCTCATGCTAGATAAAAGCTGTAATTACGAGAGTTGTGAGCGAAGAGATTATTTTCATTTTTAGATTTTTATTACCATTCGCCTCCCTTATGCTCTAAAAGTGATTACATTTACATTTATGCATTTAGCAGACGCTTTTATCCAAAGCGACTTACATTGCATTCAAGTTACAGTTTTACATTTGACTAGCTCTTGCTTTCCCTGGGAATCGAACCCATGATCTTGGCGTTGCTAGCGCCATGCTCTACCATTTGAGCTACAGGAAAGCAAGTGCTGATCAAAGTGATTAGAAATCTGATTTGTTTCCTGATTCATTCTTTTGGATAGATGCATTTAATGAACCAGTTAAAAAAAAGGTTATTTTATGGTGGAACTGGCTTAATGTTGTCCACGATTTTGAGCGCTGCATGACAGAATAGATCATGACGTGATCGTGGGCCAAAGGCCGAATAACCGAACACGGTTTTTCTAATTTTTTCCCCATGTAGGCCTATTTTGCCTTCTTTTTTTTTTTTTCAGCATTTTTTCATCACCTGACATTTTTGCTTATAACTTTTGAACACTGAGTCAGAAAATCATGATCTGATTGGTGATTGGCCGTCATGCCATCATGATTAGTGTCTGGATTTCTTGGGTCATGCCAAATCCGGAGATATCAAGTTTGCCAGGATTTGTTGAACCATGTGTCCGCCATTGTGAAATTTGTTATAAATTGCATTTATAATATAAATATCTTTTAAACCATTTGACATATTGCCACAAAAATCGGTAGGCATCATCAACACCATGTACCAGAGGTACCTAAGAAGTTTGAACACCAGAGATATAACAACTTTTGCAAAAACACTTATAATTTTTGAAAAAATAGTAAAAAAAAAATTATTTTTATATCCTTTCATTTCCTGGATTATGCAGATTCTGACGATATCTCGTTTGTCATTTTCCATGAATGTGCCTATCTGCCATATTTAAGTAAATAAAAAAACTGTTTTTCCGCTGCTACTCCAACAAATTGTCCAAAATCGAATCAGATGATCTTTAGACTGAGCTACACCTGACTGAATGTATTTTTTAAATTAGCTACCGTTCTTGAGAAATACCTCTCTGAAGTAGACTGTGCCTTTGTTTGTTGACATGCTAGTTAGCTTAGCATGCTGAAAGCGCTGAAACCTCTACTCGGCAGCCTGGTGAATGTGTATGAGCATCTAGCTCAGTCAGGGGTGGGGAACGTTGATCCTGGAGGGCCACTCTCCTGCAGAGTTTAGCCAACCCTGAAAAACCCTGGAAAAAAATACCTAACTGCATCCTGAAGACCTTGATTAGCTGCTTCAGGTGTGTTTGATTAGGGTTGGAGCTAAACTCTGCAGGGACACCGGCCCTCCAGGATCAACGTTCCCCACCCCTAATCTAGCTCAACGTGTTACACCATGCATCCCAAACTCTTCATGTCATGGGTTTGAAACTCAAGTGTGACACATGCCCAGACCGCAAGAGGTACTGTGGTGAGAAATGATGCAGAAGTTGCTTCTGTTTCAGGCAATGAGCCTTTCCAAGTATGATTTAATCTGAAGATGTTAAATGCAGCTAGCAGTGCATTTATGTACATTAGGGTCGTGACGATAGTATCGTGTATCGCCGATAGTCAGAGATATCGACGATAGCAAATGTCTTCGATAGTCAAGACGATGTTAGGCTCAATCTCCTATTAATGTATAAAACTATTATTATTGCTAGGCGGCCTATTATTATTGGGCTATCAAATTGCCACGCTATTTCACCTCAGGGTCGCACTTCACACACACATGCAAATGAGGAATAAAGTAGCCTATACTTCGTCCGTCCGCCAGCCGTCATTTTCGTCATCAAGAGGGCTCGCGGACAATCTTTCAAACATCTTCTTGAACAGCTTCGAGCTATGAATGAACATGACGAAACTGCACCGGCAGCATTTCGTTTTCTTTACAGCACATTATCAAAACACATGGATGCTTATTCTTCATCATTGTTATTATACAAATATGCAGTTAATAAGTTATCAGTCTAAAACTGGGCTCGTCATGGGGTGTGCAGTCCGGAGCACTGTATGACTGATGTAGCCTGCCTATCCGTTTAATTTAGCTTTAGCCTACTCCAAAAATATGAACTTACCTTGAAAATACTTTTATATTTAACGTGTTTGTTTATGTCCAACATTTAGTGTTAAACTGTTGGTCTTTAAAATAAATCTACTTTTGATTTTCACCTTGACTGATTTTTAGACTGATAACTTCCGCGGCAAACCTGTCACAGTAGGACGCGCGGTCCTAATAGCGATGTATGACTGTGCTGTATCTGAATATGATCTAGCTGTTTTAAATATTTTTATATTTAACATGTTAGTTTTTCAGTATGTTTGAAAGTATAGTATATTAAAGGGATAGTTCACTTTGAAATTAAAATGTGGTATCTATCAGCTTACCCCAAGGGCATCCAAGATGTAGGTGTCTTTTTTTCTTCAGTAGATCCAATTTTGATGTTTTTAGGTCAAACCGTTCTAGTCTGTCAGTCATATAATGGCAGGTATAGGTCACTGTCTCTATAAGAGGGAAAAAGAACATGCACAGAGAAATCCAAATTAAACAATTCCCCATCTTAACTACACATTGATGGCCTAAGACACGAAACAAGTTTGTGTGAGAAAACAAACAGTATTTATAGCGTTTTTTACCTCTTGTACACAACCATGTCCAAGTGATCTGAGTGCGCACACACATCCGGTGTGTGACGTGTGTGCGCGCGCTCTGGCTCACGCTGCAACGCTTGACGGAGGGCGTGTCTGAAGCGTGGTGCTGACGCACCGTCATAGTTACAACAACCAATCACATACTTCTCTGGTGTTGCATGAACGGGATTGGGTATTTGCATGAGGCGATCTGATTGGCTGATGCCTACGTTGGCGCTTGAAAAGTTACGTCAGCACCACGCTTCAGACACGCCCTCCGTCAAGCGTTGACGCCGACAAGCCAGAGCGCGCGCACACACGTCACACACCGGATGCGTGCGCACACACACACACACACACACACACACACACACACACACTGGATGTGTGTACACTCAGATCACTTGGACATGGTTGTGTACAAGAGGTAAAAAACGATATAAATACTGTTCGTTTTCTCACACAAACCGCTCGTTTCGTGTCTTAGGCCATCAATGTGTAGTTACGATGGGGAATTGTTTAATTTGGATTTCTCTGTGCATGTTCTTTTTCCCTCTTATAGAGACAGTGACCTATACCTGCCATTATATGACTGACAGACTAGAACGGTTTGACCTAAAAACATCAAAATTGGATCTACTGAAGAAAAAAAGACACCTACATCTTGGATGCGCTTGGGGTAAGCTGATAGATACCAAATTTTTAATTTCAAAGTGAACTATCCCTTTAATATTTAATATCTTGCCCCCACCCACCCATGCATGATAATATCGTGTATCGGCGATCTCACAGGCTGGCGATATGACGATATGAAAAATGACCATATCGCCCAACACTAATGTACATATTAAGTTATTAATTACTGAACTGATTCTCAGTTGATCTTCTGAACTTCAGCAGCAGTGTGAACCCCATGTTCCCTGTGGCGCAATCCAGATGGGCGACAAGCACTTGACCTGGAGATTGTGGGTTTGATTCTCATGTGGTGCAACTTTACAAAATTGTGTGTAATTTTGTGTTTTCATTACTTTATTATCTGGCTCAGCATTGTACTAATCTTTCTTCCTCTTGGATTAGAATGGTGTTTTTTTCATGTTGTATTCATTTTCATCTTTTGTTCATTTTGAGATCATTCTCATAGGAACTTCTGTACCTATTTTGTGTACATTTTATTTCTCCTCTTTGTGGAGAAGCAGCATTAAAGTGAAACTTGCTGCAGTTTAAGTCACTGATGTAAATAAAAAAAGAAACACAGAAAGAGTGAGAAATCACCCACTGTTCTGTTCTGCTTGATGATTAACTTTTGTAGCTTGAATGAAGGTTAATTTACTCAATTTATAGTTTAAACATTTACAAATTATACTCTGTCAAGATTGTTTTAAGTTCACTATTTTTAAAAGCCAAAGGTTAAAAATCATGGTTTTCAATGATACTTTAATGCTGAATGGCTATAATTAATGGCTGAATTTGAAGGGAAAATGCGTTAAATAAAGACACCAGTTGCTGTATTTGTATCAATGATACTGGCCTTCATTAAAAATAGGCTACTATGTAAAAAGATGCCATTAAACAATATATTTTAAATACACATTATTTGTAGATTCAATGTGAAATTATGACAATGTAAATGTACTATATAAATATGCAATTAATTACTGAAAATGTGCAATTCATTTTTTGTAATCCATTGACAGCACTGCTGTCAATTGGATGTCGGTTGCTTTGTGCCATTAAACTTGTATTTGTCTCTTTTCATCTCAGACCTGATGGCACTGAAAGAGGAGAGTCAAGAACTGAATGAAACAGAAGAGAAAGATGAAAATGAGAAACAGCATGATTTCAAACCTGGAGAAAATTCGATTGATTGCTCACAGAATGAAAATAATTCAACACCAAAAAAATCTCAAAAGAAGCAAACTACAACCCTCAATTCCCACATGAGAATTCATACTGGAGAGAGACCTTACACCTGGCAACAGTGTGGAGACATTTTCAATCGAAAAGAAAGCCTTAAAGTCCACATGAAAATTCACATTGAAAAGAAACCGCTCATATGCTCTCAGTGTGGAAAGAGTTTTACACGGAAAAGTCACCTTAGTATCCACATGAGAAGTCATACTGGAGAGAAACCTTACACCTGTAAACTCTGTGGGAAGAGTTTCAGAAGAAATGGAGATCTTAAGACTCACATGACAGTACACACTGGAGAGAGACCCGTATGTATTCAGTGTGGAAAGAGTTTCACACGTCAAGAAAACTTTAAGACTCACATGAGAATTCACACTGGAGAGAAGCCTTACACCTGTAAACTGTGTGGGAAGAGTTTCATACGAAGTGGAGGTCTTAAGAGTCACATGAGGGATCATACTGGAGTGAAGCCTTACACCTGCAAATTGTGTGGAAAGAGTTTCACACGTCAAGAAAACTTTAAGACTCACATGAGAATTCACAGTGGAGAGAGACCGTTCATATGTGTTCAGTGTGGAAAGAGTTTCGGATATAAAGAAAGCCTTAATTATCACATGAGGAATCATTCAAGAGAAAAGAGTTTTAAATGTCATCAGTGCGAAAGGAGTTTCACAGACACAAATCACCTCGAGAATCATGTTAAAATTCACATAGGAGAAAAGCCTTTCATGTGCCATCACTGTGGAAAGAGTTTAAGAAACAATGCAAGCCTTGAGAATCACATAAGAGTTCACACAGGAGAGAAACCTTTCACCTGCCCTCAGTGTGGAAAGAGCTTCACAGTAAAAAGGAACCTAAAGATTCATGAGAATTCACACAGGAGAGAGATTCACATATCTAAGCAAACTGAAACATTTGCAAACTCATTCTGTTAAGAAATTGCAGTTTCAGAGTGACAAGACGTTTACAAAAAGGAGTGATTTCTTGGATCACCCCCTTCTCATTTCTTCAGAAAGGTACAGGAATGTTATTGCATTAAAAGCAATATCTCAATTTTGAAACTTACAAATCCCCTGAGCATCTTTATCATTGTATGACATCTGAACTCAATTTGAAGGGTCGTGTTTCTAGATTTGTTGAATATTTTAATAACTCAAGGGTTCCTCCTACACAACATTTGAAGATGTCCTGGGAGAAAGACCTCAGTATAGATATTTCAGAAGACACTTAGACCGAGGCCCTTCAAGGCATTAGGTCGTGTTCCATCAGCTCTAACTTTCAGCTCAATAGGGCACAAGCACCAGTGGTACAGGGACCCTGTTGGAATTGCTGTTTCTTGTTCTCCAAAGTGAATCACATTTTTGAGGACCTAAACATGTTCCGAAACTTTGCACACATCTGTTAGGTGTTTCAGAATTGGGAGTGGCAAAATGGCTCGATAGCATCACCTATAAAATTTAAACGAAGTGCTCCTCCCGCTACGTTTCATGTACGTGTACGAAATATAATGTCCCTACACCTACAGCGAAGTCTTAAACGCAACAGGAAGTCAGCCTTTTTTTATTTCCTCTGATTTTGTGCAGTTTTTGCCATTTTCAGGCCTCGTACTTTAACGAACTCCTCCTACAGCTTTTATCGGATCATCTTCAAATTTTGTGAGTGTGATCATAAGGCCTTTGCGATGATCTTGAGTTTTCGTCAAAGGTCGTGTCCCTAGCAGCCTGGCAAATTTCGGTGTTTCACCATGAAACAGGAAGTTGTTGTAACTTAGGAAAACATTGTCCAGTCTGTCCTAGGGATGTGCGGTATACCGATACTGGAAAAATACCAGTATATATTATATTTCAAATGGTACGATATCATAATTTTGCTCAATTCGGTATTTCATACGCTGCTGTTGCGAAGTGCACCTGTAGGTGGCAGTGCTACCCAAATTGCTGCGCAACCGGTAAATGTGACAACAGAACAACACGATGGATCAAACAGATTAAACTCCATCAACGCACCTGTAATTAATAAATAAAGAGAACAGTAGAAGTGAAATATGGCTTTACTTTGCAAACAAAACAATGACAAAGGTGAATGAACTGAGGTTACTGCACCTGTATGCAAGCGTTGCTATAAATCATGTGCCACAGGAGGCAACACATCAAGCCTTTTTAAGCATTTGTCGCTTGCTCATCCTGATCTTTTCAGATAATTAAGAGATCGACAGGCGAGTGCATCATTCAAAAATTAAGATTTTATTTAAACTTATATTTACAACGGATCAACGCACATACAGATGTGATGCAGTAGCTCACACTAGAAGAACCATTGAAGTTTTGGTCACGTAATATCATGCACTTGCATTTCATACAATCGAATATTAATTGAATTTGAATTAAGCAAGAGTTTTGCTATATTCATTTTAGTATCAATGATATGAAGGGAATGTTTCTGCTGCGCTGCCTACCGCTAATATGAAGCAGCCGAGAGAGAGAGATTTATATTTAATGCTTTTTCTTTGGCTATCTGAGTCTGAAATCTGAAAACAATCAGATAGAGAAATAACGTGATTTTGAATATTACTTTGTTAGAATAACACTTTACAATAAAGCAACATTTGTTGCATTAATTGCGTTACTTCAGTTCTTTTTTTTTTTTTTTTTAACTCAGTCAAAATGTAACCTATGTTCCCTGTAGGTTTTTTGTTACGGTTTGACACAAAGGTATAACGATATTTATTATTATTATTATTATTTTAATAAAATTGTTTTCAATTCACTTATCTTTTGAGGCTGGTTATTTGTCACGAGGTATTACAGGTGCATCTCAATAAATTAGAATGTCATGGAAAAGTTAATTCAACTCAAATTGTGAAGCTTGTGTATTAAATTCATTAAATGCACACAGACTGAAGTAGTTTAAGTCTTTGGTTCTTTTAATTGTGATGATTTAGGCTCACATTTAACAAAAACCCACCAATTCACTATCATCTCAACAAATTAGAATACTTCATAAGACCAATAAAAAAACATTTGTAGTGAATTGTTGGCCTTCTGGTAAGTATGTTAATTTACTGTATATGTACTCAATACTTGGTAGGGGCTCCTTTTGCTTTAATTACTGCCTCAATTCGGCGCGGCATGGAGGTGATCAGTCTGTGGCACTGCTGAGGTGGTATGGAAGCCCAGGTTTCTTTGACAGTGGCCTTCAGCTCATCTGCATTGTTGGGTCTGGTGTCTCTCATCTTCCTCTTGACAATATCCCATATATTCTCTATGGGGTTCAGGTCAGGCGAGTTTGCTGGCCAATCAAGCACAGTAACACCATGGTCATTGAACCAGCTTTTGGTACCTTTGGCAGTGTGGGCAGGTGCCAAGTCCTGCTGGAAAATGAAATCAGCATCTCCATAAAGCTTGTCAACAGAAGGAAGCATGAAGTGCTCTAAAATTTCCTGGTAGATGGCTGCGTTGACTGTGGACTTCAGAAAACACAGACATATTGTAACGTGGCTGCTTCACAATAAGGGACGGCCACAAACATTTATTCAAACAAACAAGATAAACAAATCCAGGCAAGATAAATCCAAAGATGGGCAAGGAAAACAGAACAGATGGGATCATAACACATATTTAGATGTTGAAAATGCACTATATACATAAATATGTATCATAATGAGTCATTTAAAAATACTCTTCTCACAGATCCATGTATACGAATAATCACATGGAAAATCAGACCATCCCGGTGAGTGAATTAGAGCAGTCTTCATCTATTATCTGGTGTATATTCGGTTGTCCAGTCTCCCAGAACCTGCATCAACAGATCAGGATTAGATGCTCAGTGCTGCCTTCTGTGTGATATGATACTGACTGTGAGAATCCTTTATTAAATAATAATCAGTTCAATTCAGTGATTTCTCACTCAGGTCAGTGTGCTGCCATCAACCCATTTCCATGTGTCCTCCACATCTCTGTCAGTCAGACCAATCCAGACTAAATTACCACCAGAAATGTTCTTCACAAAATCCTGAGAAGTGAAACAATAACATAATTTAAAAAATGAGCGCAGACCTATTTCAGCACATTATCTTTCATTTAAAGCTAAACACCACAATTATACACACAGACACTGACTTGTTCCTCTCTGTTGTTTATGATGATCAGATCTGCTCCTCTCTCTGTACAGTATCTTCTGCTCTCAGTCCAGTTCTTCGTCTCAGAGGAAAGGAAGTAAAGACTGGAAAATGGCTAATCTTTTCCTATGTCACTGGATCAGTTACTGTAATTATTATAGGACCATTACTTTATTCACAATGCCATACAAACACTTAATGCATGTATTCATGCTCCCTGTCCCATATGCAAGTTCTAAAATAAGGGATTTTGTCCTCTTTGCTCCATGTTGTATTTCTCACTGTGTTTTTTGGCTTGTCGGACATTGCAACAGTAACTAACGGGGGTGGGACTTTGCAAAGGGTCAATTCAAGTCAGAAAGTTTGCAGTTTTTCTCGATTGCTAACTCACTATAACTGATTCATTTGGCCCAATTTTCCAAAACATTCACTCACAATATAACTACCTCGAGAATCACATTATGAACTCAAATGGCACACATTTAAAATAATACCAAACAGGTGTGCACATCCCAAACACCCAGATCGGGCTCAGGTGCAGGACAACTAAGTAACTTAAACGAAAAAAGAGGCGAGAAGACATTTAAAATAACACATTTAATGGAACATACATTTTTCTTAATGCTTATTACTGAATTTTACGGTATCTGCACCCTTTTATTTATGCTGTAAACTGTCATAGACATTGACATGCACAATGATTCCTGTTTCCCAAAAGGAGGTTTTTAATTGATCTCACTAATGTTCTCTCAGCAGTGAAGTAGTCTGTGTATTTGTCAGGTTTGTGTGTCATCTAAAGCCAAAGATTAGAATCTGATCAAAGAGAATGTTTCTGACTAAAATATTTGATTTTGACCTGGCAGTTTGAGGTTTGTATAAGTTTCTGTGTAGTTTTGAGATTGTGTTTATAGTTGTTTCATGAGTTGTGTGTTAGCAATCAAGAGAAACTGTAGTGAAATGCTTATGCTCAATGATATGAAGTCACTCTATTTAGCTATTTACTCATCTGCTACAATAATGCAATGTTTTAAATTATCTATTAATATTTACACTCACTTGTCATCCCTAAATTATTATTAATCATATTCATGGAGCTAAAGCAAGTTCAATATGAGCATTAGCCACATGACCCCAATACAACAGATTCAGTACGGTCCACTTTAAAATCTGAATCTGCTTTAGAGCAAGCTACCAACTAGACTGAAGAAACGTACCTGCAAAAAGTTTCTGAAGTTCACTTTTTTTCTGATTTCAACCGGTTTCTCTCTTCTGTGAGGTTCACATTGTTGGTTAGTAGCTGGTCTCTCTCTTCTGTGAGGTTCATATTGTTGGTTAGTAGCTGGTCTCTCTCTTTTGTGAGGTTCATATTGTTGGTTAGTAGCTGGGTTCTCTCTTCTGTGAGGTTCATATTGTTGGTTAGTAGCTGGTCTCTCTCTTCTGTGAGGTTCACATTGTTGGTTAGTAGCTGGTCTCTCTCTTCTGTGAGGTTCACATTGTTGGTTAGTAGCTGGTCTCTCTCTTCTGTGAGGTTCACATTGTTGGTTAGTAGCTGGTCTCTCTCTTTTGTGAGGTTCACATTGTTGGTTAGTAGCTGGTCTCTCTCTTCTGTGAGGTTCACATTGTTGGTTAATAGCTGGTCTCTCTTCTGTGAGGTTCATATTGTTGGTTAGTAGCTGGTTTCTCTCTTCTGTGAGGTTCACATTGTTGGTTAGTAGCTGGTCTCTCTCTTCTGTGAGGTTCATATTGTTGGTTAGTAGCTGGTCTCTCTCTTCTGTGAGGTTCACATTGTTGGTTAGTAGCTGGTCTCTCTCTTCTGTGAGGTTCACATTGTTGGTTAGTAGCTGGGTTCTCTCTTCTGTGAGGTTCACATTGTTGGTTAGTAGCTGGTCTCTTTCCTCTGTGAGGTTCACATTGTTGGTTAGTAGCTGGTCTCTCTCTTTTGTGAGGTTCATATTGTTGGTTAGTAGCTGGTCTCTCTTCTGTGAGGTTCATATTGTTGGTTAGTAGCTGGTTTCTCTCTTCTGTGAGGTTCATATTGTTGGTTAGTAGCTGGTCTCTCTCTTTTGTGAGGTTCATATTGTTGGTTAGTAGCTGGTCTCTCTCTTTTGTGAGGTTCATATTGTTGGTTAGTAGCTGGTCTCTCTCTTTTGTGAGGTTCATATTGTTGGTTAGTAGCTGGTCTCTCTCTTTTGTGAGGTTCACATTGTTGGTTAGTAGCTGGGTTCTCTCTTCTGTGAGGTTCACATTGTTGGTTAGTAGCTGGTCTCTCTCTTTTGTGAGGTTCATATTGTTGGTTAGTAGCTGGTCTCTCTCTTTTGTGAGGTTCATATTGTTGGTTAGTAGCTGGTCTCTCTTTTGTGAGGTTCATATTGATGGTTAGTAGCTGGTCTCTCTCTTTTGTGAGGTTCACATTGTTGGTTAGTAGCTGGTCTCTCTCTTCTGTGAGGTTCACATTGTTGGTTAGTAGCTGGTCTCTCTCTTTTGTGAGGTTCATATTGTTGGTTAGTAGCTGGGTTCTCTCTTCTGTGAGGTTCACATTGTTGGTTAGTAGCTGGTCTCTCTCTTTTGTCAGGTTCATATTGTTGGTTAGTAGCTGGTCTCTCTCTTCTGTGAGGTTCATATTGTTGGTTAGTAGCTGGTCTCTCTTTTGTGAGGTTCATATTGATGGTTAGTAGCTGGTCTCTCTCTTTTGTGAGGTTCACATTGTTGGTTAGTAGCTGGTCTCTCTCTTCTGTGAGGTTCACATTGTTGGTTAGTAGCTGGTCTCTCTCTTTTGTGAGGTTCATATTGTTGGTTAGTAGCTGGGTTCTCTCTTCTGTGAGGTTCACATTGTTGGTTAGTAGCTGGTCTCTCTCTTTTGTCAGGTTCATATTGTTGGTTAGTAGCTGGTCTCTCTCTTCTGTGAGGTTCATATTGTTGGTTAGTAGCTGGTTTCTCTCTTCTGTGAGGTTCACATTGTTGGTTAGTAGATGGTCTCTCTCTTTTGTGAGGTTCATATTGTTGGTTAGTAGCTGGTCTCTCTCTTCTGTGAGGTTCATATTGTTGGTTAGTAGCTGGTTTCTCTCTTCTGTGAGGTTCACATTGTTGGTTAGTAGCTGGTCTCTTTCCTCTGTGAGGTTCACATTGTTGGTTAGTAGCTGGTCTCTCTCTTTTGTGAGGTTCATATTGTTGGTTAGTAGCTGGTCTCTCTCTTTTGTGAGGTTCATATTGTTGGTTAGTAGCTGGTCTCTCTCTTTTGTGAGGTTCACATTGTTGGTTAGACAGGTCCAGAATGACGGCAGCCACAGGACGAGAGGAGAGAGAGAAAGAGCCAATCAAGTGGATAGGGATTAGGAGGCCATGATTGACAAGGGCCAGTGGAGGGAATTTGGCCAGGACAGGATACTCACATTATAACCTTTCCCTTCTAAGTATGACCTGAACCATTTGAGTGCCATCCCAGAAAGCCTGACCCAGTTTTCCAGCCTCTCTAGAAGTATGTTATGATCCACAGTGTCAAACGCAGCACTAAGATCTAGCAGTACCAGCACTGATATTTTGCCAGAATCAGAATTAAAGCGAATATCATTTATTATCTTAATGAGTGCTGTCTCTGTGCTGTGATGCGCTCGGAAACCAGATTGAAAATGGTCCAGGTCTCCATTTGAGTTTAAGTAGTTGTTCAGCTGATTAAAAACTATCTTTTCAATAATCTTTAATCAAAATCTGAACATTTACTTCCGCTCTGGAATGGCATTCCTTCTCTGATGACGTCAGTTTGATGGCTTGGGCAGAATATCCTTAAACACACCCCTCCAACCATTAGATTGCTATGAGTGAGAGACAGAGACGAGGAGTGCAAAAATAAAACCCCGCCTGTAGGAGCCATATTACATTTTTTGATTAAGTCTGATTTATTTTGCATTTCAAACATTATGATTTAAGTATATGAGGAAATTTAACGTTTCATTCTTGGACTAACCTGTCATGTGAATTTAGTTGCTCCTCCTCCTTTACGCGTCAAGTAGCATTGTTACTTAGCATTGTTTGGGAGGACAGAGTTAGAGGGTGGAGAGCAACAGTTTCTTCAATCACATGCAATGGTACCGCATTTCACGTTCTTGGAAGTTTTATTTTGTAATCTTGTTTGGAAAGTAAACTGGAGATTGTGATCAATAAACCACGGGGTTTTGTTGTTACAACCGCATCTCTATGCGTGCTTTATGGACGTGCATCGATGGGAGAGACTCCTCCTCTAACCTCAAGGGGCTAAAGAAAGTTTTGTAAGACTAGCCATGGAAATATGTCACTATACTGAAATAAATTCGGCAGCAACTTCCGGTTCACACGAACTTTAATCACATTATTACCGTCGTGTAGGACTTTTTGCCACATTTTGTGACAGGATACACACACGGCAGTGGTCAACCGTTTGACGGCAAATAAAAGAGCATAGCTTCAATAATGCCGTCTGTTTGCCACGTATAGCATGAAAAATAATTAACTGCATTTGAAGCTTTCGTAAAATTAAAAATGAAACACCCAAAACTGTATATGGCACCATAACGAAGACAAACTGTATGTTTATACGTGAAATTCTGGAGGGGACGTCGGATGTTGTCGCAACCGTACTGTATTAAAGCTTTAATCAGGATAAAAACATATATTAAAAGCTAACCGAAGCAGTAGAATTTACAAATAACAGCATACCTAAAAGTATTTACATTTACATTTATGCATTTAGCAGACGCTTTTATCCAAAGCAACTTACATTGCATTCAAGTTACAGTTTGTTACATTTTATCAGCTCTTGCTTTCCCTGGGAATCGAACCCATGATCTTGGCGTTGCTAGTGCCATGCTCTACCATTTGAGCTACAGGAAAGCTCAACAACAAGCTACAGGAAAGTATGAGACAACAACAAACAAAAAACATACCATTAAAAACCGTGCTTGCACAGGTTCTGTGCAATACTCTTCACTAATATTCTCAGTGTCTCAATCGGGCTCAAATTGATAAGCATTATAGACTACGCCATTGTTTACAATACAACCGGAGCACATGCCGCTGAGCTGAGGGGCGGGATGTTTAGACGCGCACTAGAGGCGGTTTAGCCAATCATAACACACTGGACCAGCTAACCAATCAGAGCCCATCGCTTATTTCTGAGGGAGGGGCTTCATAAAAGCAGGAAACGATCAGCGCGTTTATCAGAGAAGGGACAGAGAGGTGTAGAATAAAAGTAAGTTATGTGAAAAATGAGTTTTTTTAAAGCATTAACATGTTAGACTGCACCCCTTAAACACAATCAAGCCTAGAAAAAAAACAGTCAACCACCCCTTTAACATTTCCCAAATTTGCCTGTATTCTTTGACTGTTTTTCCTTGCAGCCTTTGCTCAAAGAAAGCATTTCTTCTTCTTGTGACAAACAGCCACATGCCGAGAAGGAAAAACAAGATCTGCTGTATTGTCCTCCATTTTTGCTTTTGCTGCTTTTTTCTTCGCGTGAGAATGAAGTCGATTGCTACTTTCCGACATACACTACGCCTATCAAGTAAGGGTACTGTTGGCAGTGGAAACGCAAGCCGGATCAGAGTTTGCTGTCCCGAATCGTACGGTACTGTTCCGCTTTGTGGAAATGAGCCACTAGACAAAACAAGAGCTAGACCTTGGGCACACTGATAACACCCGCACAAAAACAGGGACTAAGCAGAACACACACACATACATATGCTCGCGCACATCTTGGGTATTTTGATTGGATGCCTAAGACATTGTTTATGTTGTATGAATCTGTGGTATAAATATGACCCATTTTCCTTAATAAACTTGAGAATGTTATGGTTGTACACTGGCTCTGCTAACCATAAAATATTTTTAATATGACTGACATTATATTTAATGTGAATTTAATAAAAACATTGTAAGTTACTCATTAGCCTAACACTTTCATTGTTCAAAAAGAGAGCAAAGAACACTTTCACTTCAGGCTAGCAAGTTCAAGCACTCTCAAAAACTCCAATTATAATCACTAAAGTTGTTTACACTGTGAAATTAATATCTTACTTACATCTGCACTTTGTTGTTTCTGATGAGAGAATTCGGCAAAGAATTCAGTCGGTGAGCGAAATCGGAGAACAAAACACCGTGTTTCAGCGATGACTCATCTCAACGCCTCTGATTGATCATTGTGTGATTGGTTATAATGAACAGCACTGTAAAAACATGTTTGTCTCTGGCTCTGCACCAGCCAGCAAATTCAGATTTTAATTTAGTAGCTGGTGATGTTATATATTATATATATATAGTTTACAGGACAAAATGTGCATTGCACCCAAAATTGTTTGGTGTGATTCCAAATTTAGGGGGGCCAAGCTTGTTGACACGGGGGCACTGGCCCCCCACCCCTGAGTGGCATTGATTGAACACACAAAATAAAATAATATTTCTCTTAAAAGGATCTAAGGATTCTTTGAAACTGTATGAAAATTTAGACTGCAGTGATCAAAATGATCATGGTTATCAATATTATCATGATATTGTTAATGTGCTGGAAAAATTAACTTTATATGTCAGCATTTTTAATATTAGGAAAAAACACTGAATCTTATACGCGTTTTCTTAAATGCATGTATGAACTCTGCTTTATGAACTCATACACTAGCTATTTTTAACATATTTCTATCTGCATTTTGATAAGTTTTCTGCACCTAAACATTTCAGCTGTGACTTTTAGACAGAATCTCACATTACTTCATGATTTCTTAACTATTTTCAGGACAACATTGGACAGCATGCATTTAATTATGTATTTCACCAAGAACTGAACTCTGAATTTCTCTGCTATATACGTATTTTGTGATATTGAACCAGACTTTTAATGCTCAGTTTGTGATTGGGAGCCGCCAATAAAAAACGAATAATAATAAGAAGAAGAACCGTAATGGATGAGAGATCACTTGTTTGTCTTAATGATGGAGGTGGTACTAGGGTAGATGTTACAATAAACTCAGTATCATTCAGTATGAATGATGTATGGTCAATGATTAAAAAGATGACTGGGAAAAGGAAATCTGTTAAAATCCCTGTGTTAGTAGATGGAGACTACTTGGCAATAACAAACAAGGAGAAAGCTGACTTATTAGGTAAGAAGTTTGCAAGTATTCATAGTGGAAGTCACTTAGATGAAGTGCATAAGCGACGGAAAGAGGATATTATTAGGAAATGGTCTGATGTATTAAGGGAAAAGGACACTGACGGATCAACACTAGACATGGAATTCTCAACGCATGAGTTAAAAATGGCCTTAGAGAAAAGTGGTTATACGGCTCCAGGGCAAGACCAACTGTGTTATGCTATGTTTAGACAATTACCAGATGAATATATGGAAATTATACGAAGGCTGTTTAATAAGATATGGAGAGAAGGTAAATTGCCTCATAAATGGAAAAGTGCTCTGATATTGCCTTTTAGTAAGCCTGGTAAAGCACCAGACAATGCAGGGAATTACAGGCCTATAGCGTTAACATCTCACTTGTGTAAATGGATGGAAAAGGTAATAGTTCGTAGACTGTCATATTATTTAGAACAGAAAGGATTGATTCGTGCACAACAAAGTGGTTTTCGTAAAGGCAGATCTACAATAGATGCTCTAGTGAAAGTTAGTAATGAAGCTGAAAAAGCAATTAGTATGAAAGAGGTCATGATTATAGTATACTTTGATATAGAGAAAGCATATGTAGAGAGAAGGACTATTGATTAAATTACATAATATGGGTATTGGAGGAAGGATGTATAACTGGATTTTAGACTTCTTATCAAATCGGACATTTCGTTGTTAAAGTTGGAGATGATGTTTCAAATGATTTTAATATAGTAAATGGTATTCCGCTAGGTAGTGCTATTAGTCCAATTCTGTTTAACATCATGATAAATTATATCTTTGAGAATGTTGGTAAAGGTATTGGGTATTCATTATATGCAGCTGATGGGGCTATATGGAAAAGAGGGAAACATATTAGACATATGATTAATAATATTCAGAATGCTATAATAAGAATTGAAAGATGGACATATGACTGGGGATTTAAGATGTCAGTTGATAAATCATGCTACATGCTCTTTACCAGGAAAAGAAAGTTAGGAAATATACAACTTAAACTATATGGTCAAAGTATGGAAAGGGTAACAAAGTTCAAATATTTAGGATTATGGTTTGATGAGAAATGTATATGGAGGACACATGTTAAACAGATTGAAACTAAATGTATTAAAGTACTAAATCTTATGAGATCAGTGTCTGGATATAATTGGGGGGCAGATAAACAGTCATTGCTTGATATATACAGGGCATTAATAAGATCATGTATAGACTATGGGTGTATGGTATATGGAGCGGCAGCTAAGAGCGTCCTGGAAAAACTAGACCGAATACAGTTCAGAGCTCGTAGACTTAGTATTGGTGCCATTAAAACAACTCCTACTAATGCGCTACTTGTAGAAACGAAAGAATTACCACTATACTTAAGATGGATAAAGCTGTCACTGACATACTGGGTAAAGCTAAAAGGATCTGGGAAAGAACAACCGGCTACAGAGGTCTTATGTGATTGCTGGGAGTATTTGCAAGAACGAAAAGGTAAAGGATTCGGTTGGAATATGAATACAGTAGTGAAAGAATATGGTTTAAAGAGTTTTGAGTACGGCCCAAATACAGTATGGGGTAATGTTCCTCCATGGATATTCCCAGTTCCCAATGTAGACTTGAAATTTTTGGAACTAAAGAAAGAATGGACTGAAAGGAATCCGGATAATATTGGATATTTGGTTCAAGAATATGTTAAGCAGAACTACTATCAGTATATACCAATATTCACTGATTGATCTAAAGATTCAAGGAACGATCATGTAGGAGTAGGAGTGTACATACCAGAGTTTGATGTAACTATATGTAAAAGAATGAATGACAAATTATCTGTATTTACAGCTGAAGTAGTAGCCATAATTTTAGGGTTGCAATGGGTAGAAGAAGTAAGACCTCAAAGGATAATAATCTGTTCGGACTCTGTAGCAGCTCTTAATAAGAGATAAGAGATGATTTATTTAAAGAGATATCCATGATAATGTTAAATATAGAGAGAATTGGAATTAATATTCAGTTTTGTTGGCTCATACTGGCGTGGATGGCAATGAGATAGCAGATTTGACCTCAAAGAATGCACTGAAATTAAAGGATGAGGAAATAATGAAAGTCCCATTTGGTAAAGGGAGGCTAAATCTTTAATTAAAACAAAAGTGAGAGAATCATGGCAAAAAAAAGTGGGCTATAGATAACAAAGGGAGACATTATTATAATATTCAGAAATCGATTAATGTCAAAACTTTTAAAGGGAAATGTAGAAGAGAAGAAGTGATTATATCAAGATTAAGACTTGGACATACTGGTTTAAAATCAACCCTGATTTTAATGGGAAAATGTATATCAGATAATTGTGATGAATGTAATGTTCCAGAAAATGTGGAGCATATCATTATGAGGTGTAAAAAATATAATGCAGAAAGGAGGATCATGCAAGATAAAATATATGAATTGGAACAAGAATGAAGTTTGAAGGGGATTTTGGGGGCATATGAGAAAATGTGGGAATGTAGTAAGGCTCTATTTAATTTTCTTAAATATACAGGGTTAGAGGCCAGTATATAGTGTTGGGTTAAATTTTGTCTTATTTTTTTTTTGTTACAATTATAACTATGCAAAGTACATGACACCCTGAAGTTGCACATCCCGGTACAGTAGGTGGCGGTATGCACCTGAACAAGTTGGTTGCGATCAGCCAATAAAACCAGAGATAGAGAGACGAAGAACCGGACTTTTATTTTGGTCTTGTGCTGTGACATCAGAAGGCTGCGCCGCGCATCTGTTGTTATTCGGCTGAAGAAAGGTTTGTGTTTTTAAGCATTTAAAGTGTTTACGTCGATACAAAATGTTCAAGCGGTTTTGTAGTTTTTACAAGCGGTGTAAATTGCCATAATTCTATTGAATTAGCATTGTAATACTTTAGGTAACATGTATGGATGTTAGTTTGTGTAAATATGTGCGGTGAACTATTTATTCACCGCACATACATATATAATAGTTTTTATTTAAATTTTTTCCATTTCAAATTTGCACGTCAGACCTGTACACACATGATTGTCTGTATTGCATAGTGTGTTTTTTTGTTTTTTTTTACATTGCCTATTTGTATATTTGTATAGTGTTCTTTTGTTGTCTGTGTCCTGTCCCGTTGCTGTCATTCTGTTGCACTGTGGAGCTTTGTCACTATAACAAATTCCTCGTATGTGTAAACATACCTGGCCAATAAAGCTCATTCTGATTCTGATTCTGATAAAGTGCATCCCTATCTTCGCTCCCCATCTCATGCATCAGTGATGAGAGAAACTGAGCTTTTCGAAACCCGAGTTAATGGAATCAATTGCATCACAAATGATTCCGTGATTCAAAGCTCTCGAATCACCGCTCGCTGAACCTGCTGCTCAAAACAGTGTAAATGCAATGAGAACAACAAACACAAACGTGTAATGATAAAGCAACTGCGAATGTTTTTATGAAAGTGGAACCTGTTAAATGTAAATTAAGTACCAAATATAAATCATGAATTCCTAAATAAATATCAGTATAGTTTGTGTGTTCATTTATTAATATGTAACTCTAATTTTGAGCTTTTTTTTAAAGGCCATTTAATTCCATTCACTGACTTCCTTACCAGTGCCCTGACTACTGAACTAAGGACTTGAGACACCCAGAGTTTGGATTTATTTTTATTTCTGTTAATTATTCTCATCTTAAACAGGACAAAGTGTTCAAACTCACAGAAAAACTCCTGCTGAAGCGACTGAGATCCATGTGACGCACTGTTATAAAGATGGTGTTTATTAAAGAGGAGAGTGAAGACATAAGGATTGATGAAACATTCAGAGTCAAACATGAAGATATTGAGGAACAAACAGGTTGGTTTTCATTCTCAAAGCTGAACTCCTTCCAGCTCTACAGAAATGAATGATGCTTTTGAAGAATGTCATATGATTGTCGTAATTGAAGTGGTTTTGTGTGAAGCTGTTTCATTGAGATCACATGACCAGACCAATACTAATGCTGCCTTCTAGTGAATCTGAGAAGATCCTACTTTCAGTAGTTGGGCCTTTATTATTGGGAAAAACATTATGTAAATCCCAAACAAATATTTTGTGCAACATTAAGCCTTGTATCTATTTCTGAATTGAAAACCATTAATTTCTAACAGATAATTATGCAACAGTAAAACCATGGCTCGTCTGTATGGGCATGTGGGTAGCGCTGCACCAAAATATTCATCCACTTGAAAACAAAGACATACTGAATTAATCTTGCTTTTAAATCATCAATGTGTTCAGCATCATTTAACATTTTTCCAATTTCCTAGACTATTTCAAGTTAAAGTAAATTTGTTATATTAATATTTAGTGCATGGCTTCGGCACACAAGTTGACCATTGTTAGATTCTGCTTTATTTGACTGAGCAGTCATTTGGGTGGCTCTCCAATGTATTAGATTGTCATGTTGAATGGGTCCCATGTAGAACTTAAAACTGAAGCCCGAACCCACACGACCCGACCCGAGCGGCACAGTTAAATTTAGAGCCCGAACCCGAAGTCTTTTTTTTAATTATTTTATTTTACAACGAATAGCCAATAAAAAAATATATATTGTATTTCACGATTGCATGCAACGGTCAGTAAACAAATACATGTAAAGAAACAGATTCATCGAGGCTCGGCCAGTTCACAAGGCAAAAGAAAAAACACTTACAGTTATGAAAGTTTATGAACATCAGGTGCAGCGGTTACATAAATTCTGCCGAGTTTTTGAATGGTTGTATATGACAAGATGATAATTCTTCCACCGTGCAATTTATGGTCATTTTCGTCAGTTAAGGCTCGTTAGCATTCGCTTGCTTTAAATCAGACACAGAGATCTAGGCCTAGTGCGGTAAGATTGCATTTATTTGAATTAATATATAATTTATTTGAATTAGCGAGAGAGAGAGAGGGTCTTTCCGCTTCCGGCGCTGCTGTGTTCAGTCGACGTTAAAGGATGGCTCCGCTCAATTTGTGTTTTTATATACTCTTTTACGTACTTTTACTTTCTCTTTTCCTACATTTCACTACTGATTATACCCTGTATGATTGTGTATGTGACAAATAAACAAGAACCTTGAGAACCTTGAACCTTGGATAGTTGTGTGCGTGAACCTACATCTGCGCGTCTCTCTCTACAAGCAATGAGGCTTAGTTACTTCAAAAATAACGATCTTACCCTCTCATTGCAGAGAAATATAACGTTGCGAGTCAGTAGCCTATCGAAGCTATTTTACTAATAAAAGTTTCCGTGCTGTGTGTTCGCTGCGCGAGCGCTCTGATATCTGTGTGCAATAATGTGTGTGCGTGCGTCTATGAAAGCAACGAAGCTTGCATATAGTTTTAGTTTAGCTACAAACCCGAGCCCGAAGCTATTCATTAAACATTAACCCGAACCCGACCCGAAACCTGAAAGTATTTCGGAACCCGTCGGGCTCGGGTCGGGTAGCAGACCTCTAGTCCCATGTATGGGTTTCATGAACAATATTATCAAAGATGCCACAAATAATTTTAAATTAGAGATATCACACATAAGATTGTGTATGTTTGGCTGAAAAGTCTGCAGTAGTCAACATTTGAAGTGGATCAAAAAAGTTAATCAAAGTTGTCCTAAGACAAGAACTCATTTTGGTTCTAGGACAACTTTGTTGAAAGGTTTTGATCCACTTCAAATGCTGACTACTGTAGACCTAAACTGAGAGAGCCTAAATCTCAGATAATGGAAGCTATTAAAAAGTTTAGAAGTCATACATGGAAAAAATTTCTAGGTCATAATGTTTGTGACTGATAAAATGATGGATTATAACACAGTGAAAGGTTGCTTAAGTACTGAGGACTTTGCCATTCAAAGCTTTGTGTGTAATTGGCAGATTTTTTAAATTGACTCTGCTTGAGAAGAGATAAGAAGCTTTGCCATGACGTGAGGAAATTAAAGTGTATTACTTGCATAAAAGTGAAATAATGTCCCTCAGAGGAAGCACATACAGGGGAAAAGCAGAGGACCCAATACTGAGCCCTGTGGCGCTCCATACTTTGAAATGTCTATTTATTCACAGTTTCTGTACTATGATGGGGCTTAAATCATGAAAGATACTGTTACTGTATGCAAAAAAAATGAACAGTTGACAGGACACTTTTTTTCTAACATTTTTAAATAACAGATTTGAGATTGGGCTATATTTAAATTATCTTGCTTGAGGTTTGATCCAAAAGTTTTTTTGGAACATGTCATGGAGAGAGTTAACAATAATGAGAAAAGGTTTTGTAATTACATTTAACACCTCTTTTAGTAGCTTAGTGTGTATAAGAAGATGTAGTGTATATGTTGGTTTTGATGTTTGTTGCTTTGAGCCATTAAAACTGTTTTAACTTGCATTTGTCTTTTTTGCTTTAGGCTTGATGTCACTGAAAAAGGAAAGTCAAGAACTGAATGAAAAGGAAGATCAGTATGAAAAACATGATTTTAAAATTGGAGAAAAATCATTTAGTTGCTCACAGACTGAAAAGAGACAAAAAAGAACTTATAAGAAAGCAAACAGAAATCTCACCTGCCAACAGTGTGGAAAGAGTTTCAAAAGATTTGGAAACCTTAATTCCCACATGAGAATTCACACCGGAGAAAAGCCTTACACATGCTCTCAATGTGGAATAAGTTTTACTCTTAAAGAAACTCTTAGAATGCACATGAGAATTCACACTGGAGAAAAGCCTTACACCTGCAAACTGTGTGGAACGAGCTTCATTAGAAAATCAAGCCTTAAAAACCACTTGAGAATTCATAGTGGAGAGAAGCCTTACACATGCTCACAATGTCAAAGGAGCTTTGCACATAAACAAAACTTTGATGTCCACATGAGAATTCACTCTGGAGAGAAACCTTACACATGCAAACAGTGTGGAAAGAACTTCATTCGAAAATCAAACCTTAAAAACCACACGAGAATTCACAGTGGGGAGAAACCTTACACATGTTCTCAATGTGGAAAAAGTTTTACATATAAACAACACCTTGATGTCCACATGAGAATTCATACTGGAGAGAAACCTTTCACTTGCCAACAATGTGGAAAGAGTTTTACTGAACAAGCAAACCTAAATGTTCACATGAGAATTCACACTGGAGAAAGCCCTTTCACTTGCCAGCAGTGTGGAAAGTGTTTCACTCAAAAAGGAAACCTTAAAAAACACATGAACATTCACACCGGTAAGAAGCCGTTTACACATGATCACAATTTCGGACATAAAGTAACACTTTGATGTGTATGATCACACCAGTGTGATTAAAGCGTTCATTGTGTCATGAGATTAACTGTTAAATTCACGTCTGCTTTCGGGCTTTGGCTATTTCTGGACCAGACGTGCTTAGTGCTTGTCATATTTCATAACTAAACATTTTTAGCAAATTTTTTAAAGTGTAAATATTTGTATGAACGTTAAAAAGGTCAATATCAAAAGCATCATTATTTTGTGTACCAAGAGCTGGTTTAAGTACAGAGCACCTCATCCTCATGGACTGAACCAGGTTTGCCAGTTCTTGCTGTGAGATGTTACTCCATTATGGTCACATGTGGTCTGGCATTACAAGGATGATCAGCTGTCCTTCCTGTCTCCCTGTAGCATTTAGACCTCCTAAATTACAGACAATTGCAATTTATTGCTTTAGTCGCATCTTCAGTTCTCATGCCTCCCACAGCAGGACTATGGTGTGTTCACACAGGGAATCAGGAACCCAGGGCATCTTCATCTCCTGATGTTTTTCAAAGTCAGTAGAAAGGTCTTTTTGGGGCTTTCGCACTGTGTAGTTCTAGAAACTAGCCAGCTGGGTGGTTCCTAGAACCATTTTCCCCCACGGGCCATTTTCCTGGTTGCATTTCCAACGGTAGCAGGAATTCTGAAATAGCTGACAACAACATCTTTATGTGCAGCATTTACAAATGTTAACATTTGGGCGCCTTGATCATAGCTTTTTTTTTGTCATAACGGAGATGGAATGTAAATGCACAATTTTTGTGTTTTAAAGTAGAGGACGACCATTTGATCTGTTTTGCCGATTAATTCGGCACCAACTGTCGATAGTTGGAACTATCAAGCTATTGGCAAAAATACATGCAGATGGTTGCGTCCATTGCTGGAGCGGCTCAGAAGGTCCACTGTCATTATACAGTACAAGAGCGGCTTGTAGAGGCGGCTTCACTGACGACTCCTGCTGCTTGTTTTGACATGTAACACTGCTCTCTGCACAGACCGGGACACTACAGATGTCGATTTAAAACACCAACAATGAATCCGTACATAAACAGAACACTACTACACATTGTCATATGATTATAAAGTAATTAATTTGTGGAGAAAGGACAGCAGTATTTTTGCTGTCAAGGCTGGGAGGATGCAAACATTAGCAGCACCTCCAACGGTTAAAACAATGTGACCAAAACACACCTGAGTCTGACCAAAATGTTTAAAGGGTTAGTTCACCCCAAAATGAAAATTCTGTCATTAATTACTCACCCTCATGTCATTCCAAACTCGTAAGACCTTCATTCATCTTCGAAACACAAGTTAAGATGTTTTTGATGGAATCTGAGAGCTCACTGACCCTCCATAGACAGCAATGCAACTGTAATGTTCCCAGGTAAAACAGTCCATGTGACATCAGTAGCTCAACTTCAATTTTGTGAAGCTACGAGAATACATTTTGTGCACAAAGAAAACTAAAACAACATAATATATTTAACAATTCTTCTCCCCCGAGTTATGTCTTCTGCCATTTTGGATAGTACCCAAGAACGTAATCGCTATTGTTTATGCTTAGGGTAAAGCGTGCGTATGCATTGTGATACTCTCCAAAATGGTGGAAGACAGTAACTCGGGGGAGAAGAGTTGTTGAATAAAGTCGTTATTTTAGTTTTCTTTGTGCACGAAAAGTATTCTCGTAGCATTGCAAAATTGAAGTTGAGCAACCGATGTCACATGGACTGTTTTACCAATGTCCTTACTACATTTCTGGACCTGGGAACATTACAGTTGCATTGCTGTCTATGGAGGATCAGAGAGCTCTCCGATTTCATCAAAAATATCTTTGTGTTCTGAAGATGAACGAAGGTCTTATGGGTTTGTAACGACATAAGGGTGATTAATAAATGACAATTGTTATTTTGGGGTGAACTAACCCTTTAATGTCATGATCTATTTGCGTTAGTTTAGTCCAGCTGGTCACGTTAATGCATTTGCTATTCAGCTAAGTTGCATATTTAAAGCTACCTACTTGAGAAAGCACATTGATGGGTTAATTTTGCTGACAAAAATCCTGCCGTGCCAAGTGTCACTCACATACTTTTCCATTAAATTACATTAGATTTGTCCCAAATCAAAGTTAATGTGCATAATGACTTCACCCTAGGCTTAAAGATTGTGTATTGTGCATTTGTCAGCGAAATATTTATATTCCTGTGGCTCTAATAAGGTCTGTATGCTTCATATAGAAAGCTATTATAGATCGCACTTTCTGAAAAAAGTTTTCGTTTTGCTCTGTCGTTTTCAAACACCTAACTTCAAAATCATCTATGCCACTTTGTTCATTATTCAAGTGAACTTTTGGTGATTAAAGGGGTCATCGGATGCGACATGCACTTTTACAAGTTGTTTGAACATAAATGTGTGTTGGCAGTGTTTACAGAACCACTCCATAATGATAAACATCCACCCTGTGTTTTTTTTTTTTTTTTTTTTTCGACTAAAATCTTTACCCCTTTCTCAGATCGAGCCCTTCTCAGCTTCTTGTCTGTGTGACGTCACACGGACGAAGGCCGCTCCCACGATAGTTGATTGACACTAGCGTTTCAGCACAGACTGGACTGGTGTCTTACCTTAGACCAGGGTGTCAGACCTGTGTTCCCCATGTCACGTGTTTCCCCTCCTCTCGTGCCCATATTTGGTTAGTTCCTGTTCCTGTCCTCATTTGTTATTATCAGTTCCCAGCCCTGTGTCTTTAGTTAATTAGTCCCCAGCCCTGTGTTATTAATTATCTACTTTAGTCTCCCCTTTAAAGGCCCTGTTTTTCCCTGCCTCTGTGTCCAGTCTTATCGTTATTCTGTGTTTTTCTATGCCTCCTGCGATACCTAAGTTTGTGTAAATAAAGTCTATGTTATTGAAGAAAGTTCCTTGCCTCCTCGTTCCCTTCTCCAGAGTGGATTGTGACACAGGGGTACTCAACAGGCGGCCCGCGGGCCGGATGCATTAATTTTGTGGCCCGCGTCATGTTGAAGATTAATGTATTTTAATTACAGTTTGCGCTCAAAATATTAGTCAAGTTTGATTTATTTTTTATTAAATGTAGCCTATACAATCGCAGTAGTAAAAGCTGCTCGATCTCTGCAAGCGCTATAACTAACCACGCCCCAAACAACTTAAAAGAGAAGTGCTGTCCAACAAAAGAGGACAACATGATTTTACTCCTCAACATCAGTGAGTGTTTGAAATAACTTCATTTTGTGAGCTGATGGGCGGTTTTTGTCACAGAACGAGGCAGATAATATATTCTATACGGTAAAGGCAATGTCGATTATCATTGGATTATAAATATACTTTATTATTATGAAAATACCAGAGATGGCTTGAAGAACACAGTTAAAACATATATTGTCGCGTCGTATGTTTACTGTCGTATAGCCTACTGTTGGATATTTAAATAAATAGCCAGATCGCGAACAGATTCAATCACCCACGCAATCTTCATAAATGACAGGATTCATGTCTATTAAAGCTTTAAATCACAATATAACGTTCAAACCTGCGCTCGCGCAGCCGCTGATCCAGAGAGAGCAGTTTACTGATATGAAACATCTTTACAAAGTTTTTTTTTATGGTTATTTCTGTTACAAACATTCAAATAATCACAGAAGTACTGGAATAAAAGTTTATAGTTCAGATATAAACACTGCTGTCTACAGAAGCGATCAAAATAGAATAAATAAACTTTTTGAAAGTGACGATGCTTCAAATAAAGATTGTATCAATTACAACGTATTGCCAGCAGGTGGAGATGTGACAAACTGAGATTCATTCAAAAAACATTGATTCATTCAGGAATGAAACACGTGAAGTCTTTATGAGCAAGTCATGAAGTTATGAGTTAAGAATAATTTGTTTAACTTTTTTTATTAATTCGTTGAATATTGCATTCTAAAATAGACAGTAGTTTTTCTTCTAGAAACTAGTAAATTACATGTTATTTTGTTTAGAGGTCTTATTTTTTTCCAGAATCATGGTGACAGAATAGTGATATCTATTTTAAAAATAAAATATTGATACAACATAGTACTTTCTAAAGTACTTTGTGAACTGTTTGCTCAAAAATGTTATTAGTTTTAGCATTTTGAGTTTGTTCAATACTCTGTTCAATATATCAAAACAAACTTTTAATCCAATTTTTTGTTCCAGATTTTAAAAAAAAGAATATATATATATATGTAGAATGTCTCCCAAGCGATTGAGGTGTTTTGTTGTTGGATGTAATAATGAACAAAGCAGTCATCATTTACTCCCGGCATCTGAGCTGCTGAAGACGCAGTGGATTACATTTGTTTCTGAAGGGAATGCGCCCCAGATCTACCTAAATGCGTTTGTTTGCACGAATCATTCGTGATCCAGCTTCACCTACAGAAGTGAGTTTAAGGTTTTTTTATGAATCTTTGCAAATCCCCTTTCCTAATAACATGAATTTTAGCAAGTTTCACGATGAATGCGGCTAAAGTTTACCGTCTCTCAGAGAGCTGCTTGGAAGAGAGGGGCGGGGTGAGCAGAGCTCATTAGCATTTAAAGCAGCATGCTACAATATTGCTTGATCTGAAAAGAGCTGTTTTTGGCAAGTTAAAAAGGGTGTTGTTTTACACTACCACTGAGAAATTTTAACCAAAGTATGTTATAGACTTTTCATTAAGACCCTAAAGAATCATATCAGCTTGTGGAAAATGGGCATCCGATGACCCCTTTAAATAAACAGTTTTAGATTGTCGCTTGAATTGAACGTGATGCATCCGGTATGTGCGATACCTGTGAGTTATCGGCCAGTGTGGTCCAACCTAACTATCGCTATCACTAAAAATCCATTATCCTCTTCTTTTAACTTATAAAAAAGTATGTTTACATGGCAACAATGTGCTAAAAACAGACAACAACTTTGTCAAAAATGATTCCCCCCTTTCACACGGATCTGTGAAAATGCCAGCCATGCATGCCAGGTCTGACATCACTGCTTTCACAAATTTAGCTTTGTTGACCAATCATAAAGACATTTATCCATGCCTCTACCTTTCAGCATGTCTGAACCTTTCGCCATGCCCACTGCTCCAGCCTGCAGTTATTTCTACTTGTAGAATTCCTGAAATATGTTTTTTAGTTGAAAAAGTTATCCTATAAACATACCCTAAATATATTGATAACTGTTGTCTTGTGCCATTAAACTGCTGTTTTAAACTTTTATTTGTTTGTTTTTTCACCTTAGATATAATGGCGTTGAAAGAGAAAGAAGTACTTCACGAGATTGAAGAGGAAGATCAATACGAGAATTCACACTGGAAGAAAGCCTTTCACCTGCCAACAGTGTGGAAAAGATTCACTCAAAAAGGAACCCTTAACAGGCACATGGGAATTCACTCTGGGGAGAAGCCTTTTTCCTGCCAACTGTGTGGAAAAAGCTTGACTCGTTAAATAGATCTTGTTAGGCACATGAGCATTCACACTGGAGAAGAGTCCCTTCACCTGCCAACAGTGTGGAAAATGATTCACTCATAAAATAGGACTTGAAAAGCACTTGAGAATTCATACTGGAGAGAGTCCCTTCACCTGCCAACAGTGTGGAAAAAGTTTCACTTAACAGGCACATGGGAATTCACAATGGAGAGAAGCCATTTTCCTGCCAACTGTGTAGAAAAAGTGTAACTCGTAAAATAGATCTTCAAAGGCACACTGGAGAAAAGCCTTACACCTGCTGTCACTGTGGAAAAGGTTTCTGTCAACATGGAAACCTTATAGTCCACATGAGGATACACACTGGAGAAAATCCCTTCACCTGCCAACAATGTGGAAGAAGTTTCAATCATAAAGGAAGCTTTAACAGGCACGTGAGAGCTCACACTTGAGAGAGGCCTTATACCTGCCCTCATTGTGGAAAAAGTTTCAAACAACATGGAAACCTTAAACTCTATGAAAATTCACACTAGGGCCGGGCAATAAAATGCTAATTATCACAATATAATTTCGGTTGATAAAATAATGCGTATTCAATAAAAAATGTAAGAGGCAAAAGCAGACCATTTTGTGCTTTGCTCAAACAGCAGTCAGTACGTTTACATGGACATCAATACTCCGATTTTAATATGATTAAGACAATACTCTGATTAAGAGTCTACCATATAAACAGAGATTTTTGATTACCTTAATGCGGCTAAAGTCATAATCGAAGTAAACACAAATCGAATTAAGACATGTGGAGTATCCCTATTTTAGACGCATTATTGAAGTGCAGTATAGACATGTAAACACCTTTTCGCCGCATTTTGCATCAGGATTCACTCACGGCAGTGATCAGCCATTTGAAGGCAAATAAAAGAACTTCAACGCCGCCATCGTCTGTATGCACGTACAAATAATTAACTGCACTTGAAGGTTTCATAAAATTAAAAATGAAACACCCAAAACTGTATATGGCATCATAATGAAGACGAACTGTATGATTATAAGTGCAATTCTGGAGGGGACGTCGGATTGCGTCGTGTGGTGACGTAATGACGCATGCCATTAATAGATCTATGTGCTATAACATGTAAAACGGGGACATGAAAGGATTATTCTAAAAGCAACTCATGTAAACACCGTAATCTTAATATTGTCTTGTTCAGAATAAGGTAAATAATTAGATTACTGATGTCCATGTAAAGGTAGTCAGTGTTTACTTGCTGATGGGTCTTGAGCATGTCACCACATTTAAGAGAAGTGCTTGAATATAGTGAAGAATGCAAATTTATTGTTGTTTAAAAACAGCCCTGATGTTTTCAACAGGAGAAAGAAACACTGTGCCATGAACGATCCAGTTTGAAGGCTTTTCCATGGATTTACTGTTGTAACACTAACTGCACCATGGTATTTTAGCATAAATAAATGTAAATGGACTTTTATTATATTAATGCAGGCATGTATTAATGCATTAAAGGTGACCTATTGGGTGTTTTCAAACTTGGTCCTTTTCATGGGTCTGAGCACAGTTTGCGTGATTTTTGGCCCATTTGTGGACACTCCAATCAATCTCAGACCCCTCAGAAGCGAATTTAACCGAGACCAACTAGGGAGGTGGTCTTTTCGGTTAAAGGTACGGTTCGCTAAAGACATGCATTGTGAACAAAAATCGGCTGTTCATAATGACTGCTTCTTCTGGCAGATCTCTACAAATGATTTGATCACAACGTACACTCACTTATTTTAATTAAGAGAAAGACGTAAGACTGTAAGAGAGACGCAGCTGTGTGCCTTGCCAGTTTAAACCGTTTAAAGTCCAAAACACACTGCAAGATTTTAGCAATCCTTTAAGATAATTGCTTGTCACACTGTGCAACATGGATCTAAGAAACTTGGCTAACTGTATGATGATGACACCTATCAGTCCCTCCAGGATTTCGCGGGACTTTTTTCTGATTTTTGTGGCCTAAAATGACTGATTTTGCTGCTGCTTTTCTCAAAATTTGCGGTGATATTTGCGGCATTTCTTATTGTTTTGCAGTGAAAATATACCATGGACAACATTCTTCTAACATTGTTATAACTTTTCTGACTTCGAGAACCTTCATAGGGCTCCAGACTAACATTTGAGGACACCAGTGCCATTAAGATCTACAGAAGGTGGCACCAGTTTGCTCATCTGCAATACGTCTCTAAGACGTTTCCTGTCAGATGTCAAATAGACATTTATTAGAATGCATGTAAAACTGCTTCTGAGACGTTTATCAGATTACAAGGCAGATGTTTCCCAGATCTTTAGCAGACGTCTTACAGATTTACTTCTGCTGTCTGGGTAGTTGAGATGCAGATAAAATTAACTTTTAGTACTGTCATTCATAATGTCTAAATATAATTTGATAAATTAAAAAAAAAATATATATATATATTTATAGGGAGTGGAAATGGCTAATAAGCCTACAAGCTAATAAGCCTATAAGTCTCTGCAGCCATATAGTGGTAATTGAATATCATTTTTATTTTTAAATAAGTGTTTGCTTTCCTACATTATGAAACTTTTAGTTTTATAAATGGAGGCGACCTATGAAGGATGAACAAATAATGTCATCACATTAAAAATAACTTTCAAATTTGGTAATACTAAAAGCTTTGAAGTGCTGGGAAAAGTTGTGTGAAGCATTTAAAAACACTCGAAAACATTAGACCATTTCTGCCACAAGTTGTTTCTGTAGTTATGTTAAATCCAGGGTGAATGGTGGAGATTAGTGTTTATTGAGCAATGTTTTTCCTGGTTTCCACATCAGTGGCGTTTATTCTGATATCTGTAGCTTTAACAGAATTCTGCGGCGAATTTGAATGCTTCTCTCAAGATTTGACAGAGATGTTATTGAGACTACTTTCTTCACTGTGTCTCCCAGCGCTGTGTATAACGGTGTCGCTTGATCGAGAGCAGCCCGTAGCTCCGTCCCGAGCAGATAAACGTCTGCGCCACGTAGCCCAAACGAGTAGCGCAGATTCGTTCCGCTTTCGGTTCGTTTGTCCAATGTAGGTAAATCAGGCATGATGAGAACGCAAGGCTGTTCAAACTGAGAAACAACCTTTCTTTGACTGAATGCACATTGCGATGATGTCACGAGACGCGTCTAAGCCCAAAATCTGCGGCAATTACGAAAATTTGCGAGCTCTTGCGAAAATTGCAGAGTTTGCTTGATTTTGCGATAAATTCAGTGATCGCAGAAATCGCTAAATCCTGGAGGGACTGACCTATTGACTCGTACGATACGATGCACGTTTCTATAGAAGAAAAAAACGTCATCAGCGTGCGCTAGTGGTAAACAAAAAGAGCATGATAAATCACACTTTAGCAGTTGTATTTTTCATGTGTGCTGAAAAAAGATAAGAGCTTGAGGTAAGCAGTTTTATGTTTTAGTGCCATGTCGCGTTGATTTCATGTCGCATTTTTATTGGCTGGTCAATAAACGTGGATCGTAGCAGCAAACACATTGTGCGCTGCTCATGCTGTATTTCTGACACTCAGAAAACTATCGTAGGCTATCTTTGATCGCAAGACCGTGACACGGCCGTCTTTGAACCACCGATTAGGAGCCACGATCACAGAAATCGCCATGATTGTTTCACGATGCCAATCTTTCAAAATTGTTTAGGGCTTTAGATTTACGTAATTATTGTACTACTTTATTTCTAAGACCTTTATAGATCAGGTGATTGTTTTCAGTTTAGAAGATAATGCAGACTTTTTTTTAGATCATGTCTCATAAGATCACGAATATGACTGTTTAACCATGGTAGTGATGTTCTCTTTCTAGAACATTTTAAAAGTGTTGAATGTTTATTAACCAAATTTGTCAGAACTGCAACATGAGTTCCCATCATTAGGGCTGTAAGATTCAGACATTTTTGGAATCGAGTCCGATTCCTAGTTCTGAAATCGATGGGATTCGATTCCAAGAATCGATTCCTCTGTTGTTTTCGATTCTTCTTGTTTTTTTTAGATTGAAGGAACCTAATCTCGCCATGATTGCAGGATATTAAGGTCGTAGAAAATATCCTTCTTATAAAATGAAGCTTTATTTGTAAAAAATGACGATACATTTCTATAGCTCTGATTGATTTTTAAATTGTACTTTTGTCTGCTTTGCCCGTGAAATTAGTCATAGCTCACTGCTCAGCAGGGACATGCATTTATCGCATGAATTGAACAAGATGTGAAGTGTCTAAAATAAATGTGCACAGTTCAGCTGAATGATGAAGTTTACTTTGACTGTATGCTTTGCAGAAAGTTAACAAACTGTACATTGAAACAAAATAACCAGAACGTAACACTGATAGAGCTCGTGGTTTATCTGTCAATCAGATGCTCGGCCACTGATCTATACTCGTGACGTTTTCTTTTAGAATTATCATTAGCTGATAGAAATAAAAAATAGTATTTTAGGAAATAAGATCAAGACCCTCGATCACGTCATGATCTATTCTGTCATGCAGCGTTCAAAATTGTGGACAACATAAGCAGTGTTGGGAAGGTTACTTTGGAAATGTAATAGGTTACAGATTACAAGTTACCCTACTTAAAATGTAATAAGTAGTGTAACTTTTCAATTACTTTATTAAAGAACCTTTGACTGAATGCTTCTCTGTGGAACCAAAAATGGTTCTTCTATGGCATCGCTTGAAGAACCTTTTGAAGCACCTTTATTTTTAAGAGTGTATTTAACATCAGAATGATGGTTATGCGCACACGCACCGTGAACACACACCCGAAGCAGTGGGCAGACATATTGCTGCGGCGCCCGGGGAACAGTTGGGGGTTTGGTGTCTTGCTCAAGGGTCTCACCTCAGTCATGGTATTGAAGGTGGAAGAGAGTGCTGGTTATTCACTCCAAAATCAAAATGGCTTGATAATTGAGACTGTTTAGGTTTTGGGGGGATTAAAAAAAGGAGTGAAGTTCTATCATTGTAGGGTGGTTGTGTCTACAAACTGCTAAGACACATTTATATTCAAATAAATATATTTTTCATCCAATGTCTCCTTTAAAATTTAAATATTATAATCTTAATTCAAGTGATGAAAGATTTCGAAAGTCTGACAGTAATCAGTGTTGAGCACTACTGTAAGGTTAACCCTGCCTGGTTAACATGTTTGAAAATGATTAACAGTTGAAAACATTAGAAATTTAGAAAAGTAATCAAAAAGTAATCAAATGTAATCAGTTACATTACTTTAAACAAAAGTCTTTCTGACTGTTTGTTCCATGTTTCCATTAAGCACACCAAGTCAAGTTTTCCTTCCATGATATCTGATAAAATTACAAAATTTGAACTGTTGGTGCTCCTCTATCTGTGTGCCAGATTTCACAACTTTCTTCCAAGCAGTTCTGTGGGCTCCCATAGGCTTGATCGGAGGAAGAAGACAACGACCAATGATTACATTAGGTGCCTTCGCACCTTCGGTTCTTGGCCCATAATTAATTAATCAAACTGTTGTTTTTGTTTTTTTAAATAGAGGGTTTTAAATGTCAGCTTGATAGTTTTTGAGACGTCCTAAATAAGTGAAGAGTTAGCAATATTGGGAAGGATTTCTCAGATTACAACCCGAATTCCGGAAATGTAGGGACGTTTTTTTAAATGTGAATAAAATGAAAACTAAAAGGCTTTCAAATCATATGAGCCAATATTTTATTCACACTAGAACATAGAGAACATAACAAATGTTTAAACTGAGAAACTTTACACTTATCCACTAAATTTGATGCCTGCTACAGGTCTCAAAGTTGACACGGGGGCAACAAAAGGCTGAAAAAGCAAGACATTTTGAAAAGATTCAGCTGGGAGAACATCTAGCAACTAATTAACTGTAACTGTCTGTAACATAAAAGGTATGTCTTGGAGAGACAGAGTCTCTCAGAAGTAAAGATGGGCAGAGGCTCTCCAATCTGTGAAAGAGTGCGTAAAAAGATTGTGTAATACTTTAAAAACAACATTCCTCAACGTCAAATTGCAAAGGCTTTGCAAATCTCATCATCTACAGTGCATAACCTCATCAAAAGATTCAGAGAAACTGGAGAAATCTCTGTATAAAGGACAAGGCTAAAGACCTTTGTTGGATACCCGTGGCCTTTGGGCCCTCAGACGACACTGCATCACTCATCGGCATGATTCTGTCATTGATATTACTAAATGGGCCCAGGAATACTTCCAGAAACCACTGTCGGTAAACACAATCCGCCATGCCATCTGCTGATGAGAACTAAAGCTCTATCATGCAAAAAAGAAGCCATATGTGAACATGATTCAGAAGCGCCGTCATGTCCTGTGGGCCAAGGCTCATTTAAAATGGACTGTTTCAAAGTGGAAAAGTGTTCTATGGTCAGACGAGTCCAAATTTGACATTCTTGTTGGAAATCACGGACGCTTTGTCTTCTGGGCTAAAGAGGAGGGAGACCTTCCAGCATGTTATCAGCGTTCAGTTCAAAAGCCAGCATCTCTGATGGTATGGGAGTGCATACAGTATGGGCAGCTTGCATGCTGAAAAGTATATAAAGGTTTTAGAGCAGCATATGTTCCCCTCCAGATATTGTCTATTTCAGGGAAGGCCTTGTGTATTTCAGCAGGACAATGCAAAACCACATACTGCAGCTATTACAACAGCATGGCTTCGTAGTAGAAGAGTTCGGGTGCTGAATTGGCCTGCCTGCAGTCCAGATCTTTCACCTATAGAGAACATTTGGCGCATCATTGAATGAAAAATACATCAAAGATGACCACGAACTCTTCAGCAGCTGGAAACCTATATCAGGCAAGAATGGGACCAAATTCCAACACCAAAACTCCAGAAACTCATAACCTTGATGCCCAAATGTCTTCAAACTGTTTTGAAAAGAAGAGGAGATGCTACACCACGGTAAACATACCCCCGTCCCAACTATTTTGAGACCTGTAGCAGGCATCAAATTTGAAATGAGCTAATTTTGTGCATAAAATGGTAAAATTTCTCAGTTTAAACATTTGTTATCTATGTTCTATTGTGAATAAAATATTGGCTCATGTGATTTGAAATTCTTTTAGTTTTCATTTTATTCAAATTTAAAAAACGTCCCAACATTTCCGGAATTCGGGTTGTACATGTAACACATCTTGCAGTTGCTTAGTGGATAAAGGATGTAGTTGTTTGTTAGTTTTGACACTTTACATGTTTGAATGTTTTTGTGTCTGTTGTTTTTGTGTTATTAAACTGGGATTAACATTTATTTGTCTTTTTTCACCTTAGACCTGATGGCACTGAAAGAGGAGAGTGAAGTACTGAATGAAATGGAAGAGAAAGATCATGATTTCATAAATGGAGAAAAAAAATTTAATTCACAGACTAAAAAGACTTCCTCAAGAAAAAAGGCTCAAAAGACAGGAAGACGACATTATTTCACCTGCCAACAGTGTGGAAAGAGTTTTAATCAAACAGAAAGTTTTAAAAGACACATGAGAGTTCACACTGGAGAGAAGCCTTATGCCTGCCAACAGTGTGGAAGGAGTTTCTCTCTAAAAGGAACCCTTAACAGACACATGAGACTTCACTATGAAGAGCAGCCTTACACCTGCTCTCGGTGTGGAAAGAGTTTTGATCAACGTGAAAACCTTGAAGTCCATATGAAAACTCATAGAAAGAAACTCTACACATGCCCTCAGTGTGGAAAGAGTTTCCGTAAATGTCGCTTAGAAGTCCATATGAGAACTCATAGAAATAAACTCTACACATGCCCTCAGTGCGGAAAGAGGTTTAATCATAAAAGACGCTTTGAAGACCACATAAGAATTCACACTGGAGAGAAGCCTTTCACTTGCCAACAATGTGGAAGAAGTTTCAACCAAAAAGGAAACCTTGACAGGCACATGAGTGTTCACACTGGAGAAAAGCCTTACACCTGCCAACAGTGTGGAAGAAGTTTCAACCGGAAAGAAAACCTTAACTCCCATATGACTGTTCACACTGGAGAGAGCTTTTTCACCTGCCAACCATGTGGAATAAGTTTTACTCAAAAAGAAAGTTTTAACAGACACATGAGAATTCACAATGGAGAGCAACTTTACACATGTGATCAGTGTGGAAAGAGTTTTGATCAACATGAAAACCTTGAAGTCCACATGAGAACTCATAGAGAGAAACCCTACACATGCTCTGAGTGTGGAAAGAGTTTCTGTCAAAAACAACACTTTGAACACCACATGAGAATTCACTCTGGAGAGCAACCCTACACATGCCCTCAGTGTGGAAAGAGGTTTAATCATAAACAACACTTAGAAGACCACAAAATAATTCACATGGGAGAGAAGCCTTTCACCTGCCAACAATGTGGAAGAAGTTTCAACCAAAAGGGAAGCCTTAACAGGCACATAAAGCGTCACACTGGAGAGAAGCCGTTTATATGTGGTCACTGCGGAAATAGTTTCAAAAATAAAGCAGCATTTAAACACAACATGAGGTTTCACATATGAGAGAACTGTATTTTTACATTATCAGTGTGACACGAGTCATGTAATAACACCAGAGAGAAGCCTTTGCTGTGCCATCACTGTGGAAAGAATTGCAGAAACAAGACAATCTTGAGGTTCACAGAAGCACCACTGATATAGTTCAAAATAGGTGAGCGGTGGATTTGGGTTTGTTTTCACCTGGGTTTAAAATATGTTTTGGTTGATATGATCACAAATAGACTGTTCCTGTATAACTGTCTCTTTTGACCACTTCTGTCCCCATTCGGTCAAGGGGAGGGTAAATGCATGGGATCTTTCACATCTTGTGATCAAATTAATAAAATATGTTTGCTCACTTTTTACAAATGTAAGTAAGTCTAGGGAAAACTACCAAAGAGGGGGAAAAATATAATGAAGAAGACCTGGTAAGCAGTGCTGGTGAAAGTGATATCAATAAATTGAGAAGGGGAGGAGTTAAAAATTATATTGTGATTTAAAGAGGGGTATGGTGTAAAAAGTGTAATTGCATTAACAAATGAGTTGAAACAAGCAGATGAGATCAAATGTGCAAAATTACTTCAAGATGAATCTTTGATGGTAATATGTAATAATGAAATAGAAGAGGAATAAAGTGATAAAAATGAAAATAGTATGTAAGCAATGATTCCAAGTTGCAACCAAATAAGTAATAATATATTGGTGTGTGGAGTAATAAGTGGGGTCCTATTAAGTGTGAATATGGGAATATACAGGTGCATCTCAATAAATTAGAATGTCGTGGAAAAGTTAATTTATTTCAGTAATTCAACTCAAATTGTGAAACTTGTGTATTAAATAAATTCAATGCACACAGACTGAAGTAGTTTAAGTCTTTGGTTATTTGAATTGTGATGATTTAGGCTCATATTTAACAAAAACCCACCAATTCACTATCTCAACGAATTAGAATATGGTGACATGCTAATCAGCTAATCAACTCAAAGCCTTCAAAATGGTCTCTCAGTTTGGTTCACTAGGCTACACAATCGTGGGGAAGACTGCTGATCTGACAGTTGTCCAGAAGACAATCACTGACACCCTTCACAGGGAGGGTAAGCCACAAACATTCATTGTCAAAGAGGCTGGCTGTTCACAGAGTGCTGTATCCGAGCATGTTACCATAAAGTTGACTGTAAGGAAAAAGTGTGGAAGAAAAAGATGCACAATCAACGAGAGAACCGCAGCCTTATGAGGATTGTCAAGCAAAATCGATTCAAGAATTTGGGTGAACTTCACAAGGAATGGACTGAGGCTGGGGTCAAGGCATCAAGAGCCACCACACACAGACGTGTCAAGGAATTTGGCTACAGTTGTCGTATTCCTCTTGTTAAGCCACTCCTGAACCACAGACAACGTCAGGGGCGTCTTACCTGGGCTAAGGAGAAGAAGAACTGGACTGTTGCCCAGTGGTCCAAAGTTTCAGATGAGAGCAAGTTTTGTATTTCATTTGGAAACCAAGGTCCTAGAGTCTGGAGGAAGGGTGGAGAAGCTCATAGCCCAATTTTCATGAAGTCCAGTGTTACGTTTCCACAGTCTGTGATGATTTGGGGTGCAATGTCATCTGCTGGTGTTGGTCCATTGTGTTTCTTGAAAACCAACGTCACTGCACCCGTTTACCAAGAAATTTTGGAGCACTTCATGCTTCCTTCTGCTGACCAGCTTTTTAAAGATGCTGATTTCATTTTCCAGCAGGATTTGGCACCTGCTCACACTGTCAAAAGCACCAAAAGCTGGTTCAATAACCATGGTGTTACTGTGCTTGATTGGCCAGCAAACTCGCCTGACCTGAACCCCATAGAGAATATATGGGTATTGTCAAGAGGAAGATGGGAGACACCAGACCCAACAATGCAGATGAGCTGAAGGCCACTGTCAAAGCAACCTGGGCTTCCATACCACCTCAGCAGTGCCACAAACTGATCACCTCCATGCCACGCCGAATTGAGGCAGTGATTAAAGCAAAAGGAGCCCCTACCAAGTATTGAGTACATATACAGTAAATTAACATACTTTCCAGAAGGCCAACAATTCATTAAAAATGTTTTTTTTATTGGTCTTATGAAGTATTCTAATTTGTCGAGATGTGAATTGGTGGGTTTTTGTTAAATGTGAGCCTAAATCATCACAATTAAAAGAACCAAAGACTTCAACTACTTCAGTCTGTGTGCATTGAATTTATTTAATACACGAGTTTCACAATTTGAGTTGAATTACTGAAATAAATGAACTTTTCCACGACATTCTAATTTATTGAGATGCACCTGTACTCTACCTGAGGGACATCCTCCAAAACAGAACATAAAAAAACCACAGAGGGATGAAACAAATTACATCCCACGTTTCCCTTTGGGAAAGGACAAAATATCTCTTGAAAAAGATAGGGAACTGCTTGTTGAAGAAATGCGAAAAAGAGCACCAAACAAGACACTTGTTGCCCACAAGATGGACCAAACTTTTTCCTTACAAAGAAAATAAATAGTGGAAACACATCCACCATTCAAAACAATGTTGTAAGAAATCTTAATGTAATTGGTTATTTCCATTTGTATCATTGATTTTGTATCAAATGATTTTGTGTGTAAACTAGACTTAATACTCATTATTTACTCAGCCTCATATCATCCCCATGTGTCTTCAGATAAACACATTCAAAGATTTTTAGGAAAATAATCCATCCCTATAAATTCATATAACGCCATTGAATGGCTGACGCGCATTTTATGCTTCAAAAAAACATAAAATGGCAATTATATCGATAATTCATATGATCCAATTGGATCAGTCATTATCTTAAGTGAAGCAATAAAATAGTAATATTTGGAACTTTTTTTAATGATAAATCAATGCTTCTGAGTTCAATGAGCAATCACCTGGGTCACATTGTGACGTAAGTGCATTGTGAAGCTTGTGCAAGAATTGACGGTCCTCCATGCTTCCATGTTACTTCTCACATAAAATCTGCATCGCACTTACATCATGGGTTCACAACATCCCCTGCATGATCACTTGTGTGACAGGAGACCAAAAGCATTGATTTATCGTTAAAAAGGTCCCAAATATTCCTGTTTTCTTACACACACATCTATAATTTTCCTTCAGAAGACTACGATTCATCCACTGGGCTCATATGAATTACCATCATGATCACTGTGTTATTTAAGCATCAAACGAGCAGCGCCCATTCAGTGGCATTACATAAACACACAGAATTTCATTATTTTCCTTAAAAATCTTTGTTTTGTTGTTATCTGAAGAAATAAAGACAAATAAAGTGGTCATGGCATGAGGGTGAGTAAATGATTAAATAATTATAATTTGGGGTGAACTGTCCCTGGGTTTCTTCCATGGGTTATGAAACAGTATGTATACGTCATGTTATGTTAATGTATATATAATATATTACAAAATCCTAACTTGTAGACATTAGGCAGGGCTGTATGTTAACTTTTTTTGCATGTAGAACTGGTGCTATATTTTGGATGTGTTACATCTCTGAAAATAACCACAAGTAGTGCAGTTCATCACCTAAACAGGAATGTGACTGGCAAAATACATTAATGTTCCGTACAGGGCACACAAAATACAAACATTAACAAGAAATGATTTCAGACAAACATTTTTTAATTTGCCCAAAATGGAAGAGTGCAGTAACAACACTTTTTGCTTAACATTCTCACTATTATTTATATAGCCCAATATCTCTAATCTCAATCCAGGCATACGATCAAAATTCATCCTCACAACTTTATTAAACTTCACATTCCAAGCACCAGGTACAGGATAATAAGAGGTGTTGTTTACAGAGACACAAACTCATCAGGGTTGAATAAGGTGACAAAGATATAACACCAACACAATTTTGAATGTAACTCACTCCATTACAGGAATAGTTCACCCAAAAATGAAAATTACTGAATGATTTACTCACCTTCAAGGCATACTAGTTGCATATGACTTTTTTCTTTTAGACGAATTAAATCGGAGTCATATTAAAAAAAAAGTCCTGGCTCTTCCAAGCTTTATAATGTCAGTGAATGGATGTTGTTATTCGATTGTCCAAATAAAGTCCAATAAAGCACATCCATCCATCATAAAAAGTGCTCCACACGGAAGCGAATCGATGCATTTGTGTAAGAACAATATCCAAAAATAAACAAGGAAAATTTGCTTTCTTTTGCTCCTGTAAACAATGGGCGCTGCTCGTTTGATGCTTAAATAACACAGTGATCATGATGGTAATTCATATGAGTCCAGTGGATGAATCTTCTGAAGGAAAATTATAGATGTGTGTGTAAGAAAACAGGAATATTTGGGACCTTTTTAACGATAAATCAATGCTTCTGGTCTCCTGTCACACAAGTGATCATGCAGGGGATGTTGTAACGATTGGGGGGGGGTGCTATTTTTTGTCCAAAAAATTGTGTTGTCATTACGATTATTTATCTGCTCCAGATCAAGATGGAGCGTCCCAGAATTCAAACATGTTTGATATTTACGACTCTTGATCGGGCTGCCTCTGACGTGATACCCGTGATAGCCAATGAGAGCGAGCAAGCGCCACCGACCAGATGTTGTGTGCTTCGATAGCTGAAACTTGGCAGCCACAAATATGCCATGAAAGCAGAGAACATATTCTTTTCTATGTTTTGTTTTTCACTGTGAAACAGAACGCACGCCGGGAGAGCCAGCTGACAACGCTGAAAGTCCTCTAGTTGTTGTTCTTCTCTAGTCACGTTTGATCTCGTGAGTGTCTGTGAGATCTTGTCACTGTGAAATTGTTCCTACAATCAACAAGTGTGCGGTCTGGCGGTCTGCTCGAATCGTCTAGTGTGTGCGTTCAGAGGATTATAAGGCTAAAATGTATGTCTACATGTATGTGATCTCCCATCATTTTTAAATTGTTTAAGATTTGAAAATCGTCTAGTGTGCAGCCAGCCTTATATAGAGCAATCAAGGTCGAGCGCAAAGGGTGCACATTTGGATTGGTGACGAATGAGAACGGGAAGTGGGTTTGTTTTGCATTTTCCAGCAACCACGCCCTTTGGCTTTAAATATTTAGGCTGGGTGTTTATAGTGAATGCCACTATAATTGTGTTGTTTTTTTACTTAAATTTTCATTCCATTTCCTGTTCTGTACACAGCTAAATGTACAGGATTTTTTTTTTTTTTGTGGAAAGAGAGAAATATAAATAGCCTACATGTTTCTAATGTTTGTCAATTTTGTCTAATGTTTTGTTTATTTTACATTAGTTCTGAATAAAATGTGTCTTATACATCAGTCGACTTGTACACCAACGCAACTTATGTGTCATAAAATGCTCATAAAAATAAGGGAGAGATGGTACACAAATAGAACTTTTATCAAACACACATTATGTGGCTCCTCACTTGATGTGAAAAACTTGATGTGGCCCTTGAGTCAAAAAGTTTGCCCACCGCTGCACTATACCATTCAAAAGCTTGGAGTCGGTATATCCATATCTCACTGTAAGAGCACTAAGGCACAGCACCTTGCTAGTTTGAAAATAATAATCTTTAAAATGTGTAGTGTTGCAACATTTAAAAGAAGTGAAAAGCTATCCCCGGGAGAAGCAACAGATTTACAGAGCGACAAAAAACTGAGAAAAATCCATGACGGGCAGCCGTGTAAAGAGAGCAGGTGAGATAATGACAATATCTGGGCAGCCTAAAGACGAGAGAATGTGGATGAGAACACAACTGACCTGAGGATGAATAAAAAGACTCACGTCTGGCAGAGGCTGATCTCCTGAAGACATGCAAGTGAGCAGTTTAACATTCAACTGAGCTGAGAGTGAGCGCAGAGATCACGAGAAGCGAATGTCAACTGAGGAAAGGTTTTATGTGCTCAGTTAAAGGTTGGCCCCTTACCTGCTTTGGGCATGTGCTCCTGTCTGTCAAGACTGACTTGGTGCAATTTCAGTGCTTCTGCAGAGGTCAGGCATGGATGCCCTTCCCACAGGTGGATCTCGAACATGACATGATGGAAGAGAACAAGCAATGCATTCAAGTGCCATGTGAAAACAAAAAGGACATCTTTGCAAAGAGGTTTCCTACCCTCTATTGTGAGCGATAGGAAAGTTGTGACTACACTGCCATCTTGGAGGTTTTCATTAAAAAAAAATATTTTTTTTGGGTTGGTCACACCACAAGATGCTACTGTGGCCTCAGAGCTTCTCCCTTGCTGACAAAGAAAGGTCTCAATAAATATGTTAAAGTAAATAAATCTGGGAATTAATAAATGCCCACATGATGCATGACTAAATACGAAATTAAATAAATGGATAAATGGAAAGAACTAATTTTGTAAATAATTGTCGTCATAAATACAAATCAATCAATTTGGAAAAATATAATACATAAATAAGGAAAATAAAATTATAAATATTATAATTTGTAAATATTTGTAAAAAAATATTAATATACATTTCAATATGTATTTCACCAAGAATAAAACTTTGAATACCATTATTGGTTTATTATTCGTAGGTGTTTTCTTTATGTAAATATGCACTTTCGGGATAGTAGAGGCAGCAGCGCGTGAACAGGACTTTTATTATGAACTGGTGGCGTGACGTCACAAGGCTGCTTCGCGCTCCTGCGTCTGAGTTTCAGCTGAAGAAAAGGTTTGTGCTCTTCATCATTTAAAGTGTTTGAATGAACACAAACGCGTTCCGTCTATTTTATATGGTTTACAAGCGATGTAAAGTTGATAACTATTGAGTGTAAGATTGTACTATTTTCTCTAATATATTAAAGCGCGTCCACACATTAGTAACAGATAAGGCGCGTCTGATGCTGATGATCGTAGACACTAATTCAGTCACTGCTGTTAAACCTTACAAGATGTAATGTACGGAATAACGAAAGAGTGCTCTGGTTTGCATGACTTGATTAATAATATTATATTATTAGCAAAATTCTTTATACATAAATGTCGATATTTTAAATCTCCTCCCTTGTTTATTGTGTTTAAAAATGATCTAAAATACTTTTTAGATGCCCTTAGTAAAATGAAAAATCCAAAAGCAGTAAAACTGTTTAATTTGTTTGTATTATATAATCTGTTGTAATTATATATATATTTTTTTATTATTATTATTGTTAGAATTATTATTTTTTGGTCCCTGTTTCTTTTCTTTTTTATCTTATGTTTTTTGGGATATTTTGTAATATGTTTTAACTGGAATTAATATGGTATTATTGTGTTAAGCCTTCCATACCAGATTCTTTTTTTGTATACTAATTAAGACCATTTTGTTGTACTCAGATTTTGTACTTAATAAAAAATAAATAAAAAAAAGTCACTGCTGTTAGTGATGAGAGAAACGGATCTTTCGAAACTCCGAGTCAATTGAATCAGATGCTTCACAGAATGATTCAGTGATTCGAATCACCGAAACCTGCTGCTCAAAACTATGTAAATGCAACAAACTCAAACATGTAATGACAACATTTACAAACAACTGCAAATGTTTTTTTGTTGTTGTTATAACAACCTTAAATTCAATAGTCATCTTAAACGTTTAATTAAATGTACTAATCATTAAATACCTAATGCTAATCAAAACTGAAGAGTACATTTAAGTTCATTAACTATCACTCTGACCAGTGCACTGACTACTGAACTAGGAGCTGATTGAGAGACAGATTTAATTTGCATTTATTTTTCTTTCTGTTAATTCTGATCTTAAACAGGAGAAAGTGTCCAAACACTCCTGCTGAAGCAACAGATCCACGACACTATTACAAAGATGGAGTTTATTAAAGAGGAGAGTGAAGACATGAAGACTGAAGAAACATTCAGAGTCAAACATGAAGAAACTGAGACACAAACAGGTTAGTTTTCATTATCAAAGCTGAACTATCCTGTGAGCTGGGGTGAAAACTGTTTCCAACACTGGTAATAAATCAATATATAGCTGATAAATTCTGATTTGCATCACTGAATTAAATTACATTTTAAAGTATATATTTTATATATATATATATATATATATATATATATAACCTCTGACACTGAGAAGAGTGAAAACTCCTCACATGACCTCTACTGAACATCTGAACATAACAAAACAAATGCACATTGACGGATCTTCTTCCGTCTGTTCTGCAAAATGTAAAAAAAATTATATTTCTGCAAGCGTAAATATTGTAAAAATAATTGTCTAGGTTGTGCAGAGCTAACGCAGGTTTGGCGGGTGTTCATTTCATACTCTGTGACAGCTTATTTAATGTATTGTATTTAATGTATAAGGCACACGTACAACAAACTGGTAATGTCATAGTGGTATCGTGTACTGTAATCGAATGTAGCCTATCTATACCTGTGGAACCGTAGACTGCACACGAGGTGTTCATCTAATAAAGATCTTTATTGCTAGCAAACAATTAGTCTCAGCCTCAGAAGTCACGCCCACGGACCGTTGGCTAAACGTCTGATGCATATGGCACACTTATCTGGAAACACTTCAGGAGCTTTGAAGTCGTCGTCGGATCGGTTGAATTATACAGGATTTCCGGGAGACGTGTGTGTCGCGTTCTTTAACGTTCCGCCTGGAAACAAAGATGCCGTGGTGCCAAGCACCCTCACGAAAGAAGAAAGCCGTTGAGTTTACAAATGTGACGATGAGCGCTTGTCAGGATCAACTAAACACTGGATTTCCAAAAGTATGTGAAATATTTAAAGTTCGCGGCATAGAATCTTTAAAATACGTCCGAGAGTATTACACACCGGTCTGTTATTGTGGCGACATTTCCACGCCCCGAAACGTGACACTGAACGAAACAAACTGTGATTGGTTGTTTGACATGTCGGTCAAACGGCATCATGGGCGGGCCTTGGCCAATAAAACCTGCCATCTATTCCAGACCTTCAGCCGTCAGTCTGAAGGTCTGGCTACGCGAGACTAGTAAAGAATAGCCTTTGCAGATTTGCTTTCAATTGACTGTAGATCCAAAGCCACGTCTTCAATGCTCTTGATGTTCTTAAACTTTCTGTTACAACCACTTCAGACGACCAATTCACTGGTTTGCCAAATGGTTTGATCAAGCCTTTGAACAGAATTGACTCAAAAGAATGAATCATTCACGAATGGGCATCGCTCATTGCCCAGAGAAAAGTAGACGGCGCTTTTGGAATAAATTAAAGCATGTTTTAACTTGTATTGCATTAAGATAAAGTAACAAGAGGAGCGTCGCCCACAGTAATGAAGTAAAAGTACTGTTTTTTTCACTAAAAATGTACTTGAGTAAGAGGAAAAGTACCCATCTTTAAATATACTCAAAGTATTAGGCCACGTTCACACAGCAGGAGAATATGGTTGTCAGTCCTGTATTTGAGTCCTTAATACGGTTATGTTCACACACAGTTCGGTTATTTACGGTTGTGACAACCGCATTCTTTAACTGAACTCACACCTGTAACTTTTCAGGACTCACAAACGCATTCTTTAACTGAACTCACACCTGTAACTTTTCAGGACTCACAAACGCATTCTTTAACTGAACTCACACCTGTAACTTTTCAGGACTCACAACCGCATTCTTTAACTGAACTCACACCTGTAACTTTTCAGAACTCACAAACGCATTCTTTAACTGAACTCACACCTGTAACTTTTCAGGACTCACAAACGCATTCTTTAACTGAACTCACACCTGAAACTTTTCAGGACTCACAAACGCATTCTTTAACTGAACTCACACCTGTAACTTTTCAGGACTCACAGCCGCATTCTTTAACTGAACTCACACCTGTAACTTTTCAGGACTCACAAACGCATTCTTTAACTGAACTCACACCTGTAACTTTTCAGGACTCACAACCGCATTCTTTAACTGAACTCACACCTGTAACTTTTCAGGACTCACAACCGCATTCTTTAACTGAACTCACACCTGTAACTTTTCAGGACTCACAAACGTATTCTTTAACCGAACTCACACCTGTAACTTTTCAGGACTCACAAACGTATTCTTTAACCGAACTCACACCTGTAACTTTTCAGGACTCACAAACGTATTCTTTAACCGAACTCACACCTGTAACTTTTCAGGACTCACAACCGCATTCTTTAACTGAACTCACACCTGTAACTTTTCAGGACTCACAACCGCATTCTTTAACTGAACTCACACCTGTAACTTTTCAGGACTCACAACCGCATTCTTTAACTGAACTCACACCTGTAACTTTTCAGGACTCACAAACGCATTCTTTAACTGAACTCACACCTGTAACTTTTCAGGACTCACAAACGCATTCTTTAACTGAACTCACACCTGTAACTTTTCAGGACTCACAAACGTATTCTTTAACTGAACTCACACCTGTAACTTTTCAGGACTCACAAACGTATTCTTTAACTGAACTCACACCTGTAACTTTTCAGGACTCACAAACGCATTCTTTAACTGAACTCACACCTGTAACTTTTCAGGACTCACAAACGTATTCTTTAACCGAACTCACACCTGTAACTTTTCAGGACTCACAAACGTATTCTTTAACCGAACTCACACCTGTAACTTTTCAGGACTCACAAACGTATTCTTTAACCGAACTCACACCTGTAACTTTTCAGGACTCACAACCGTATTCTTTAACTGAACTCACACCTGTAACTTTTCAGGACTCACAACCGCATTCTTTAACTGAACTCACACCTGTAACTTTTCAGGACTCACAACCGCATTCTTTAACTGAACTCACACCAGTAACTTTTCAGGACTCACAACCGCATTCTTTAACTGAACTCACACCTGTAACTTTTCAGGACTCACAAACGTATTCTTTAACTGAACTCACACCTGTAACTTTTCAGGACTCACAAACGTATTCTTTAACTGAACTCACACCTGTAACTTTTCAGGACTCACAAACGCATTCTTTAACTGAACTCACACCTGTAACTTTTCAGGACTCACAACCGCATTCTCGGAACACACGCGCTGTGTAAACGGAAAAGGACTGGACAACTAGTTGTCTGTCACGTCAGACAGCGCGAGAGAGAGCCGCACAAACGCACGACTACCGTGTGGTGCGTGTTCTCGGTAACTCACAGTGACGGAGAAATGAGCTGCATGTCATCTGAAAGTTTTAGATCCCATCAGTTTTCCACCGGAGCCGCTCCCGTCAGTTTTGTGTTCTGCTCCGCTATCCACCCAAATATAAAAGCTGCTGTTGGTTAATGAAGATTTGACGAAAGATTTTGCGGCTCGATTGGACTCTTGTGTCAGAAAGTGAGAAGACTTTCAGTTTTATGCACGTCGCCAACTTTGATTTTACTTTGGTCACTGTTGCTATGGTTACTGGTAAGGAATACGGGCTTGACTCCTGTTGCACGTTCATACAGACAGTAGTGGTGTCACGGTACCAAAATTTCAGTATTCGGTACCAGTACCAGTGAAAATCCACGGTTCTCGGTACCAAAGCAAAACACAGAAACATGCTAATTATAAAACACATTTTTATTAATAAAGTTAAACAAAAATAAACTGCACAAAAACCAATGCCATTTTTAAATGGCATCAAATAAAATGAATTTTATTTACAAATTTATTCTTATTGTGTAAAATGTATTCTTATTATTCCAAGCATATTTTATAATATATAATCCTATTTATTATTTGATTATTTAAATCTCCTGTTTAAAAATTGGAAAATAGACGCACTATAGTTTTAATTATACGCTATATATATCGGTTTATAATACACTTTTTAAAATTGTATTGCATACCTGCTCCCAGTCGCTGTGGTGGAGCAGTTATGAAGTATTGTTCTTTTAAATACTTTCCAGCATTTCAGAAATAAATATGTATGAAAATTACACCGAAGTACGACGTTACCGTACGGTGTTCGGGAGTTTCCCAAAAAATGTACTCAAGTAAATGTAACGAAGTAAATGTAACTCATTACTACCCACCTCTGGTATCTTTTTTTTATTTTTTAAATAGAGAGTTTCAATGCCAGCTTGATAGTTTTTGAGATGTCCTAAATAAGTGAAGAGTTGGCAATATTGGGAAGGGTTAATCAGATTACATGTAACACATCTTGCAGTTGCTTAGTGGACATAGGATGTAGTTGTATGTTAGTTTTGACACTGTTTGAATGTTTTAATGTCTGTTGTTTTGTGTCCTTAAACTGGGGTTAACTTTTATTTGTCTTTTTGCACCTTAGACCTGATGGCACTGAAAGAGGAGAGTGAAGTACTGAATGAAATGAAAGAGAAAGATCATGATTTCATAAATGGAGAAATATCTTTTAGCTGTTCACAGACTGAAAAGACTTCCTCAAGAAAAAGGGCTCAAAAGACAGGAAGTAGTATATATTTCTGCCAACAGTGTGGAAGGAGTTTCACTCAATCTAGACACCTTGTAGTCCACATGAGAGTTCACACAGGAGAGAAGCCTTATGTCTGCCCACAGTGTGGAAAGAGTTTCAGTCAAAGAATAACTCTTAAAAGACATGTTAGAATTCACACTGGAGAGAAGCCATACACATGCCAACAGTGTGGAAGGAGTTTCAATCAGCTTGGAAACCTTGGAGTCCACATGAGTGTTCACACTGGAGAGAAGCATTACAAATGCCAACAGTGTGGAAAGAGTTTCACTCAGCTTGGAAACCTTGGAGTCCACATGAGTGTTCACACTGGAGAGAAGCCATACACATGCCAAAAGTGTGGAAGGAGTTTCACTCAGCTTGGAAACCTTGGAGTCCACATGAGTGTTCACACTGGAGAGAAGCCTTACAAATGCCAACAGTGTGGACAAGGTTTCAACTGGAAAGGAACTCTTAATTGCCACATGAGAATTCACACTGGAGAGAGGCTTTTCACCTGCCAACAGTGTGGAATAAGTTTCACTCAAAAAGGAAGCCTTAACAGACACAAGAAAGTTCACACTGGAGAGAAGCATTATACCTGCCAACAGTGTGGAATAAGTTTCATTGAAAAAGGAACCCTTAAAAGGCACATGAGCGTTCACACTGGAGAGCAACCCTACACATGCCCTCAGTGCGGAAAGAGGTTTAATTATAAACAACACTTTGAAGCCCACATAAGAACTCACACTGGAGAGAAGCCTTTCACCTGCCAACAATGTGGAAGAAGTTTCAACCAAAAAGGAAACCTTGACAGGCACATGAGAGTCCACACTGGAGAGAAGCCGCTTACAGGTGCATCTCAATAAATTAGAATGTCGTGAAAAAGTTCATTTTTTCTTGTTACTTATTTCAAAAAGTGAAACTTTCATATATTTTTGATTCATTACATGCAAAGTAAAACATTTCAAAAGTTTTTTATTTTATTTTAATTTTGATGATTGGAGCTTACAGCTCATGAAAGTCAAAAATCAGTATCTCAAAATATTACAATATTTACATTTGAGTTTCAATAAATGACCATCCATACACTATAAATTCTGGGTATCTCGTTCTTTGGAACCACAATAATGGGGAAGACTGCTGACTTGGCAATGATCCAGAAGACGAACATTGACACCCTCCACAAAGGGGGTAAGTCACAGAAGGTCATTACTGAAAGTTGTGGCTGTTTACAGAGTGCTGTATCAAAGCATATTAAATGCAAAGTTGACTGGAAGGAAGAATTTGGGTAGGAAAAGGTGCAACAGGCAACAGGGATGACCGCAAGCTTGAGAATACAGTCAAGCAAAGCTGATTCAAACACTTGAGAGAGCTTCACAAGGAGTGGACTGAAGCTGGAGTCAGTGCATCAAGAGTCACCACACTCAGACGTCTTCAGGAAAAGAGCTACCAAGCCACTTCTGAACCAGGAAAAGAGCTACCAAGCCACTTCTGAACCAGAGACAATGTCAGAAGCGTCTTACCTGGGCTGTGGAGAAAAATAACTGGACTGTTGCTCAGTGGTCCAAAGTCCTCTTTTCAGATGAAAGTAAATTTTGCATTTCATTTGGAAATCAAGGTCCCAGAGTCTGGAGGAAGAGTGGAGAGGCACAGAATCCATGTTGCTTGAAGTCCAGTGTGAAGTTTCCACAGTCAGTGATGATTTGGGCTGCCATGTTGTAACAGTTATTCTGTTACAGGGATGCAGTTTTTCATCCTGTCCTCTAGAGGGCGCCAAAGAGAGAAATAGTTTTAAGGTTTTCATTAGCAGAGAGGGGGGGAGAATGGTGATGTTGCTGATTGTGGGGTGAACATGCCTGGAATCATATGGTGTTCGGGAAGTTAAGTGAAGTTTGGCATTTAAGTGCTTTACGGATATTCAAATGCACATTTTGATGTACCCCTGCAAAATGTTAATCTAAATTGTTTATTGAAAGTTTGCAGAGAAGCTTACAGAGGACTCTGTTATGGGGGCTTTAAAGGCTACTTAAAAGGCTGATACCTACTTCTCACCTGTGGTGGATTATGCCAAGGGACATAATGCGTGGTCCTAGGATTTAGGAGTGCATATCTTTATGACCCGTGACGACATTGTCAAGACTGGGACTTTTAACCACTCTGATAAAAGCCTTACCTCAATATCCTTTTCTCTTGCTAGATTATGAATTGTTGGGTACACTATCCATATCTCATTTTGTCTGTTTTTGTTTCTTTGTGTTCTATCTCTTATATTAATTTGGGTTATCGATTCCATTGAACCAGCTGTATTATATGTGGTAACACTTTCTTATTTTGGGTTTGAGTTTGATTAATTGTTTATTTGTTTGTTTCTTTGTTATTCACAATTGACAACTGCATTGGGTTTCATCAATGTGCAATCTGTTATTGTGTTGACCATTGTGTTATTCAATGATTCAATATATATACTAATGGTTTGCATTTATTTGAGACTCTTACAGTTATTTTGAACACAATCTAGTGGAAAAATTGAACCCCCTTTTTATGTAGCTTATTGTCTAAAAATTAAGGCGAGACTGTTACAATGTCATCTGCTGGTGTTGGTCCACTGTGTTTTCTGAAGTCCACAGTCAACGCAGCAAACTCGCCTGACCTGAACCCCATAGAGAATCTAAGGGGTATTGTCACGAGGAAGATGAGAGACACCAGACCCAACAATGCAGATGAGCTGAAGGCCACTGTCAAAGAAACCTGGGCTTCCATACCACCTCAGCAGTGCCACAAACTGATCACCTCCATGCCACGCCGAATTGAGGCAGTAATTTATTGGTCTTATGAAGTATTCTAATTTGTTGAGATAGTGAATTAGTGGGTTTTTGTTAAATGTGAGCCTAAATCATCACAATTAAAAGAACCAAAGACTTAAACTACTTCAGTCTGTGTGCATTGAATTTATTTAATACACGAGTTTCACAATTTGAGATGAAATACTGAAATAAATGAACTTTTCCACGACATTCTAATTTGAGATGCACCTGTATATGTGGTCACTGTGGAAAGAGTTTCAGATATAAAGCAGCACTTAAATACCACATGAGTTTGCACACATGAGAGAGAATTTTACGTTATCAGTGTGACATGAGTCATGTAATAACACCAGAGAGAAGCCTTTGCTGTGCCATCTCTCTGGAAAGACTTGCAGAAACATCTTGAAGTTCACAGAAGCACCACTGATATAGTTCAAAATAGCTGAGCAGTGGATTAGGGTTTGTTTACACGTGGATTTAAAATGTGTTTTGGTAGATCAGATCACAAATAAACTGTTCCTGTATCACTGTCTCTTTTGTCCTCTTTCAATCACTACCCTCCATTTGAAAAACTGGAAACAGAAAATGCATGGGATCTTTCAGATCTTTTGATCAAAAGAATGAAAAATGTTTGCACACTTTACATATAAACACGAATCTAGGGAAAAGTACAATGAAGAAGACTTTGTAAGCAATGCTGGTGATAGTGAGAAGCAGGGCTCTGAACCGGTTCAAGGAACGAAAACAAAAACCGGAAACAAACAATTTTGAGAGGAACAGAAACTAAATAAAATTGTATAATTCCGAATGGAATCGAAAATTTTAAATGGCCATTAACCAGTTAAAGGGATAGTTCACCCAAAAACTTTGTTTCTTCAGTAGAACACAAATGAAGATTTTTAACTCAAACTGTTGCAGTCTGTCAGTCATATAATGGCAGTCAATGGGACTTGTGGCTTTGAGAGAAAAAAAAACACACAGACAAAACCAAATTAAACCCTGCGGCTCATGACGATACATTGAGGTCTAACGACATGAAACGATTGGTCTGTGCAAGAAACTGAACAGTATATCATTTATTAACTTTCATTTCAACTTACATTTGATCTATAAATTCAATTATAATAATGTGATTGTTATTATCTATACGTTTTCAAATTAAATAATTTACACTGAAAAAAATACAACTACATTAAATTATGAGATTCTTAAAAAAAAATTTGAATATACAAACAAGAAATGGTGGAAATTATACTTTTCAACGAAATTAAAACGCCAGTAGTGAGCATTTAATGAGTGATTCATTGAGTCGTTCATTCAAACGATTCGTTCAAACGGCAGATTCATCAGGGCCCGTATTCATGAAAAATCTTAGCGCTAAGAGTCGCTCCTAGTAACAAAATTCTAAGAAAATTCTTAGAAATGTGGGTGTTTCCTCTTAAAATTAAAGAAAAGATCCTAGTAAAGAAAAAAGTAATTCAGAAAGCATCTTAACCCTTAAAAGAGGTCTTAAGGTCCGAAATTGTTAGGAGTACGAACGAGGACTTTTAAGAGGCTTAAGAGTTTCTTTAGCTGTGGAGAAAATGGATGAAACATGAAGAGGGAGAAGAAATGTGTTGCACAGAATGCATGACAGTGAGTTAATAAGACGCTACACATTAGATCGTGCAGGGATCATGTTTGTGACAGATCTTATTAAAGACATGTTAACATCCCTGACACCGCGCAGAAATGCCATAGCGCCAGAAATGGACGTAATCACTACATTAACTACATGAACATATTTGCCAACTGGAAAAATGCAACTATGCAGCAGTGATGATTTGGGTCTGTTACAGCACTTTCAGAACCTTATTGTGTCGCTGTTCATTTCCTATAAAATACGTTAAGTATGACAGCATGGTAAATAAAAAATAAAGAATATAATGTGTGTGTGTGTGCGCGCGTGCAGGAAAAACAGGAAAAATTAAGACGACAAAGTGAAGGCTTATAATAAACCCTACTCTTAAAACCGCTCTTATTTCCTTCTTGGACAAACAACCAATCACAGTCTTCAAAAGACTGTGTCATAGCTAGCAACAGGGTTAGCTCCGCCTCCTCACTAAGATAACAGTTTTTGTCTTTTCCTCGCTCAGAGCTGCTCTCAGATTGGTCCTGAATCACTTTTAAGCTAAGACTCCTAGCTAGAAATTTTTAAGCTAAATTAGGATCTCTGAGAGGATTCTTAGAATCTTTATGAATACAGGCCCTGGTCTTGACTGGTCTAGAAATAAAATCCTGAGTTATCTTAGTCTGAGAGAGTCAAGATCAAGTACAAATGTGGTTGAAAAAAAAGGCCAAAAAAGTCGCCTTTAGATTTTAATAGGCAAATACTTAAAAATCTATGAATGGGTCATAATTACAGTGATTATTACATTTCTAGCACGTTATATGTCTGGGCACTGTTCTTTTAACCCCAATAAATAGAGTGTGTAGCTTTTCATTTCTTAAACAACCATGTAGGAAGATACAGGTGCATCTCAATAAATTAGAATGTCGTGGAAAAGTTCATTTATTTCAGTAATTCATCTCAAATTGTGAAACTCGTGTATTAAATAAATTCAATGCACACAGACTGAAGTAGTTTAAGTCTTTGGTTCTTTTAATTGTGATGATTTAGGCTCACATTTAACAAAAACCCACCAATTCACTATCTCAACAAATTAGAATATGGTGACATGCTAATCAGCTAATCAACTCAAAACACCTGCAAAGGTTTCCTGAGCCTTCAAAATGGTCTCTCAGTTTGGTTCACTAGGCTACACAATCATGGGGAAGAATGCTGATCTGACAGTTGTCCAGAAGACAATCATTGACACCCTTCACAAGGAGGGTAAGCCACAAACATTCATTGCCAAAGAAGCTGGCTGTTCACAGAGTGCTGTATCCAAGCATGTTACCATAAAGTTGAGTGGAAGAAAAAGATGCACAACCAACCGAGAGAACCGCAGCCTTGTGAGGATTGTCAAGCAAAATCGATTCAAGAATTTGGGTGAACTTCACAAGGAATGGACTGAGGCTGGGGTCAAGGCATCAAGAGCCACCACACACAGACGTGTTAAGGAATTTGGCTACAGTTGTTGTATTCCTCTTGTTAAGCCACTTCTGAACCACAGACAACATCAGAGGCGTCTTACCTGGGCTAAGGAGAAGAACTGAACTGTTGCCCAGTGGTCCAAAGTCCTCTTTTCAGATGAGAGCAAGTTTTGTATTTCATTTGGAAACCAAGGTCCTAGAGTCTGGAGGAAGGGTGGAGAAGCTCATAGCCCAAGTTGCTTGAAGTCCAGTGTTAAGTTTCCACAGTCTGTGATGATTTGGGGTGCCATGTCATCTGCTGGTGTTGGTCCATTTTGTTTTTTGAAAACCAACGTCACTGCACCCGTTTACCAAGGAATTTTAGAGCACTTCATGCTTCCTTCTGCTGACAAGCTTTATGGAGATGCTGATTTCATTTTCCAGTATGACTTGGCACCTGCCCACACTGCCAAAAGCACCAAAAGCTGGTTCAATGACCATGGTGTTACTCTGCTTGATTGGCCAGCAAACTCGCCTGACCTGAACCCCATAAAGAATCTATGGGGTATTGTCAAGAGGAAGATGAGAGACACCAGACCCAACAATGCAGATGAGCTGAAGGCTGTAAGAATGTCCCCTAGCCCCAACCACACACTACCTTAAAAATAATAATAATAAAAAAACCTGCTTTCACTTTGTTTGCTACTTGCAAAAAAATTACATTAAGATTCATGACTTTAAAAATTATTATTATATTTGAATTAAAGATTATACAGAAATAGTTGAACTGGAATGTCTGCAAAAGTAACTTTATCTAATTTAAAGTATATCTTTGATATAGTCACATAACAGTTCGACACAGTCGCTTGCCCATTACAAAACAATAGAAACATAATTTTCACATAACATTATGTCTGCAATCTATATGTGAAATACAGTTTTTTTTATTTTTTTTTTTTTTTATATATATATATATATATATATATATATATATATAATCACCACAAATTATATTTATCTTTTAACTATTTGCAAAAGAGTAATAAGAAGAATTTACTGATTGTAGCGTTACAAAACGTTATAATTTTTATTCAGAATGCATGATTGCATTGATGATAGTAATTGAATGTAACATTATAAATATAAAAAAATAATCTGTGAAAGTTATAACAAATAATTAGTGAATGTGAATTTATAACTATTGTTGTAATCACACTATGTTGAAATCATTTCATATTTAAAACTAGCACAGCTTAATGATAAATGTGTGTCAAGGTTGTGGGTAGAGATGAGGCAAGGACTCAAAAGCAAAGTGCATAAAGAGCTTTATTGCAAAATATTCTTTAACGCTTTAGTGCAGTGAACTTTTGGAAAAAGGAAAACAACAACAAAAAAAAAAAAACACTTCAGTTTATTTATCTGCATGAAAAAGTTCATACGGCTCCCATGTGTCCTTCCACTTTAATCCACTGAAAAACAAAATAGATTTGAAGTTAATTTTCCTGACATATAAAAAAAAAGATTAAAGTAAAACTGCATTTAAGTAGCAGAATATTAGAATATAAAGAGAAAAATTATTACACAAGCTTATGTAAAACTGTAACCATATTTATGTTTTATTTAGAGCTTAACTAGAAAACTTTTCATGCAAAGCTTAGACTTAAAAAAAAAAAACATACCAGCCAGAGCACCTTTGTCTCTTTTTTTCCCCCTGAAATTAAGCAAATTACATTATTTTTTATGTTAAAGATTAAAATTAAGTATTGATTTTTTAGATACCAAAGCTGTCTGATTCTACACAGAAATTTAAATTCAGGCAAATTTAAAAACGCAGTGTTACTTACATTTTTTGCTTTTCTCGTTCCCATGGTTTTTACAAAGGGAAAGTGATCTTTGTTTAAATGCACTGGGCAGTCTGTTAGGAAGAAAACATAAATAATTATATTACTATTTGAAAATGACTGAGGCTTCAAACACACATAATGCTGGATGTATGCATGTTTAGATAGAAAATAAAAAGGCATATAGATGTAGAATGATGGAAATACATCTTCTCTTCTGAAAGATCCAGTTTTCCTGTTCACCAGCATAAGGTATGTTTTGCATGCTGGGACCAACATGGGATGCTGGTTTGCTGGTCAGCATAATAAGGAGCAGATGTGCTGATATACTAGCATATGTTGGCTTTTGAATGCTGGTATGCAGCAAGACCACAATGAAATTCACATGTGTTAAATATCAAATTTCTTATTGTGTGTTAGTATGTTGTTAAATTAATAATAGTTAATAGTAAATTAATTCTTAAAATACTGTTTAATGGTACATTGCTCAATGAACACTGCTCAGTGAACATATGGCCCCAAAATATAGGCCTAGATGATGACTGACAATTAGTCACATCTAAATGTTTTTCATTTTGCAAACCACAATTTTGCCTGATGTGTGTACAGTCAATGAACAGATCAGTGCCATCAGAATGAAAAGTCTTTGTGTCATTGTTCACAAACAAGATAGTCAAAGTGCTTAGTCATGTTGTCAATATAAGAGTGCAATCTGTTAGTGTTATCTGATGTAAACTAAGACAACAGTTTGGATTTTATGTATGCCATATAAGCTATCCATTAAAAAAGTACAAATTTACACATTACTGTATGTGGGATATTGATTGAAAGAGACTGAATAGGATTCACAATAACACTTTTACTCCTGGTCTGAAAAAACACACACTCTCACACACACACACTGTGGGGACATTCCATAGGGGTAATGGTTTTTATACTGTACAAGTCATATTTTCTATTGCCCTACACCAACCCTACACCTAAACTTACCCCTTATAGGAAACTTTGTGCATTTTTACCTTCTCAAAAAATTAATTCTTTATGATTTATAAGCTTTTGTACCCATGGAGACCTCAATATTTGTCCCCACAAGTCTGTGTGTATTCAGGTTTTAGTCCCCTCCAGGATATATAAACCTTTACACACACACACACACAGATATAGAAAAAGATAAAGAAATATAAGCACAAAGGCAAAACTAAAAAGTCCATTGTCTTGATTTGTAACTCTTGTGTTGTCCTCTGTCTATATATGCTTTCCAATTGTTGATGAGATGCACCTTTGAGCTATTTCAGAGAACTGGTTGTCATTGGTTGATCTATATTCTCTTCATTAGTGAGTCAATATTCACTTGCACAATTCATGGCAAAATATGCTTGACAGTTTATGACAACTAGATCAACCATCTTGCATCTAATGAGTTATACGATGAACTAATGACTAGATGTTTTGAGAGGGACTATTGCACAGAGAACTATATAATACATCTTGAACAACATGATATTAGCAACTGAAAATGTAGGAAACCGCAGACAAATGTACATAATTAGTTGCATGAATGTGCCAAATCAATCACAACTTGTACAAAATAATTTAAAAACTTTTTATGTGCACAAGTGATTAGATGATGTGGAGGTTAAACAAGGAGTTTTGAAAATTTCATTTCTGATCTGAGAAATGCACGAAAGTGACTGAGAAAAACTGTAACATGAATGTGTTAAAAATTGACATTAAGGGAAATACCTTTAATTTTGTAGCGGAATTTGTTTGATTTTGAGACAGGCAGATGAAGTGTATCGGTTGCTGAAGCAGAGGCTCGTACAGCAGCACAGGTGTCTTCTGGACCTAAAGAATATAAGTGGATAGATTAGATTAGATTAGACTAGACTAGACTAGACAGACAGACAGATTGATAGATAATCACTGTACATTGTTACCTTTAATGGATTTTGAGACAGGCAGATGAAGTGTATCGGTTGCTGAAGCAGAGGCTCGTACAGCAGCACAGGTGTCTTCTGGACCTAAAGAATATAAGTGGATAGATTAGATTAGACTAGACTAGACTAGACTAGACTAGACAGACAGACAGACAGGCAGGCAGATAGATAGACAGATAGACAATCACTGTACATTGTTACCTTTAATGGATTTTGAGACAGGCAGATGAAGTGTATTGGTTGCTGAAGCAGAGGCTCGCTAATAAGTGGATAGATTAGACAGACAGAAACATATAGATGACAGACAGATAATCGGTAGTGTGAGTGTTACCTTTATTTGATTTTAAGACAGGCAGATGAAGAACATCGGCTGCTGAAGCAGAGGCTTGTACAGAGTCTTCGGGACGTAAATAGGGAGTATATGTGACCGGATCACAGGCACTTGTTCCTTGAGCAGGCACCTTGTAAAGTTTAAAATAAATCTCAAAAGGTCTATATGACTCACCTACAAACTCCCCCAAGTACTTAAAATGATACTATCACAAGTAGTCAGCATTAAGTTGAACTGTAAACAAGATTTAATAAACTGGATCACAAATTCACCATCAGTAGTCAATCATGCTTAAAGATTTTAGTGAATGTGATTATTCATTTAAATCAAACATTGTGCTAAATCAAGAGTTCATTTAACTTGGAATTAAGGAAATGCATGTTAACAACATCAGGTGAAAACAGAGTTGCAGAAGAACATACCTTTGTGGAAGGACCATTGACATTTTCCAAGTATGGAATAGGTGTGATAGCTTTTGGAGGTGAAGCACTAAGTGCTGAAACAGGTAAAGCAGCCTTGTTATTGTGTGAAGCAATAAATTCCTTAAGGATGTATCAGTGCAGTGACATCAAAAAAATGTTTTCTCATAGTTACAAAATTTAATACTGAAATAAATAGATGCTTCTGTATCATCAACAAAATAGATAATATGTAATTACCTTTAGATTTCTGCAGAATCCTTTTTTTTTAATCGGTGGCTGCAAGGTGAGAGAGGGTTTGTGTGAGGGATCCACTGGTGTAAGGATTAGAGTAACAATATCCTCTCTGCCAGTGCTGTCACTGGGACCATCCTCATTGTGAAAGACTGTAGTATCTACTCCATCGCTGACAGCACAATCTTCACCGCTGGACAACATGCTGTGGTTACTCTCAACTCCACTGCCCAGGGCAGAATATTTCACTGTAAAATAAGCAGAGCAAGAGCTGTGAAATCAACAGCTGGACAAGTGTATATGTCTACAGTAAAACAATCCTGATTTTGACATGACCTAAATGGCTGCTCTGTAAGAAAGAAAGAAAAGAACCATTGCTCCAAATGTCATACAGTACCTACAGGTAATTTCACTACCATACATTGAGTGGCTGGCATTAAATTTGTTACACTAAGGTATGGTTAGATCTGCAACATGGAAAACCTTTGTCACAGAATGGCCCGTATCCTCCGTCACTGATCACTTTCACCTGCACCTGATTACTCATCATGCACACCTGCTCCTCATCATCACAGCCTATCACCTCTGCTCTACTTAAGCACACTCCTCACTCCAGTCATGGTCCGATCTTGAAGTCACAAAGTTGCCATGACGTTTATACATGTGGATACTACACGGACCTTCACTCTACAGCGGACTGCTAGCTGAGTATACTTACCAGTGTTACTTACCTGATGATACTTACCCTCTGCCTTCCCTCTCACTCCCAGATACCTATCCGCCACGAACCTGCCAAAGGACAGAGACACAGTCAGAATCCCAGCGCACTAGTCAAGTCAAGTCAAGTCACCTTTATTTATATAGCGCTTTTAACAATACAGATTGTGTCAAAGCACTTAACAGTATCAAGTTGGAGGATAGAGTGTCAGCAATGTATAACAATAAGACCAAACACTCAATTTTCAGCCAAAGGCACCTCATTATTGAATTCAAAGATGTCATTGTCTAGCTAAATTTAGTATAAATAATATCTATGAAATTAAATTGACGATAATCGCTAGAAATTAAGTGTCCCCAACTGAGCAAGCCAGAGGCGACAGCGGCAAGGAACCAAAACTCCCTCTGTGACAGAGTGGAGAAAAAAAAAACCTTGGGAGAAACCAGGCTCAGTCGGGGGGCCATTTCTCCTCTGGCCAGGATATTATTTTTTAATTATTGTCTTAATTAAGACTTTAAATGTATTATATTTCTATTTTAATATTGTTGCAATTTCTAACAATAATAGTATTATGTAGATAGGTATTTTATTATATTTTTATTTATTTGTTTTATTTTTTGTTTAATTGTATTTTAAGTCGAGGTCTTCACTGGGATTATGTCCCCGGGGCTCATCCAGGGGTCCGGCCTCCGCTGACAATCTGGGCCGCAGTCATCAACGGCCCTAGTACTGAGCCTTGAGGAACTCCATACTGCACTTGTGATCGATATGATACCTCTTCATTCACTGCTACGAATTGATGGCGGTCAGATAAGTACGATTTGAACCATGCTAATGCACTTCCACTAATGCCAACAAAGTTTTCTAGTCTATTCAAAAGAATGTTTTACTATCCACAATACACCTAGAAAGCCACTTACCTCACGCAAAGACTCTCACCACTGTTGCCTCACCATATCCTGTAATAAACTCAACCTTTTCTACACTCACCTTTGTGTCCGGCAGTTTCCGTAACAACCTTTAGACAGTTACCTTTTAGAAGACTTGAAAATATATTCTTTATTGTTTCTATGGACACTTTATCCTCTGGGGAGAAGAAGGAATTATCTGTGATTATGTCAGTTGTGAAACACCCTGACACATTTCTCTTCCCCAGAAGAAGAGGATATATTCCTAATGCGTGAATGTTGTGCATCTGTAATCACAAGGGAAAAAACATTAGTTGGAGAACAATAAGAAAAGGCTGAATGTAAAATATTACTTTTAATAAAATTATTAAAACCGTGTCTTTTTTTTTTTTTTTTTTTGAATAAGCAATTGTTAGCAAAATATAAAGAAGCTGTATTTGTTTCATCTCCCATCTGGCTACACATGCTACAAATGTGGTTGAAAAATATCACAGATAAGTTCATAGAACACTATTTTATACACAACACAACAAACTTGATCATTCCACTGAGCCAGACACAGCAACTCTGTGTTTGTATAACCAGTGGAAGACGGGAAACTTCTGGAATCTTATAGAAAACCGTGGTTACTTCACATTTCAGCTTTACATGAGGCCAAACACACACACACACACATTCTCTCTCATACACACACATGCACACACTTAATAAAGTACAACCCCAAATCAGAAAAAGTTGGGACAGTATGGAAAACGCAAATAAAAAAAGAAAGTAGTGATTTCTAAATTTACTTTGACTTGTATTTCATTGTAGACAATATTTCATGTTTTGTCTGGTCAACTTCATGTCATTTGTAAATATACATCCTTTCCTGTCATTCAGACCTGCAACACATTCCAAAAAAAGTTGGGACAGGAGCAATTTAGGGCTAGTAATGAGGTAAATTGGTTAAATAATGATGTGATTTGAAACAGTTGATGTCAACAGGTGATTGTAATTATGATTTGGTACAAAAGCAGCATCCAAGAAAGGTCTAGTCCTTTAGGAGCAAAGATGGGCCGAGGATCGCCAGTTTGCCAACAAATACATGAGAAAATTATTGAAATGTTTAAAAACAATGTTCCTCAAAGAAAGATAGAAAGAGATTTGGATATTTCACCTTCAACAGTGCATAACATAATTAAAAGATTCAAGGAATCTGGAGGAATTTCAGTGCGTAAAGGACAAGGGCGCAAGCCTAAGCTGAACAACCGTGATCTCCGATCCCTCAGACGGCACTGCATCAAGAATCGTCATTCATCTATAAGCGATATCACCACATGGGCTCAGGACTACTTTGGCAAACCTTTGTCAAGTACCACAATACGTAGTTACATCCACAAATGGCAGTTAAAACTGTACTGTGTCAAAAGGAAGCCCTATGTTAACAGTGTCCAGAAGCGCCGTTGACTTCTCTGGGCTCGGAGGCATCTGGGATGGACCATCACACAGATGGATGAATCAGTATTTCAGGTATTTTTTGGGAGGAATGGACGCTGTGTGCTCCGGACCAAAGAAGAAAAGGATCATCCAGACTGTTACCAGCAACAAGTCCAAAAGCCAGGGTCTGTCATGGTATGGGGTTGTGTCAGTGCCCTTGGCAAAGGTAACTTGCACTTCTGTGATGGCACCATTAATGCTGAAAAGTACATAGAGATTTTGGAGCACAATATGCTGCCTTCAAGAAGACATCTTTTCCAGGGACGTCCATGCATATTTCAACAAGACAATGCAAAACCACATTCTGCACACATTACAAAGTCCTGGCTGCGGAGGAAGAGGGTACGGGTACTTGACTGGCCTGCCTGCAGTCCCGACCTGTCTCCAATAGAGAATGTGTGGCGACAACGAAGACCCCGTACTGTTGCCCACCTTAAGACTTGTTTGCAGGAAGAATGGGACAAAATTACACCTGAAACACTTCATCACTTGGTGTCTTCAGTCCCTAAACGTCTTTTAAGTGTTGTGAAAAGGAATGGCAACATTACAAAGTGGTAAATACTTTACTGTCCCAACTTTTTTTGGAATGTGTTGCAGGTCTGAATGACAGGAAAGGATGTATATTTACAAATGACGAAGTTGACTAGACAAAACATGAAATATTTTGTGTTCATATTGTCTGCAATGAAATACAAGTCAAAGTAAATTTAGAAATCACTACTTTCTTTTTTATTTGCGTTTTCCATACTGTCCCAACTTTTTCTGATTTGGGGTTGTACATCATTCTTCATGCTACAAAGGCCAAATTTAACATTTAAATGTATTTAATATAGTGACTTACCAGAACATTTGCAGAATTTTCAAGTTTACAGAAATTATTTGACCCTTTCATATTTCTTACCTATTGCTCATTTATTTTTTGCTTGGCAACTTTTACAGCTTTTTTAATTTCTTGCTTTTGTCCGCACTGTTTACAAGTTTTGCAAGCCACAGAAATGTAGACATTGCATGAACTGCATTTTTTGAATGTGGACCCAGGCATCCTGTGATAAACAAAAAACAGACATTTTAACATTAGCATCCATGTAGCAAGTTATCCACTGAACCGTTATATTTTTAATAGCTTCTAAAAACAGCACAGACCAATACAATTTCCATGCTGGTTAACGCTGCTGGTATGGTGCTGTGTTTTGGAACATGTCATAAATTGGTCATAAACAGGTCGAAGTTGGTCCAAGCTGTTTCAAGTTTGTCATAAACTGATAAAAGCTGGCACAAACAGGAAATGAGTTGATCTAAACTAATGCAAGCCTGGACCAACTGGTCAGTGGAAGATGAACTCAGACTCCCATCAAAAATCTAAAACCAGCACCAGCCATGTTCCAAGATACAGATGTCCCCCCCCCAACTTAAGTGTGCTTTTTAAAAGTGTGTATGTACAGGTGGATTAAATATCACCCATTTGTACAGTAATATCCACTCTGGCCTAATCTGAGCTCATAAAACATCATCTTAATTACTGTCCATGTTAGAGATTGTTTATGCTGCATCATGATGATTTGGTGTTTGGTTAACATTAGCACATCTATGCAGAAACATTTTAATTCATCATTAAATTTGAAAGTTATTAACATTTCGTTAAATGATAAACATATCAAGTGAAAACCATTACAGAATAACTAATATAGAAATATTAAATGTATAGTCTAATTCACTATTAATACAATATAAGGTAACAAGTAATAAAAAAGAAGGACGCTTCCTTACCTGTACAACTAATTTCCTTTGCACGACGTAATGCGCGGGAGATTATGCAAAACGAGAAACACCGGAAGTGGTCCGAGCAGAGCGAAAAGATTATTTTCGTATCTGATAACACACACGTTTAAAAGTACAACATAAAAATCTACAGATTTTTGTACTACTCTGCAATAACGAAAAAAAAAAGAAAAAAAAATGCAATTACCCAGCATATGGTATTTTTTAGTAATTAAAGCAAAGGCTAATGTGTGTGTGTGTGTGTGTGTGTGCATTTATATACATTTCATGCTTTATTTCAAATACTTTTACCACGTTTTGTTTCTTTTTTTTTATGCGCTCTCTAAAATTCTCCATTATGATTGGTCAGTCGCGACATTAGTTATGTTTTGGAAAACTAACTCTGATGATGATTTTACTGAGTTTACTCTTTTTTTTTTTATACAAATGATCATCATACTTAAAAAACCAAGTACCCTACATTAACTATCCCTTACGTAAAATCATGCCTATCTGTACAATAGACTAACAATATAACAATAAATAGCCTAACAAATGTAATTATACCTAGACTATTATAGGTATTGCATTAATATATTATTGGCCTATATATACAGTATATATATATATATATATATATATATATATATTAGGGCTGTCAATCGATTATTTTATTTTATCGCGATTAATCGCATGATTGTCACGAGTTAACTCGCGATTAATCGCACATATTTATTTGTTCTAAATTTACCTTAAATCAATCCTTTTCAAATGTTTAATACTCTAATCAACATGGGCATTAGGGCTGCACGATATATCGTTTCAGCATCGATATCGCGATGTGCGCATCCGCAATAGTCACATCGCAGGATGTGCGATGTTTAGTAGGCCTATACTTTTCGTTATATATATATATATATACTGATTGTTTTATTTGCTCACACACAGACACTGCATCTACACCAGACGCGACAGCTGTACATAGATATCCATTTTTAAATAAATTTAGTAGCAGAGCTACTGCAAGATTTCAGTGCTGGACAGGGGCGGCGCCCGAGAATGTTGAACGCAGGTGCTGAGGGGGTGCTAGATCAATGACAGGGGGAGTAAATTAATAGTAAATATGACCAAAACAGGTTGTTGTTGTTATTATTATTATTATTATATGAATAATAAAATCACTATATAGGCGCATTTCAAATGTTTATGGGGAATGTGGGAGTATTATCGCGCTTAGCCTACTGTATGGGGGCGCGCACGCAATTATTTTTATTTATTTATTTTTTCCTGTGGAAAGAGCTTATACTCCCGTCATTTTTGAATGTGCTTTCTGTCGTATCATGCAGTCTCCATGAATGGAGCGCATCACAACAATGAACCAGCTCACAGACATAAGAAATAAATCTACAGAAAGCTTGAAAACCGATTAAAATAAAAAAACAAATCTTCTCTGATTATGTAGTCCATATAGGTGCATTTCTCTATTAAAGGCACGTCCACTGTGAAGATGTTGAGTCTGAGAAAGCACTAGTTTATTAATAAAATAAAGTATTTTTCCTCGATGCATTCATTACTTTAGCCGGTGCTTTGCGGCAAGCGTTATGCGTGCGTTTGAGCGCGGAATAATACACCTAAATGCCTAAATAATAGGCATAAATAATAACCTAAATGGTTATTATACTATCAATTTAATATAAACGTGCAAATAGTTGACTAGAAAAATCTTTAGTCGGGGCAGCCCAATAGTACTTGGCACAAGGAACCGATCCATTTTTTAAATAAAATGCTGACATTATGTGCGACTGCAAATCACATCATTGCATTGCAGTATTTATGCATGTGTTTAATGAGTCAAATGTTTTCATTTTATTTCATTTTTTTATGGGGGTGCTTTGGTTTTTCTTGGGGGTGCTGGAGCACCTGCTAGCCCCTCCCTAGCGCCGCCCATGGTGCTGGAAATCCATTTATCCTTTGCTGAAACTTCCACGTTGTCGAGGAGAGCGCTGATCAAGGTTGCTTAGCAACAGAAGAAGCCACGAAAGCACAAGCTCCAGAGCGCTTTGGAAAGAAGGAGAAAGCAGCGCGGCTGGTGTTTTTAGCCACGACATGTGAACGGCCTATGGCCCCAAAGTCTGTCTACACTGGATGCGACAAAGCTACTGTTACAAATCATTTGAACTTTTGTGTCAGTACATCATAAATAGAGCGAGGCATCAGTTAGAGCGGGGATTTAGACTGGGATTAGAGCGGGAATTTGTCTATATAGATACTTTTGTCTATATAGTGTATGTACAAGTCATTGGTGTTTGGTGATGAGTTTGTGGCTTAAGGTCTGCATTTACAGTCACACCAGAGGTGTTAAACTGGGATTAGGACTTGGTTTTATGCAAGTTCTTCCACACTGACTCAATCAATCATTTTCCTTTTGAACCTTGTCTTATACACAGAGACATTGTCATGTTAGAATAGAAAAGGGTCCTGTCCAAACTGTTGCTATAATATTAGAAGCACACAATTTCCTAGAATATCATTATATGCTTTAACATTAAGATTTGTACTCATAGAAATTACTAAAGTAGTCAAACCTGTTCATTAGAAGGGGGCGACCCAATACTTTTGGCAATATAGTGTATGTTTATTATTATTGAAACCATAGTCAACATAAAGCATGAAGAGTAGACATGTTTCAAAGGTCATAGATATTTTTCAAAGAACTTGTTCATGTCTATTAGACATGAAAAAATAAATACCAGGTTCCCATTACTTCTCTTTCTTTGCACTGAGCAATTTACTGACACAAACCTGTTTACATTTTTGCACATAGGGCAGCTCTTCTTCTGAAAATGCAAAATGTACATTTATTATTACATTTGTTTCCCTCTCTGTGCCCACATACTGTATTTTGATGAAGCTAAATTCTCAATAAAACTGGTATATTTTACTGTTTCTGTTGTCGGACAACGGAATGAATATGAAATAATGACTGAAACGTGACCCATTAAGACTAGACTACATAACCAGCTCTCCCTTCCAAGATGTTAATCTGGACAAAAGAATCCTGATAATCGCACCGTGGTCTGATGAAATCAAATACACATAAGATAAAGACAATAGCTGTGCTGTGATTTCAGCTATACTTGCATGTAAAATTAGAGAAGCAATAGCTTTTAATAGCTAAGCAATAGTGCTTAACTGAATTAAAGCGATGCTTCTCTCTCTGCCGCGCGCTGAACAGACGCAGAGAGAGAGAGAGAGAGACAGAGAGGTGTGTGCGCGCGCTGGGAGAGCAATACCTTGCGTTTGCGCGGCAGTATCAGTGATTCTCATAAACTATGTTTGGGCGCTTTTTTGAAGGGAAAAAGGTCGCTAAAGGGGTCTGCAATGTTGCTAAGTTGGCAACACTGTGCATCTCCATTTCTCCAACTACGGGTTGGGCGCAGGGTCAAACCGGAAATCCGCGCTGTGTTAATCGCGCGTTAAAAAATTGAGTGCCGTTAAAATGAATTTGCGTTAACGCGTTAACTTTGACAGCACTAATATATATATGCAGTAATAATGACACACACTTGTTTGTTCAGTTTATTTTCACAAACATAGAACAAGTTGACATATAACTGGAGTCGGCATATCCCCTCCATTGAAATCGCGGTCTGGAGGCACTTAGATCGGATCTAAAGGGCACTTTAGCATCGGCGATTAAAAGATGTCTTCTGTAGCCTACACATTAATGGAACTATGAGATTAAACTGCTGTTTCGTCTGGCCAGAGGAGAACGGAACACTGCTTCTTTCAATTATTTCCCTGTTTAATTCTGTAAGCTGCTTTGACACAATCAGCATTGCAAAAAAGCGCTATAACAGTAATAATAATAACAGTGACTTGACTCGACTATTATTATTAAAAGAGATGTTACAAGGCGCAATCGCATATTTCTCATATAGTATTTGTTCACAATCTTGCCACGCTCTGCCTGTCCACTCTGCAGTAGGTTATACGTAAGCATTATATGTTATTTATGTGAAAATACGTAAGACCCTTTACGTTTTTGAAGCCCAAATACGTGTAAATTGTACGTATAGGCATCTGTTTAAACGTCGCATGCATACGTTTTCCGTGGACAAATTTTACGTACAAATAGATATGTATTTTCATGAGATCACATTGAACAGTCTCGCCTTAATTTTTAGACAATAAGCTACATAAAAAGGGGGTTCACTTTTTCCACTAGATTGTGTTCAAAATAACTGTAAGAGTCTCAAATAAATGCAAACCATTAGTATATATATTGAATCATTGAATAACACAACTGTCAACACAATAACAGATTGCACATTGATGAAACCCAATGCAGTTGTCAATTGTGAATAACAAAGAAACAAACAAATAAAAAATTAATCAAACTCAAACCCAAAATAAGAAAGTGTTACCACATATAATACAGCTGGTTCAATGGAATCGATAACCCAAATTAATATAAGAGATACAACACAAAGAAACAAAAACAGACAAAATGAGATATGGATAGTGTACCCAACAATTCAGAATCTAGCAAGAGAAAAGGATATTGAGGTAAGGCTTTTATCAGAGTGGTTAAAAGTCCCAGTCTTGACAATGTCTTCACGGGTCATAAAGATATGCACTCCTAAATCCTAGGACCACGCATCATGTCCCTTGGCATAATCCACCACAGGTGAGAAGTAGGTATCAGCCTTTTAAGTAGACTTTAAAGCCCCATAACAGAGTCCTCTGTAAGCTTCTCTGCAAACTTTCAATAAACAATTTAGATTAACATTTTGCAGGGGTACATCAAAATGTGCATTTGAATATCCGTAAAGCACTTAAATGCCAAATCCATAGATATTGGGACATCGACACAATTCTAACATTTTTGTCTCTATACACCACCACAATGGATTTCAAATGAAACGAATAAGATGTGCTTTAACTGCAGACTGTCAGCTTTAATTTGAGGGTATTTACATCCAAATCAGGTGAACGGTGTAGGAATTACAACAATTTGCATATGTGCCTCCCACTTGTTAAGGGACCAAAAGTAATGGGACAGAATAATAATCATAAATCAAACTTTCACTTTTTAATACTTGGTTGCAAATCCTTTGCAGTCAATTACAGCCTGAAGTCTGGAACGCGTAGACATCACCAGACGCTGGGTTTCATCCCTGGTGATGCTCTGCCAGGCCTCTACTGCAGCCGTCTTCAGTTCCTGCTTGTTCTTGGAGCATTTTCCCTTCAGTTTTGTCTTCAGCAAGTGAAATGCATGCTCAATCGGATTCAGGTCAGGTGATTGACTTGACAGGTGAATGACATCCTGCTGCTTTTGCCAGTAGTTACATCATCAATAAATACAAGAGAACCAGTTCCACTGGCAGCCATACATGCCCACGCTACCACCACCATGCACTTGCTGAAGAGAAAACTGAAGGGAAAATGCCCCAAGAACAAGCAGGAACTGAAGACGGTTGCAGTAGAGGCCTGGCAGAGCATCACCAGGGATGAAACCCAGCGTCTGGTGATGTCTATGCATTCCAGACTTCAGGCTGTAATTGACTGCAAAGGATTTGCAACCAAGTACTAAAAAGTGAAAGTTTGATTTATGATTATTATTCTGTTTTATTATTATTATCCCATTACTTTTGGTCCCTTAACAAGTGGGAGGCACATATGCAAACTGTTGTAATTCCTACACCGTTCACCTGATTTGGATGTAAATACCCTCAAATTAAAGCTGACAGTCTGCAGTTAAAGCACTTCTTGTTCGTTTCATTTGAAATCCATTGTGGTGGTGTATAGAGCCAAAAATGTTAGAATTGTGTCGATGTCCCAATATTTATGGACCTGACTGTAACTTCCCGAACACCATATGATTCCAGGCATGTTCACCCCACAATCAGCAAGCTCCATCACCATGCTCTCCCCCTCTCTGCTACTGAAAACCTTAAAACTATTTCTCTCTTTGTCACCCTCTAGAGGACAGGATGAAAAACTTCATCCCTGTAACAGAATAACTGTTACAACATGGCAGCCCAAATCATCACTGACTGTGGAAACTTCACACTGGACTTCAAGCAACATGGATTCAGTGCCTCTCCACTCTTCCTCCAGACTCTGGGACCTTGATTTCCAAATGAAATGCAAAATTTACTTTCATCTGAAAAGAGGACTTTGGACCACTGAGCAACAGTCCAGTTCTTTTTCTCCACAGCCCACGTAAGACGCTTTTGACGTTGTCTCTGGTTCAGAAGTGGCTTGGTAGCCCTTTTCCTGAAGACGTCTGAGCGTGGTGACTCTTGATGCACTGACTCCAGCTTCAGTCCACTCCTTGTGAAGCTCTCCCAAGTGTTTGAATCGGCTTTGCTTGACTGTATTCTCAAGCTTGCGGTCATCCCTGTTGCACCTTTTCCTACCCAAATTCTTCCTTCCAGTCAACTTTGCATTTAATATGCTTTGATACAGCACTCTGTAAACAGCCACACCTTTCAGTAATGACCTTCTGTGACTTACCCTCTTTGTGGAGGGTGTCAATGTTCGTCTTCTGGATCATTGCCAAGTCAGCAGTCTTCCCCATTATTGTGGTTTCAAAGAACAAGAGATACCCAGAATTTATACTGTATGGATGGTCATTTATTGAAACTCAAATGTAAATATTCTAATATTTTGAGATACTGATTTTTGACTTTCATGAGCTGTAAGCTCCAATCATCAAAATTAAAATTAAAAAAAACTTTTGAAATGTTTTACTTTACATGCAATGAATCTAAAATATATGAAAGTTTCACTTTTTTTAATGAGTAACAAGAAAAAAAATGAACTTTTTCATGACATTCTAATTTATTGAGATGCACCTGTAAACGGCTTCTCTCCAGTGTGGACTCTCATGTGCCTGTTAAGGCTTCCTTTTTGGTTGAAACTTCTTCCACATTGTTGGCAGGTGAAAGGCTTCTCTCCAGTGTGAGTTCTTATGTGGGCTTCAAAGTGTCGTTTATAATTAAACCTCTTTCCGCACTGAGGGCATGTGTAGGGTTGCTCTCCAGAGTGAATTCTCATGTGGCCTTCAAAGTGTCGTTTTTGACAGAAACTCTTTCCACACTGAGAGCATGTGTGGGGTTTCCTTCTATGAGCTCTCATGTGGACTTTAAGCTTTTCATGTTGATCAAAACTCTTTCCACACTGATCACATGTGTAAGGCTTCTCTCCAGTGTGAACGCTCATGTGCCTTTTAAGGGTTCCTTTTTCAATGAAACTTATTCCACACTGTTGGCAGGTATAATGCTTCTCTCCAGTGTGAATTTTCTTGTGTCTGTTAAGGCTTCCTTTTTGAGTGAAACTTATTCCACATTGTTGGCAAGTATAAGGCTTCTCTCCAGTGTGAATTTTATTGTGGCTGTTAAGGCTTCCTTTTTGAGTGAAACTTATTCCACACTGTTGGCAGGTGAAAAGCCTCTCTCCAGTGTGAATTCTCATGTGGTAATTAAGAGTTCCTTTCCAGTTGAAACCTTGTCCACACTGTTGGCATTTGTAATGCTTCTCTCCAGTGTGAACACTCATGTGGACTCCAAGGTTTCCAAGCTGAGTGTAACTCTTTCCACACTGTTGGCATGTGTATGGCTTCTCTCCAGTGTGAACACTCATGTGGACTCCAAGGTTTCCAAGCTGAGTGAAACTCTTTCCACACTGTTGGCATGTGTATGGCTTCTCTCCTGTGTGAATTCTAACATGTCTTTTAAGAGTTATTCTTTGACTGAAACTCTTTCCACACTGTGGGCAGACATAAGGCTTCTCTCCTGTGTGAACTCTCATGTGGACTACAAGGTGTCTAGATCGAGTGAAACTCTTTCCACACTGTTGGCAGAAATAACTACTACTTCCTGTCTTTTGAGCCCTTTTTCTTGAGGAAGTCTTTTCAGTCTTTGAACAGCTAAAAGATATTTCTCCATTTATGAAATCATGATCTTTCTCTTTCCTTTCATTCAGTACTTCACTCTCCTCTTTCAGTGCCATCAGGTCTAAGGTGAAAAAAGACAAATAAACGTTAACCCCAGTTTAAGGACACAAAACAACAGACATTAAAACATTCAAACAGTGTCAAAACTAACATACAACTACATCCTATGTCCATTAAGCAACTGCAAGATGTGTTACATGTAATCTGATTAACCCTTCCCAATATTGCCAACTCTTCACTTATTTAGGACATCTCAAAAACTATCAAGCTGGCATTGAAACTCTCTATTTAAAAAAAAAAAAAGATACCAGAGGTGGGTAGTAATGAGTTACATTTACTTGAGTAAATTTTTGGGGAAACTCCCAAACACCGCAAGGTAACGTCGTACTTCGGTGGAATTTTCATACATATTTATTTCTGAAATGCTGGAAAGTATTTAAAAGAACAATACTTCATAACTGCTCCACCACAGCGACTGGGAGCAGGTATGCAATACAATTTTAAAATGTGTATTATAAACAGATATATATATAGCGTATAATTAAAACTATAGTGCGTCTATTTTCCAATTTTTAAACAGGAGATTTAAATAATAAATAGGATTATATATTATAAAATATGCTTGGAATAATAAGAATACATTTTATATAACTAAGTATTTTAAAATACATTTTACACAATAAGAATAAATTTGTAAATAAAATTCATTTTATTTACAGCAGACAATCATTCAAACTGGCCACGTGAGCAGCCCGTTCCCAGGTTCGTAGGATCACAGAACTCGCTCCTCCACTGTGAATAAATCACCGTCCGAATCCATGAGATTTATCACTGAGGTGATATGTAAATTTATTTTTACAGACGTCCATATAAGAAACAATGACCGTCCAAATCGGGCTTTAGGCTACGTTCACACGGTTAATTTTTGGGATTGACAACCGCATTTTCTTTACAGATGTAAGTCTCGAAATGTCCCGTTCACACAGCAGCTTACAGTTGTGTTTAGAATACTGTCTTGAATTCTACTTCCGGCTTTGCTACTGTTCGGACGCTCTTGTTTATTGCTCTGCGCTTTGCTCCCTATTTTTGTTCTTTTCTCAGATCTCTCCAAGATTTTAACTTCAGCAGATCAGCACAGTGCTCAAACAACACATTTTTTTGGAAAAAGAGGACTCTTTGCCTACCACCGCCAGCAGTTTACATTCCGGAGACAGAAAAATACAGCTGTCTACATTCAAACAGACGAGATGCCTCTAGTGGAATCTACTTGCTGCATGAACTACCACAAAATTCTACAAAGGATTGCGGTTCTTGAAACAAAGTTACTTGCTGGACTTCCAAAACAGACGGAACATACAGCAGATGATCACCTCGGACCCCCTCAGCATACAGCCGGTGAGTCCTGTGAATCTAGTGAATCTCAACAGTTTATACCAAGTGTAGAGGAACAAGCCAAAACTGATCGACAGACTAATCGATGGCACAAACAGGGAGCGAGACCCAAAGGCTCTCGAGACATCAGATTGTCATGAGTATCTCGTATTGCTGCTGTAGCATCCTCTACCCCAGATATGGCTATGACTAGACTTGTAAACACTGGTATTCTACAACCCCATATACATCTTGAGAACAGATTTGAAGCATTGATGAATGTGGATGAGGAATCCCAAAATGTGACAAAGCTCGGATCGAATCAGCCAGCAGCTAACATTGCTACTAACAGGCGCTCAAGGTAGAGCAGACAGCGGCATTCAGCTCAGAGCGCAGCCGAGCCCAGGACTCTGATAGTGGGTGACTCTATTATTAGAAACATTAGTAGCAGGACTATAACTACCTGCTGCTTTACTCAAGCAACCATCTCTGATGAACTTCAGAACATTGTGATGAAGCACAAGACTGCAATGTGGGGAAGAATGATATTAGGAAAGGGCAGTCAGAACTGCTTAAGCAAGATTTCAGTGAACTCTTTGAAACACTTCAAAGTCTTGAAGTTCAGTTGTTCATCAGTGGACCACTCCCAACAAGGGGAACTAACATGTTTTCACGGTTGCTTGGACTGAATACATTACATTTACATTTACATTTATGCATTTAGCAGACGCTTTTATCCAAAGCGACTTACAGTGCATTCAGGCTATACATGTTTTATCAGTATGTGTGTTCCCTGGGAATCGAACCCACAACCTTTTGCGCTGCTAACGCAATGCTCTACCACTGAGCCACAGGAACTACATGGCTACAAAGAACCTGCAGTACAAAAGGAGTCAACTTCATCGACAACTTCAATATTTTCTGGGGCCACAGACAACTGTTTAAACTGGATGGCCTCCACCCAAACAAACTTGGTGCAAGAGTGCTAAAGGACAATTTCTATTTCTCCCTCCGTCATCCTTCAGTGGTGTGTGCCAATCTACTCACACACTCACCTGGACAGAATATGAGTGACCACAGGACTTCATATCAGCTTCCGAGTCATTATGTGGTTGAAGAATCCCACAAGGACACTGATAACGCCACACAGCCAAAACAAGCACTGCTCATGGACATCCCGGCTGAGCCCTGCCCACAAAGCTCATCACATGCAGACTGTGACGTATTACAACAGCTCCAAGACTCAGCACCCAAGGACGACTTTCTGGAAAACAGCCTGGGAAGCCAGGACAACACATCACAGTCACCGGAAACACCAGAGCTAGAGCCCCGCTCACCAGATACACTATCCCTCTCTCCAGCATCTCCACTTCTAAGCTTTTCACAGAAAATGGAGGAATTGGTGTATGCTGGGACCAAACTCTCTGCAAGCCCCCAGATATCAACTAAAAAACGGCGGGCCCCCCATCCACCAAAGACTGCAGGCCCAGCTCTCCCTCCTCCTGTGAGAGCTCTTTGACCGCTGCCTCAACGCCAGGGCCCAAACCCTCCTCCATCGGCTGTAGGTGAACCAAAAACAACTGATAACAGCTCTCAGTGAAATGTGTCGGGTCCCCGCTATATTAGCAGCAACATTCACAAATGTTTACAAAACAAGCGGGAACCCAGTATGCCTGTAGCCTTCTCTATTTCTGTTTTATCACGTGATAGAAAGTCTAAGGCCTTCTCAAGCCGTAATGCATCAGTCTAAGATTGCTGTAGAGACAAAATGTAATTCCATCAAGTTAGCATTTTTAAACAGTCGCTCACTAAAAAATAAATAATTTGTGATCAATGATTTAATAACCACAAACAACCTGGATTTTATGTTTCTAATTGAAACATGGCTAGAAGACAACTGCAGTGCAACAGTCCTCACTGAAACAGCCCCTCCTAACTTTAATTTTATAAGTGTCTGCAGGACTGTTAGGAGAGGTGGAGGTGTAGCTGCTATTTTTAAAGATGTTTATCAATGCAAGCAAGTGTCATTTGGTCAGTACTTGTCTTTTGAATATCTAGGTATTGTGCTGAAAGGTGCCCCACGCATTCTGTTTATCATCATTTACAGGCCTCCAAAATACTCTCCAGCCTTTGTTGAAGAGTTCACAGAACTGTTATCAATGATTTCCTCAGAGTTTGACTGTTTTGCTATTGCAGGGGATTTTAATATTCACATAGATAATGCTGAAGTCAAAACTACAAAAGAAATTATAACTGTTTTAAACACTTTTGACCTGATTCAGCATGTGCATGGACCCACACACAATCGTGGACACACTCTAGATTTACTCATCAGTAGAGGTCTAAACATTTCATCCATTGTTATTAAGGATGTAGCTCTGTCTGATCACTTCTGTATTTTCTTTGATATATTGATCTCGGTCACCACTGAATCTAGATCTGTCTCTGTCAGAAAGAGATGCATTAATGAGAACACTAGTGTGCTATTTATGAAGGCAATATCTTTAACACCAAGCAGTTCTGCAGACTCTGTTGATCTTCTCCTGGATTCATTTAACTCAAAAGTTAAGAATGTTATTGATGATATTGCACCGATAAAGGTCAGCAAGAAGAATGGCAGACAAAAATCACCATGGAGAAAATCAACAGCAGTTCAGAATATGAAAAGACAATGCAGAAAAGCTGAGCGGATGTGGCGGAAGACGAAACTTGAAATACACTATAGCATCTATAAAGACAGCCTTCATGCTTTCAATTTGGAACTAGCCACAGCTAGACAGACCTTCTTCTCAAACCTTATAAACAGTAACTTAAACAACACCCGCACTCTTTTTGCTACTGTTGAGAGACTGACAAACCCCCCAAGTCAGATTCCCAGTGAAATGCTCTCCGACAGCAAATGCAATGAGTTTGCTTCCTTCTTTTCAGAGAAGATCAGTAATATCAGAAAGGAGATTGGCACATCTTCCTGTAATACAGAGGTCACACAGATTCGACAGCAATCTCAAAAAGAAGTGACTATGTCTGTTTTTAAAACAATTGATAGCAAAATTTTGGAAGAAATAGTACAGAATCTTAAATCGTCAACCTGCTATCTTGACACGCTTCCCACATATTTTTTCAAAAGTGTGCTTAACTGTTTAGAAGCAGATCTCTTAGAAGTGGTGAACACCTCACTTCTTTCTGGGACTTTTCCAAACTCCCTGAAAACTGCAGTTGTTAAACCCCTTCTGAAAAATCTTGATAACACCATGTTGAGCAACTATAGACCAATATCAAATCTTCCTTTCATAGGTAAGATTATTGAAAAGGTAGTTTTTAATCAGCTGAACAACTACTTAACCTCAAATGGATACTTGGATAATTTTCAATCTGGTTTCCGCGTGCATCACAGCACAGAGACAGCACTCATTAAGATAATAAATGATATTCGCTTTAATTCTGATTCTGGCAAAATATCAGTGCTGGTACTGCTAGATCTTAGTGCTGCGTTTGACACTGTCGATCATAACATACTTCTAGAGAGACTGGAAAACTGGGTCGGGCTTTCTGGGATGGCACTCAAATGGTTCAGGTCATACTTAGAAGGGAGAGGTTATTATGTGAGTATAGGAGAGTATAAGTCTAAGTGGACGTCCATGACATGCGGAGTCCCACAAGGCTCAATTCTTGCACCACTCTTGTTTAGCCTGTATATGCTCCCACTAAGTCAGATAATGAGGAAGAACCAAATTGCCTATCACAGCTATGCTGATGATACCCAGATCTACCTAGCCTTATCTCCAAATGATTATAGCCCCATTGACTCCCTCTGCCAACGCATTTATGAAATTAACAGTTGGATGTGATTGATTTTAAAGTACTTTTACTCGTTTATAAGTCACTCAATGGCCTAGGACCTAAATACATTGCAGATATGCTCACTGAATATAAACCTAACAAGACCACTCAGATCATAAGGATCGAGTCAGTTAGAAATACCAAGGGTTCACACAAAACAAGGGGAGTCCGCTTTTAGCTATTATGCCGCCCGCAGCTGGAACCAGCTTCCAGAAGAGATCAGATGTGCTAAAACATTAGCCACATTTAAATCCAGTCTCAAAACTCATCTATTTAGCTGTGCATTTGTTGAATGAGCACTGTGCTACATCTGAACTGACTGCATTGTATAATCCTTTTCTATTTAACTGTTTTAAATTTAATTTTAAATCAATTTCTATATCATTTTAAAAGTCCTTGTTTTATTATTTTGAATTCCTTGTTTTTATTGCTGTGAATGATTATTTCATTTTCTTTTAAGTAAAGCACTTTGAATTACCACTGTGTATGAAATGTGCTATATAAATAAACTTGCCTTGCCTTGCCTGTTAGTGTTGCCAAAAGACCCGGTACTTCAGTACCAAGTCGGTACTAAAAAAAATGAAAACGTCACGGTACAAGGTTTCTATCAAACCGGTTCTTGCTGCGCAGATGCGCTCGCTTCATAAAAGCACTGAGACAGGGCGACATCAAGAGGAGGAAACGCATCAAACTAACAACACTTTAAAGACTGACACCCGGATCAAATGAAAGAGTTCAAGCAGGTAAGTTTCAATTTAATATTTAGATATTCTGTTATGATTATTATTCCATATTTTAATTTGAATGTCGGATTAAAATAAACATTGCCGTTATAGCGGAGTTAATCCTTAGCATAAGCGTGGCTAACGCTAATATAATGAGCATTAGAATGAAGTTTCTTTATTAACTACTTAATGCGCCTATATCTTTTATTAGGGTAAAAACAACAGGAGGACATGATGGTATTTACTATTGTTACACACCAGAGGCTTTTAAATGAATTGTGAATCTAAAATATGCGTGTTGGAGAATGTACAAACAGTTAATAGTGTTTGAATATCAGTCCGTTAGAAAAAAACAGTTCTGGCCTTTTTTTTTCTTTTTTTTTTAAATTAAATTTGTTTTGCTAGTTAGTTGCTAGTTGTTGTTATTCTTGGCTGGATAACTAGCAGGTTTAAAAGCCCTTTAAAATTAAATATGTACACATTTTGTATTAAATGAAAGTACAGTCAAATGTTATCTCCTGTATAGACTTTACAATGACTTCATGTTATTATCTAACATCAACTTACAGTGAGTGAACAATATATTTTTACAACATTAATTAATGTTTGTGAATGTTATTTAAAGGTGCTGTATGTAGGATTTTGACTCTGCTAAAGCATAAAAATACCATAATATGCTTGCAGACATTTAGGAAACATGCTAAGTTAACATACTTGTTTATCTGAAAAACAATGCTACAGTCAGTTATTCTCCTTTGAAAATGTGCGTCCGGCCCGGAATGTCTGTGTTTGTTATGGTTTGTGAAACCCACCCACTGCCAGTTTACCCAATTGTATTTCAGCACCCCGGGTTGCCAGTTGCCGGAAAACAAAGCGTATTTAATTTCATGCATCGTCATGTGCGCTCGTTGCTGTTGGTGTCGTTAATCTGGCAACCTGCGCATGCATCAAATCTGAGGAGGAGGGGCTGGTGAAAAAAACTGTCTCCAATATTTTGAATTTGGACTGCAATACCTAGTTCAACCGCTAGGTGTCAATCCTACATACAGCACCTTTAATACAAACACTTCACTTTGTTCATTGTGCATTAAATAATTTTAACAGATTGAACTTTGATTGATTGATTGATTTTATGTATTTGTACATTTTGAAATGAACCCTAAGAAGAAGAATTGCAATATATAACTATTGTTTATTTGATAGGTCATGTTATCTAACAAATGGGATCTTATTGTAAAGTGTTTTTAATACTACAGTTTCCTTCTATTTGATATGCACTTGTTTTAAAATATATGTAATCTTATCTAAATTTATTATAAAAGCTGAGGTTTGTTATTTACTGAAATGTTATATTTTAGCTGGAGTCAATAATCTAATGTTGTATTTGGTCAAGACTCAGTCCACTGCTTTACTAATATTATATTTTCCTTTCACAGCTGCAGGAAGAACATGAAGCACCAGCAAACCCTAAAACAGAGAGTTTACAGATATTTTTCAGCGGCAGCAGAAATATGACAAAAACTTTTGGGTGGAACTTGTTTACATTTTTTCATACTTTTATTACTTGTGGAAAAACTTGAAATAATTTTAAATGAGCATAAAGAATGTGCAGTTTATTTTTGTTTAACTTTATTAATAAAGATGTGTTTTTTAATTAGCATGTTTTTGTGTTTTGCTTTGGTACCGAAATTGGTACCGAGAACCATGGATTTTCACTTGTATTGGTACCGAATACTGAAATTTTGGTACCGTGACAACACTACTGTCTGTATGAACGTGCAACAGGAGTCAAGCCCGTATTCCTTACCAGTAACCATAGCAACAGTGACCAAAGTAAAATCAAAGTTGGCGACGTGCATAAAACTGAAAGTCTTATCACTTTCTGACACGACAAGAGTCCAATCGAGCCGCGAGCTCTTTCGTCAAATCTTCATTAACCAACAGTAGCTTTTATATTTGGGTGGATAGCGGAGCAGAACACAAAACTGACGGGAGCAGCTCCGGTGGAAAACTGATGGGATCTAAAACTTTCAGATGACATGCAGCTCATTTCTCCGTCACTGTGAGTTACCGAAAACACGCACCACACGGTAGTCGTGCGTTTGTGCGGCTCTCTCTCGCGCTGTCTGACGTGACAGACAACTAGTTGACCAGTCCTTTTCCGTTCACACAGCGCATGTGTTCTGAGAATGCGGTTGTGAGTCCTGAAAAGTTACAGGTGTGAGTTCAGTTAAAGAATGCGGTTGTGAGTCCTGAAAAGTTACAGGTGTGAGTTCAGTTAAAGAATGCGGTTGTGAGTCCTGAAAAGTTACAGGTGTGAGTTCAGTTAAAGAATGCGGTTGTGAGTCCTGAAAAGTTACAGGTGTGAGTTCAGTTAAAGAATGCGGTTGTGAGTCCTGAAAAGTTACAGGTGTGAGTTCAGTTAAAGAATGCGGTTGTGAGTCCTGAAAAGTTACAGGTGTGAGTTCAGTTAAAGAATGCGGTTGTGAGTCCTGAAAAGTTACAGGTGTGAGTTCAGTTAAAGAATGCGGTTGTGAGTCCTGAAAAGTTACAGGTGTGAGTTCAGTTAAAGAATGCGGTTGTGAGTCCTGAAAAGTTACAGGTGTGAGTTCAGTTAAAGAATGCGGTTGTGAGTCCTGAAAAGTTACAGGTGTGAGTTCAGTTAAAGAATGCGGTTGTGAGTCCTGAAAAGTTACAGGTGTGAGTTCAGTTAAAGAATGCGGTTGTGAGTCCTGAAAAGTTACAGGTGTGAGTTCAGTTAAAGAATGCGTTTGTGAGTCCTGAAAAGTTACAGGTGTGAGTTCAGTTAAAGAATGCGGTTGTGAGTCCTGAAAAGTTACAGGTGTGAGTTCAGTTAAAGAATGCGGTTGTGAGTCCTGAAAAGTTACAGGTGTGAGTTCAGTTAAAGAATGCGGTTGTGAGTCCTGAAAAGTTACAGGTGTGAGTTCAGTTAAAGAATGCGGTTGTGAGTCCTGAAAAGTTACAGGTGTGAGTTCAGTTAAAGAATGCGGTTGTGAGTCCTGAAAAGTTACAGGTGTGAGTTCAGTTAAAGAATGCGGTTGTGAGTCCTGAAAAGTTACAGGTGTGAGTTCAGTTAAAGAATGCGGTTGTGAGTCCTGAAAAGTTACAGGTGTGAGTTCAGTTAAAGAATGCGGTTGTGAGTCCTGAAAAGTTACAGGTGTGAGTTCAGTTAAAGAATGCGTTTGTGAGTCCTGAAAAGTTACAGGTGTGAGTTCAGTTAAAGAATGCGTTTGTGAGTCCTGAAAAGTTACAGGTGTGAGTTCAGTTAAAGAATGCGGTTGTGAGTCCTGAAAAGTTACAGGTGTGAGTTCAGTTAAAGAATGCGGTTGTGAGTCCTGAAAAGTTACAGGTGTGAGTTCAGTTAAAGAATGCATTTGTGAGTCCTGTAAAGTTACAGGTGTGAGTTCAGTTAAAGAATGCGGTTGTGAGTCCTGAAAAGTTACAGGTGTGAGTTCAGTTAAAGAATGCGGTTGTGAGTCCTGAAAAGTTACAGGTGTGAGTTCAGTTAAAGAATGCGTTTGTGAGTCCTGAAAAGTTACAGGTGTGAGTTCAGTTAAAGAATGCGTTTGTGAGTCCTGAAAAGTTACAGGTGTGAGTTCAGTTAAAGAATGCGGTTGTCACACCCGTAAATAACCGAACTGTGTGTGAACATAACCGTATTAAGGACTCAAATACAGGACTGACAACCATATTCTCCTGCTGTGTGAACGTGGCCTAATACTTTGAGTATATTTAAAGATGGGTACTTTTCCTCTTACTCAAGTACATTTTTAGTGAAAAAAAAGGTACTTTTACTTCGTTACTGTGGGCGACGCTCCTCTTGTTACTTTATCTTAATGCAATACAAGTTAAAACATGCTTCAATTTATTCCAAAAGCGCCGTCTACTTTTCTCTGGGCAATGAGCGATGCCCATTCGTGAATGATTCATTCTTTTGAGTCAATTCTGTTCAAAGGCTTGATCAAACCAGTTGGCAAACCAGTGAATTGGTCGTCTGAAGTGGTTGTAACAGAAAGTTTAAGAACATCAAGAGCATTGAAGACGTGGCTTTGGATCTACAGTCAATTGAAAGCAAATCTGCAAAGGCTATTCTTTACTAGTCTCTCGTAGCCAGACCTTCAGACTGACGGCTGAAGGTCTGGAATAGATGGCAGGTTTTATTGGCCAAGGCCCGCCCATGATGTCGTTTGACCGACATGTCAAACAACCAATCACAGTTTGTTTCGTTCAGTGTCACGTTTCGGGGCGTGGAAATGTCGCCACAATAACAGACCGGCGTGTAATACTCTCGGACGTATTTTAAAGATTCTATGCCGCGAACTTTAAATATTTCACATACTTTTGAAAATCCAGCTTTTAGTTGATCCTGACAAGCGCTCATCGTCACATTAAAGAACGCGACACACACGTCTCCCGGAAATCCTGTATAATTCAACCAATCCGACGACGACTTCGGCATTCCTGAAGTGTTTCCAGATAAGTGTGCCATATGCATCAGACGTTTAGCCAACGGTCCGTGGGCGCGACTTCTGAGGCTGAGACTAATTGTTTGCTAGCAATAAAGATCTTTATTAGATGAACACCTCGTGTGCAGTCTACGGTTCCACAGGTATAGATGGGCTACATTCGATTACAGTACACGATACCACTATGACATTACCAGTTTGTTGTACGTGTGCCTTATACATTAAATACAATACATTAAATAAGCTGTCACAGAGTATGAAATGAACACCCGCCAAACCTGCGTTAGCTCTGCACAACCTAGACAATTATTTTTACAATATTTACGCTTGCAGAAATATACAATTTTTTAGATTTTGCAGAACAGACAGAAGAAGATCCGTCAATGTGCATTTGTTTTGTTATGTTCAGTAGAGGTCATGTGAGGAGTTTTCACTCTTCTCAGTGTCAGAAGTAATATATATATATATATATATATATATATATATATATTGATTTATTACCAGTGTTGGAAACAGTTTTCACCCCTAGTTCACAGGATAGTTCAGCTTTGAGAATAAAACTAACCTGTTTGTTCCCCAGTTTCTTCATGTTTGTCTCTGAATGTTTCTTCAATCTTCATGTCTTCACTCTCCTCTTTAATAAACTCCATCTTTGTAATAGTGTCACGTGGATCTCAGTCGCTTCAGCAGGAGTGTTTGGACACTTTCTCCTGTTTAAGATCAGAATTAACAGAAAGAAAAATAAATGCAAATTAAATCTGTCTCTCAATCAGCTCCCTAGTTCAGTAGTCAGTGCCAGTGTTGGGTAAGTTACTTTCAAAAAGTAATTAATTACAGTTACTAATTACTTCATCAATATTGTATTTAAATTACTTTACTAATTACTCTGTCTGAAAAGTAACTTAGTTACTCAATAAGTAACTTAATTATTCAAATTGCTAATTAGGCCACATCTTAAAATCCCTATAAACCTTAATAGAAATTAAACTCTGTATTCTTTCAATTTGAGTCAAACATAGAATAGTTTAGCCTTTTAGCTTTAAAACAACTAATTTTTAAACTTTTTTTTTTTTTTTTTTTTTTTACCTTCTTTGGTTGGCAAACAGAACAAAAAAGCTTAAAAGTTAAACAATACATTTCAGTTTGGCAAGATGTTCAGTAAAAGCCCAACTAGTAAAATCCGTATAGATTTATGTAAGAATAATATATTAACTGGGTAAGAATAAATTACAGAAATGATTTGGGTGCGTGTCTATGGGGGAAGGGGCGGAGTAAACAAAGGCTGCACCTGACTTTGAAACTTGCAGCGCTCACACACACACACACACACATACACACACACACACACACACGAAATCGTATGCCTGATGAAAAAATATATATTTAAAACACGTTCGTATTTTAGAAAATGTAGTTAATATTTGCATCATTAATGATTTATCCTATCATCCAGCGACCCACCTGCAAATAATCAGAATGCATTTTTTTATTACCCGACCCGCGGATTATCCACAGCGCCGCGGATATAACCTCCATCCGCGCATCACTACTGCGCACAGTGCGCAGATATCAACAGCATCACTGGGTTGTAAAGTGAGGGAATGTTTGTGTGTCGATTGTGTGAGAAGGATGCTTTTCAGATCTGCAACCGGACAACCTTGGAATATATTGACTTGATTACTCATATAATGAGGTTTGGGCCATACAAATTATGGGAGTTTTACCGGAGGTGAATGTAGCAAACATATAAAATACGCCCAGTGGGATTTTTTTATTATAGCAAGATTAAAAATACGGGAAAATATTTAAACGGGATGATAGAATGGTAAAATACGGGAGAATCCCGGGAAAAACGAGAGGGTTGACAGGTATACGGGAAAGAGGCTACCTCAGTTTCATCCAGATTACATAATCAGATAATATTCGTTTTCGATTTTAATTCGTTCATTTAAAAGTAGAAACGTCAAGCTTTCAGATACGGGAAAGACTGGTCTAGCTATACTTTCATAGGGATTACATAATCAGAAATATTAGTTTTTGATTTGAATTCGTTCATTTAAAAGTAAAATTAAAGCTTTTTAGATTCTATTGATTTTAGTCTGATATGTATCTGAGTATTTAAGGTTTCTCTGTGAAGAAGATCTGAAAGTGAAGGAGCTGGCGCGCAGAGGGTTAAAGCGCTGCATTCAATTTGATCTTTAGACGGTAAATTTACATTTCAAATTCAATATTGATTTTAGAACTGCTGAAATTATTTACTGCATGTAATGCAAGTACTTTATATGTAACTGTAATTTAATTACCTAAAAATGAACAGTAATCCCTTACTTTACTTTTTCAGTGGATAAGTAATTTAATTACAGTAACACGTTACACACAACACTGGTCAGTGCACTGGTCAGAGTGATAGTTAATGAACTTAAATGATCCGATTAGACACACATTTTAAACTTTAAGATGACTATTGAATTTAAGGTTGTTATAACAACAAAAAAACATTTGCAGTTGTTTGTAAATGTTGTCATTACATGTTTGAGTTTGTTGCGTTCACATTGTTTTGAGCAGGTTTCGTCAGCGAGCGGTGATTCGAATCACTGAATCATTCTGTGAAGCATCTGATTCAATTGACTCGGAGTTCCGAAAGATCCGTTTCAGCCAGTGACTGAATCAGCATCACTGCATCAGACGCGCCTTATCTGTTACTAATGTGTGGACGCGCTTTACTCACACAACATAACGCTCATTCATATATTAGACAAAATAGTACAATCTTACACAAATAATTATAAAGTTTACCTCGCTTTGTAAACCATATAAAATAGACGGAACGCGTTTGTATTCATTCAAACACTTTAAATGATGAAGAGCACAAACCTTTCTTCAGCTGAAACTCAGACGCAGGAGCGCAGCCTTGTGACGTCACGCCACCAGATCAAAATAAAAGTCCTGTTCACGCGCTGCTGCCTCTACAATCCCGAAAACGCATATTTACATAAAGAAAACACATACGAATAATAAAACATTTGTCAGTGGTATTCAAAGTTTTATTCTTGGTGAAATACATATTGAAATGTATATTAATATTTTTTACAAATTATAATATTTATAATTGTATTTTCTTTATTTATGTATTATATTTTTCCAAATTGATTGATTTGTATTTGACGACATTTATTTAATTTCGTATTTAGTCATGCATTATGTGGGCATTTATTAATTTCCAGATTTACTGTAACATATATTTATTGAGACCTTTCTTTGTCAGCAAGGGAGAAGCTCTGAGGCCACAGTAGCATCTTGTGGTGTGACCAACCCAAAAAAATATTTTTATTTTAATCAAAACCTCCAAGATGGCTGTGTAGTCACAACTTTCCTATCGCTCACAATAGAGGGAAGGAAACCTCTTTGCAAAGATGTCCTTTTTGTTTTCACATGGCACTTGAATGCATTGCTTATTTTATTTCAACTCAGTTCTCTTCCATCATGTCATGTTCGAGATCCACCTGTGGGAAGGGCATCCATCGACCTCTGCAGAAGCACTGAAATTGTCAGTCAGTCTTGACAGACAGGAGCACATGCCCAAAGCAGGTAAGGGGCCAACCTTTAACTGAGCACATAAAAACCTTTCCTCAGTTGACATTCGCTTCTCGTGATCTCTGCGCTCACTCTCAGCTCAGTTGAATGTTAAACTGCTCACTTGCATGTCTTCAGGAGATCAGCCTCTGCCAGACGTGAGTCTTTTTATTCATCCTCAGGTCAGTTGTGTTCTCATCCACATTCTCTCGTCTTTAGGCTGCCCAGATATTGTCATTATCTCCCTTTACACGGCTGCCCGTCATGGATTTTTCTCAGTTTTTTGTCGCTCTGTAAATCTGTTGCTTCTCCCGGGGATAGCTTTTCACTTCTTTTAAATGTTGCGACACTACACATTTTAAAGATTATTATTTTTAAACTAGCAAGGTGCTGTGTCTTAGTTGCTCTTACAGTGAGATATGGATATACCGACTCCAAGCTTTTGAATGGTATAGTGCAGCGGTGGGCAAACTTTTTGACTCAAGGGCCACATCAAGTTTTTCACATCAAGTGAGGAGCCGCATAATGTGTGTTTGATAAAAGATCCATTTGTGTACCATCTCTCCCTTATTTTTATGAGCATATTATGACACATAAGTTGCGTTGGTGTACAAGTTGACTGATGTATAAGACACATTTTATTATTTTATTCAGAACTAATGTAAAATAAACAAAACATTAGACAAAATTGACAAACATTAGAAACATGTAGGCTATTTATATTTCCCTCTTTCCACAAAAAAAAAAAAAACCCTGTACATTTAGCTGTGTTCAGAACAGAAAATGGAACGAAAATTTAAGTAAAAAAAACCAACACAATTATAATGGCATTCACTATAAACATTTACTATAAACACCCAGCCTAAATATTTAAAGCCAAAGGGCGTGGTTGCTGGAAAATGCAAAACAAACCCACTTCCCGTTCTCATTCATCACCAATCCAAATGTGCACACTTTGCGCTCGACCTTGATTGCTCTATATAAGGCTGGCTGCACAATAGACGATTTTCAAATCTTAAACAATTTAAAAATGATGGGAGATCACATACATGTAGACATACATTTTAGCCTTATAATCCTCTGAACGCACACACTAGACCAGTGGTTCTCAAATTTTTTACACCAAGTACCACCTCAGAAAATATGTCTCTCCAAGTACCACCATAATGACCAGCATTACAGTAGCGTAGTAGGCCTAATTATTCAGCTACAGCTCTGCACAGTTCAAAAACGAGGCAGTTTTATTCCTAGTAAGAATATTTATTATTATCGGCCATTTTAAACATTGTAAATACAGTTTGAACATTAACACGGCACTGTGCTTACAGGTAAATAAATAAAAAAAAACTTAAGTGATTAAATTAAAATGTACTGTGCTTAAGTTAAATAAAAACTGTACTGTTCTTAAAAAGTAAAAAAAAAAAAGTACTGTACTTAAATGTAAAGTATTAACGTATAGTACTTGTTAAAAAAAATGAACACAGGCTATATATGTGTATCTGCAAGTAACAATAACAGCTGTAAAATAATATTTGTACTAATGTTAACCGAAGCCTTTCTTGCTGCGTCCCAACTTGTAAAATGACTTTCTGAAACAGAAAAACAGAGCGAGAGAGAGAGAGAGAGAGAGAGCGAGAGAGAGAGAGAGAGAGAGAGCGAGAGAGAGATAATAAGCATAAAACAAAAGTGAGGAAGAGCAGTAAGAATAACAACTGTACTTAATTAAAACACACACCTCATGTTGGTGACAACTTACATGGGCTTAATGTGATGGGTGCGCATGCCTCTGTGAACACACTCCTGCGATGTTTGGGTCAATGGAGGTCAGCTTCAGTCTCAGGTATAGCTCAGCATCCACCCTGCTTCTGTACTTTGTTTTTATGACAACAAGTGAAGAGAAGCCTTTCTCGCACAGATACGTGGTCGCAAAAGGAAGGAGAAAGTGCACGGCCTTGTCGGAAAGCACAGGGTATTCACTATGCTGCTTTATCCAAAAGTCCAACAATGTCTGCTTTCTGCCTTCAATGTTTCGTGTCAAGACAACTCTATTAAACTCTCCTGCTCACCAACAGTTAAGTCCTCTGAAGCCATTTGAGAGGCGTCAATGCTGAAAGGGTTTCTCATCCAGCTGCTAGCTTCAGCTTCATGCATCACTGGGAAATAATCACGGAACTGTTCTCTGAGGGACACGAGGTGTGCAGCGATGGTCTCCTTGATTCCATCCTCAAGCATCAGTTCATTGTCAGACAGAAAACTCTCCAAAGCAGGGAAAGCTGAAACATCACCTGTCTTGATTTTGATTTCAAATAACTCCCAACTTTTGCAGTAGTGCATTGATTTTGTCCTGCACCTCAAAGGCATTGATGGAGAGTCCATGGAGTCCCAAATTCAGCTCGTTTAAACGTGAAAAAATGTCAGACAAGTATGCCAGCTTGTAACACCTAACTTTTGATGCCACATTAAGATTTAGGGACCACAGAGACCAATTCATTTCAGTCAGCCATGTGTATTAAATGCAAGCTGTGAGTCACACATTCACATCAACAATTACAAACATCAGCACAAAGTCTTCCAGAGTTGAGGAAACATTAATTAAGTCCAGCAAGTCCATCAGTTCAGAGATATGACCATAAGTAGCATTTTGTCATAGTGAGATCAATCTTTAGAGTGGAAAATGCTACCAGCAGTTCTTTAGTGAAGCAATGAGGAATCTGAATCAGCAAACAATTCACCCGTTTGTTGACCATAAAATAAGATGATGAGTAGATGGGTTGGATGAAGACAATTAGTCCCTTTTGTCTAGGTCCTGTTTATATCTGTGCTGTTTCCTCTCTCATACAAGAACCCTCTGCATTTAAACAAACATACAACAATCAACACGTGTGTAGTGCTAACCCATAGCAGAAAGCATATGTACAAAGCAATGCCTTACTTACATTTGAGACGAAGAACAAATTGTTCCTCAAACTAGGGCAGCAAGAAAAGAACAGAAAAGGAAAAAAACATTCCATGTGCTTAGCACACTACTTCCTGCCTAATGCTACTTCTTTCCCCCCCTTTTAGGCAAATGAGCAACTCAGAATACAGAGCGCCCCCTAATGATAGGGCTAGATATGACATGCAAAAAGAACTACTAGGAACCAATGTGACAGTAAAACTGGTACAAGCTGACTGAGCCACACAGTATCCTCAAAAATGTCTGACAAGGAGAAATTTGTGTCCTGTAAGAACATCTGGACCTCTTTGTGCAATTCGAAAAGCCTTCAGTATGAAGCAAGAGTTGGACATGCTCACTGCCCATCTCCTCACAGAGCACACGAAATAAGCGAGCATTCATCGGTCTGGCCTTAAAGGTGCTGTATGTAGGATTTTGACTCTGCTAAAGCATAAACATACCATAATATGCTTGCAGACATTTAGGAAACATGTTAAGTTAACATACTTGTTTATCTGAAAAACAATGCTACAGTCAGTTATTCTCCTTTGAAAATGTGCGTCCGGCCCGGAATGTCTGTGTTTGTTATGGTTTGTGAAACCCGCCCACTGCCAGTTTACCCAATTGTATTTCGGCACCCCAGATTGCCAGTTGCCTGAAAACACAGCGTATTTAATTTAATTCATTGTCATGTGCGCTCGTTCCTGTTGGTGTCGTTAATCTGGCATCCTGCGCGTGCGTCAAGTCTGAGGAGGAGGGGCTGGTGAAAAAAAACGTCAACAATATTTTGAATTTGGACTGCAATACCTAGTTCAACCGCTTGGTGTCAATCCTACATACAGCACCTTTAATGAAGTTCACAGTTTTCACAGCAGAGTCCAGCACAGACTTCAGGTTATCAGGCATCTTCTTCACTGCCAGCGCCTCACGATGGATGCTGCAGTGAGTCCAGCGCATCTCAGGTGCCACCTCTCGGATGCGAGCTGCTACTCCACTGTGATGACCTGTCATAGCCCTCGCGCCGTCTGTACACACTCCAACACACTTTTTCCAGTCCAGACTGTTCTCTTGGATAAACGTGTCCAGTACCTGGAATATGTGCTCTGCTGTAGTTCGGGTCTCAAGTGACTGGCAGAACATAAAGTCCTCCTGAGCTGCACCATCATATTCATATCTCACGTAAACCAATAAATTGGTCAAATCTGCGACATCTGTAGTCTCGTCAAGCTGGATGGCAAAATATCGACTGTTTTTAATACGCTCAATCAGTGTATTTTTAACATCGTCAGCCATGTCTTTTATTCTCCGTGACACAGTGTCGTTCGAAAGCTGTACCAAGTTTAACTCTTTGGCAGCTTTTTCTCCACACATGATGCGTGTCATCTCTTTGGCTACATTTACATTTACATTTATGCATTTAGCAGACGCTTTTATCCAAAGCGACTTACAGTGCATTCAGGCTATACATGTTTTATCACTATGTGTGTTCCCTGGGAATCGAACCCACAACCTTTTGCGCTGCTAACGCAATGCTCAGGAACACAACAGTCTGGACTAAAGGTAGACACAGTTGTTCTCCAATTGTGTGTGGCTTACCGGCTTTGGCGATCCGGAGGCTGGCACGATATGAAGCTTCCTGTGCTTTGATTATGGGTGTACCGCAGGATTGAATGGTGGACTTTGACTGCTTAAGTTCATTACGTTTTCGTAAAAAAAAATCCACTGGTTTGTCCTTAAGCGCCGTGTGCTTGGTTGTGAGATGCCGTTTGAGATGAGACGGTTTCATGGATTCATTGCTAAGAACTTTGCCACATACAACACACTGTGGCCTGGGCCCTTTCTCTTCCCCGCTCCAAATAAATCCAAATTTGATGTAGTTCGAGTCATAATTTCGCACTGCTTTGTGTTGTTTGCTGCTGCTAGCAGATGCTATGGGGACTTTACCAGCGCTACCAAAGTAATCATTGTTAGCACCTGTGCTCGGTTCACTCTCGTCCCCTTCTGTTCTTGTGCTTGAAACATTCTCCTCCTGATCCACACTTCTCTTGCAGACCGTGAGACCGCACACTTGTTGATTGTAGGAACGATTTCACAGTGACAAGATCTCACAGACACTCACGAGATCAAACGTGACTAGAGAAGAACAACAAATAGAGGACTTTCAACGTTGTCAGCTGGCTCTCCCGGCGTGCGTTCTGTTTCACAGTGAAAAACAAAACATAGAAAAGAATATGTTCTCTGCTTTCATGGCATATTTGTGGCTGCCAAGTTTCAGCTATAGAAGCACACAACATCTGGTAGGTAGCGCTTGCTCGCTCTCATTGGCTATCGTGGGTATCACGTCAGAGGCAGCCCGATCAAGAGTCGTAAATATCAAACATGTTTGATATTTACGATTTGAATTCTGGGACGCTCCATCTCGATCTGGAGCAGATAAATAATCGTAATAACAACACACAATTTTTGGGACAAAAAATAGCACCCCCCCCCCATTGATTTATCGTTAAAAAGGTCCCAAATATTCCTGTTTTCTTACACACACACATCTATAATTTTCCTTCAGAAGACTATGATTCATCCACTGGGCTCATATGAATTACCATCATGATCACTGTGTTATTTAAGCATCAAACGAGCAGCGCCCATTGTTTACAGGAGCAAAAGAAAGCAAATTTTCCTTGTTTAGCAAATAAATCCTACAACATTTTCTTTACAAATCCTCATAGCTTATGCTACGCCATACATCATCCACTGGAACGCCACTCATTCGTGTACATGTGTACGACAATTAGCAGAAGCCAGAGATTACGGTTTATAAAGTTTTAAATATGGATATTTTTCTTACACAAATGCATCGATTCGCTTCCGTGTGGAGCACTTTTTATGATGGATGGATGTGCTTTATTGGACTTTATTTGGACAATCGAATAACAACATCCATTCCCTGACATTATAAAGCTTGGAAGAGCCAGGACTTTTTTTTTAATATGACTCCGATTTAATTCGTCTAAAAGAAAAAAGTCATATGCAACTAGTATGCCTTGAAGGTGAGTAAATCATTCAGTAATTTTCATTTTTGGGTGAACTATCCCTGTAATGGAGTGAGTTACATTCAAAATTGTGTTGGTGTTATATCTTTGTCACCTTATTCACCCCTGATGAGTTTGTGTCTCTGTAAACAACACCTCTTATTATCCTGTACCTGGTGCTTGGAATGTGAAGTTTAATATAGTTGTGAGGATGAATTTTGATTGTATGCCTGGATTGAGATTAGAGATATTGGGCTATATAAATAATAGTGAGAATGTTAAGCAAAAAGTGTTGTTACTGCACTCTTCCATTTTGGGCAAATTAAAAAATGTTTGTCCGAAATCATTTCTTGTTAAAGTTTGTATTTTGTGTGCCCTGTACGGAACATTAATGTATTTTGCCAGTCACATTCCTGTTTAGGTGATGAACTGCACTACTTGTGGTTATTTTCAGAGATGTAACACATCCAAAATATAGCACTAGTTCTACACGCAAAAAAAGTTAACATACAGCCCTGCCTAATGTCTACAAGTTGGGATTTTGTAATATATTTAATATACATTAACATAACATGACGAATACATACTGTTTCATAACCCATGGAAGAAACCCAGGGACAGTTCACCCCAAAATTATAATTATTTAATCATTTACTCACCCTCATGCCATGACCACTTTATTTGTCTTTATTTCTTCAGATAACAACAAAACAACGATTTTTAAGGAAAATAATGAAATTCTGTGTGTTTATATAATGCCACTGAATGGGCGCTGCTCGTTTGATGCTTAAATAACACAGTGATCATGATGGTAATTCATATGAGCCCAGTGGATGAATCGTAGTCTTCTGAAGGAAAATTATAGATGTGTGTGTAAGAAAGCAGGAATATTTGGGACCTTTTTAACGATAAATCAATGCTTTTGGTCTCCTGTCACACAAGTGATCATGCAGGGGATGTTGTGAACCCATGATGTAAGTGCGATGCAGATTTTATGTGAGAAGTAACATGGAAGCATGGAGGACCGTCAATTCTTGCACAAGCTTCACAATGCACTTACGTAACAATGTGACCCAGGTGATTGCTCATTGAACTCAGAAGCATTGATTTATCATTAAAAAAAGTTCCAAATATTACAATTTTATTGCTTCACTTAAGATAATGACTGATCCATTTGGATCATATGAATTATCGATATGATTGCCATTTTATGTTTTTTTGAAGCATAAAATGCGCGTCAGCCATTCAATGGCGTTATATGAATTTATAGGGATGGATTATTTTCCTAAAAATCTTTGAATGTGTTTATCTGAAGACACATGGGGATGATATGAGGCTGAGTAAATAATGAGTATGAAGTCTAGTTTACACACAAAATCATTTGATACAAAATCAATGATACAAATGGAAATAACCAATTACATTAAGATTTCTTACCTCACGCTCTGTAAAAAGTGCTGGCCAGCGTTCCAACATTGTTTTGATTGGTGGATCTGTTTCCACTATTTCTTTTCTTTGTAAGGGAAAAGTTTGGTCCATCTTGTGGGCAACAAGTGTCTTGTTTGGTGCTCTTTTTCGCATTTCTTCAACAAGCAGTTCCCTATCTTTTTCAAGAGATATTTTGTCCTTGCCCAAAAGGAAACTTGGGATGTAATTTGTTTCATCCCTCTGTGGTTTTTTTATGTTCTGTTTTGGAGGATGTCCTTCAGGAGAGTACAGGTGCATCTCAATAAATTAGAATGTTTTAGAAAAGTTCATTTATTTCAGTAATTCAACTCAAATTGTGAAACTCGTGTATTAAATAAATTCAGTGCACACAGACTGAAGTAGTTTAAGTCTTTGGTTCTTTTAATTGTGATGATTTAGGCTCACATTTAACAAAAACCCACCAATTCACTATCTCAACAAATTAGAATACTTCATAAGACCAATAAAAGTAGGGGCTCCTTTTGCTTTAATTACTGCTAATTTAATTACTAACCCCTAACGGATGGGACAGTGCATTTCATGTTGGCAATGTCCTCTAACACCTCAGCTGCTATTGGGGAGCGATGGGCCTTGTTCCAAATGGCAGCACATTTTGACAAAGCACTTTCCTCGGGAGTGGTGCTGGCTGCTACATCAAGTTTTGCTTGTTTTACAGGGGGACCACATGGGTTGTTCGCAGTGGCACTGCATTCACCACCACCATCGTTGACTGATGACATCCTTTTCCTTGATGTAATCTGCATGGCACTTGGGTGCATTCTCTGAAAGTAGAGACAAGACTTGGAGGGATATTTGGGAGAGCAGAGCAGATGGATATGCTGTATTCATCCTCCAGAAACAGTGTGTTCCAGGCAGCAAAATGTATCGGCTGCAGCAGTACCTCACTCAGAAAAAGAGCCGGCTTCACAGTGTTTCAGCGGAACTTGCTTCTGCTGGCCTTGTAGCATCTGCCTCTCATCCTCCAGGTTTGTTGACAGTACAGTTGAGCAGGGGCGCCGTAAGGGGGGGGGGGAGTTAGGATGATTCTAAGGGCCCGACGATGGGAGGGGGCCCCCGAGGGGGAAATGTGATTTCTACCAAGGGGAACGCTAGAGCCCTGCATTTGAGCCCGGCCCCGAAGGGCCCTGACTTTTTTACGCCTCTAGGGCCGGGCTTCGATCGGGCAAATTTTCATGTTATAGTTCAGACGCGGGCCGGGCCTCGGGCCTGTTTTAGGCTTCTCCTTATTTTTATATTTTACTGTGCGTTCACACCGCCGCCGGCGAGAGCGTCAAAATTCGCTCTGGCCGCCCTGCCAACGACGCTGTAGAAAGATTCGTTGACGCTCTGACGATCGAACGCTTGGTCTTGTATTTAAAGGAGCCGAAAAGGAAACAAGCTTGTTGATCTTGTGCAGACTGATCACAAGTAGGGTATAAGTTAACCTCATTAAATATTTTAATTGTGAAAGTAAGAAATTGATCAATGGAAAGAGCTTTATAGTTACCACAATTATAGTTACATGTTTGCTAACGAAATAAACCAATAAATGCCATTTGTGTGGTGTGTTTTTTGTGTTCATGGTTAAGTGCTAGTCTAATTTCAACATGCAGTTTATAGGAGACGTTTACTAGCCTAGGTCTTTAATTAATATTAACGTTAATTTGTGCGCAGCCTACATTCCAAACTGTCCTGGTTGAAGTGTAGCCTTAATGTAATTGGTCAACTATGTTGTTTTGAGGAAATTAATAGCATTCCCGCTGAAAAAAACAAAGCGTTCTAGCGCTAAAATGCTTGGGAACTAATGTGGTCGGAACCAAAGTTTACAGGACTGCGTTCTCTGGACTCCTCTCAAGCGGAGGACTTCTACATTCTGATTGGTTGCCGCCGAACCGCGTCATAGCTCATTACCATAAAGTTGACTTGATTTCAACTCTCCTCGACGCTCTCACCGTCCAAAACGCGCCGCGCCGCTCTCGCGGGAGCTCGCCGCCGGCTCACATTGAAAATTAATGACTTCCGGCCACTTTGACGCTCTCACCGCCTGCGGTGTGAACGCACAGTTAGACATCCATCAATTAGTGATGAAAAAAATTGCCGTGCTGGTGGAAACAACACGAGACCGTGTCGCGATTATCAAGAGCGGCTCGACAGTGTTTAGTGTCCAGCAGCAGCAGAGAGCCGTCAGCGCAGCTGAAGAGTTCTGCATTCAAATACACACAATAAAGCTTGCCATAAAGCCCCAACAAAAGTAATTAACATGAATGTGTCAGGGGGAAATAGTAAATAGATATTTTAATTATTTACTAATAAACTAGTGTTTTCTGTGTCAGTGTCGCAAAGATGAAGATGATGATCCTGACTCGCCATCTCCTCATTCATGGGCGGCGCTAGGGAGGTGCTAGCAGGTGCTCCAGCACCCCCAAGAAAAACCAAAGCACCCCCATAAAAAATTAAATAAAAACATTTGACTCATTAAACACATGCATAAATACTGCAATGCAATAACGTGATTTGCAGTCGCAGGTAATGTCAGCATTTTATTTTAAAAATGGTTCCTTGTGCCAAGTACTGTTGGCCTGCCCCGACTAAATATGTTTCTAGTCAACTATTCACACGTTTATATTAAATTGATAGTATAATAACCTACTAAACCATCCGTCAAACGCACGCATAAAGCTTGCCGCAAAGCACCGGCTAAAGTAATGATTATGAATGCATCAGGGAAAAAGAAGACATTTTAATTATTTATTAATAAACTAGTGCTTTCTCAGACTCGCCATCTCCACAGTGGACGTGCATTTAATAGAGAAATACACCTATACGGACTACATAATCAGATAAGATTTTTTTTTAAATTATTTTAATTGGTTTTCAAGCTTTCTGCAGATTTATTTCTTATGTCTGTGAGCTGGTTCATTGTTGTGACGTGCTCCATTCACGGAGACTGCATGAGACAACAGAAAGCACATCCAAAAATGACAGGAGTATAAGCTCTTTCCGCAGGAAAAATAAATAAATAAAAATAATTGCGTGCGTGCCCCCATGCAGTAGGCTAAGCACGATAATACTCCCACATTCCTCATAAACATTTGAAATGCGCCTATACAGCGATCTCATTAGACGCGCCTTTAGAGAGAAGTGCATCTTCAGGGTTATAATGAAAGAGTTTTTGTTTTCGATTTGATTTATTTCGTTAAGTAGTAATTTAAAGATTTCTATAGATACATTTATCATGTCTGTGAGTCATGTATTCGCTGACTTTCGGTTCATTTTTGTGAAGCGCTCCTGTTCAAGACGAGACGGCGCATCGTTTTCTTTATTTTATAAAATTATTTAATATATTTTATAAAAAGTTTTGTTGATATTGTGAGTGCACACAAATAAAAGTAGACCCTTTACAGTTCCGAATGATGTATTACTCTTACCTTTATGAGCAAAAATTACGGCGTAAGTTGTTTCCATTGAAAGAAATGCAATTGATTGCACTGGTGCCTCCATGTCCTGCGCTTTAGCTTCCACTCTCCACACAAACTACTGATGCAGCGCACATTTATCTAGGTTTAACGTTTAAATATTGTTATATGCTTGAACTGTTTTAGTATATCTATAGATTTTATTTAAGGCAAGTCGTGATGATTTGAGAAGGCTAAATTGATCAAACATGGCTATGATCAGCCTGCCGGTCTGCCGCTGGCCGCTTGGTCGTTACTTTAAGAAAAAACGTATTTAACGGAAAAAAAAAATGCTCCAAACGTTTTTCTAAAAAAATTAAACAAAATATTATCACTTTGCCATTACATACAAAACTGAACAATTTTAATAGCTGTAACAGTATAATCTGATTTGGGAGAAGGGAAAAAAAAGACGGGCTCGGGTCGGACTCGGGCTGGTAATTCTGTTAAGCTGTCAGACACGTGTCGGGCAAACGCAATCGTGATTTCTACCGAGGGGGATTCTACCTGAACGTGATCTGTACGGAGGGGGAAACCAACAACACCCCCCCCACCCCCCGCCGCAGGAGGGCCCCAGTGAATATGCTGTCCAGGGGGCCCAGAATCCATAGCGGCACCCCTGCAGTTGAGTATATATTAGGTCAAATTGAAATATGAAAATGTGGGATGACATATGAGTCGCATCTTTGCTGTTATGCTTTGTTTCACAGAAATGGAGGATGATGAAGAATTGGAGAAAATTATGCTTTCTATATCCCCCTCCAAACTCCCAAGGCCAACTGAGTTAGAAAACCTCTCTCTCTCACACACACACACACACACACACACACACACTATTTATTGTGGTTGCTATATCCATGTTTTTCTGAAAGTACACCCATACGAATGTGAACTCATGGTATTGCTGTAAAAGAGCTAAATGTGCAGTCAATTTTCCCTGAATAAACAACAGTTGATGATATTTATAATTCCATCCTTTCATACCAATCTTTGGCTTGTTATTTTTTCATAGAAGTGGAGGAGGGTCAAGAAATTGGGGAGGATGATGCTACCCACATATTCATCTTAAATTCCAGGCCAACTGAGTGAGAACCACATACATGCTCAAAAACACATACACTTCAGTCCTCTATATGCAACATCGGGTCCCTAATGAACGAATAATTGAAAATATGGGATACCCAGAATAATCAAATATCTAAATTAATACATAACCAATAGTTAGGATTAATTCCTAATTAGAAACAATCTAAATGTAATAATCATTTGAAATTGCAGTCAGATTAAGTTCGCAGCTGAAGTAAAATTTATATTAAATTCTAAAAATTAAGTGAACTTCACAGGGGTGCTGAAAAGACATACACGCATTATACCTTCGCCCAGGCATTTGGATTCTGTCGTTGGGCCAACGGGTCGTGATCCTTACACATTTTTATTCAGCGTTATTTAAGATGGTAAATGTTTGGGATGTTACATTGTTTCTGTGCTGTGCACTCAGGTTCACAAGTTGTTGGAGTCAATATGGCCAATAAGGTCCAACTCTGACTGCACACTGGGGATGATTCTGACATCAATCAGAAATCAATCCATCCAACACACTGACAAATCACTGTTTGTTTATTAGGCATGATCAGGCCTGTTCTCATGCCCGTAAATTGTTGTATTAACATTAAAGGCTTTAATATGTCATTCTGTCTGTTTATGTTATAAATGCTTGAAAGTTAAATTATTTTCACTATGCTTTCAGGTTCAGAAGTTGTTGGAGTCCCAGTGGTCAAAGGTCTTATTCCTACTGCATACTAGGGATGATTCTGACATGAATCAGGATTATCAGTTCTACATTGATTTGTTGCTGTTTGTTGGTTAGGCCACGTTCAGGCCTGTTCTAATTCTTGTGTTCAGTTGTTCTACTAACATTGAAGGCATTTATATCTCATCATTGAGGGTAAGTTCAGAGTTCTTGTTTTGCATGTTTTTTGCATGCTATACTTTAAAGGTTTGGGATGTACATGATCTAAAGTGTAAGAGATGTACATCTTCAAAATGCAGAAGTACAGCAAAAGAACAAATATGTATTAATTTGGACTAGAATGATGCATCCCATTTGATACATGAAGCTGTAGACTACTCATGATACTGTATGTAGACCCATTAACATTCCACACCCCTAAAATTATAACGAGTCTTGACATGTGTTCTATGGGTTTGCATGAATTTACATTACTATTTATTAAAGTGCCCCTATTATGGGTAATGAAAGGTTCATATTTTGGTTTTGGGAGTCCCCAACAACAGGTTGACATGCATGCAAGGTCAAAAAACACTTTCATTTTCTTATAATATGCATTTATTTTCACCTTATTAGCAGCCATATCACCCTGCAGCCCAAGACTGCTGCCCACTGAAGCTAAGCAGGGCTGAGCCTGGTCAGTACCTGGATGGGAGACCTCCTGGGAAAACTAGGTTGCTGTTGGAAGAGGTGTTAGTGAGGCCAGCAGGGGGTGCTCACCCTGCAGTCTGTGTGGGTCCTAACACCCCAGTATAGTGACGGGGACACTATACTGTCAAAAGCACCGTCCTTCGGATGAGACGTTAAACCGAGGTCCTGACTCTCTGTGGTCATTAAAAATCCCAGGATGTCTTTCGAAAAGAGTAGAGGTGTGACCTCGGCATCCTGGCCAAATTTGCCTATTGGCCTTTGACCATCATGGCCTCCTAATCATCCCCATATACTGATTGGCTTCATCACTCAGCGCACTATAGCTGCCGTCGCATCATCCAGGTGGATGCTGCACAATGGTGGTGGACGAGGAGATTCCCCCTCACAATGTAGAGCGCTTTGAGTGCTAGAAAAGCGCTATATAAATGTAATGAATTATTATTATTATTATTATTATTTGCTCAACGACTCCCAAACGATTCGCTCAAAAATTCATTTTCCAAACTCCTCCTTTGCGTGACGCTAATCTGCGGTGATTGGTCGAATTCATTTAACTATTTTTAATGCTCCAAAAGCGGCAAAGAATGAATTTGCATTTTCATTCAGACCAACGTGAAAATCAAGTTTTCCCAGGTCTGCGCGCGCAACAAGTGGGCGGGCAATATGCTAATATTTCATGTTAACTGTTGATGTCAACATGAAACAGCTTAGGATTTGTTTTAAAAATGACTCGTTTCAATGATTCAGAGTCGACTCTTTCATTTGAGAGACAATAACTTTATATACGGTGCACTTTCAGATTTAAAACTTTCCAGGATGTTTTCATTCACTTAGAGCTGTTACACACTGCATGAAATGTAATTTTCAAAAATCCATAATTGGGGCACTTTAACACATTTACTAAGGGACAGTACTACAGGGTTTTAGAATGACATTACATTTTTCTGTGTTAGGGAGGCATAAACCACCAGCAACACTCTCAAAACCAGACCGGCCTGATGAATATAGTGCTACTGCATCTCCATCATTTTGCCAGCTTTTCTGACAAGAAGGCCATATGCAAGACTGTGATGGATGAGTTGCAGTGCACAGCAAAGTCTCCCAATGATATGGCCAATCAGTTGAATGAAACTCTCCACCTCAGGTATGAGCGTGCACACCTGGCTTACCTGTCCACTGTTAAGGATGTGCTGGATGGAGACAGTGGACTTTATGGTCAGTAGACCATCACAGAAGCACTAAAAGCAACAAATACTCCTGCTCTATTTGGGGAGTATGGTGATGTGGTCAGCTGGTGCGGAGTAACAGTCTCACCCCATTACTTGCTTGACTGCCTCATTCAAGAGTACCATAGACAGGAGAGCACACTCAATCTGTTTTTCACCAATTCTGTGTTCAGGATTTTTTTGGCGGGGCTAAAACGGTGGCATGATGATGCAATGGAGCCACCGAGCGTGGCCCCGCCCCTAACACTATAATAACTATGTTGAGAGCTCATGGTCTTAGTTTGTCTTTTTGAATGTCTGTGATGTTAGATATACAGATTCTAGGCAGGAACGGTTCTAGGGTTAATGGATACCCGGGTCTTAGCCCAGAGACATCAATATGTGGCAGAATACATACCATTTAAAAACATGGAGCGTTCACAATTCGCATCTAGAAACGCGAGCTGTACCGCTTTCTCTCCTTTTAAAGCGCACCGGAGCTTGTGCTCTCGTGGTGTTTGCCGTTGCCAAGCAACCATGAGCCGCGCTCACCTTGATGACCAGAAGGTTTCAACTCACTTCAGCGCTGACGCGCGTCTACAATTAAATAACGAACTTGCACGCTCAAACATGTATGGCTGTATAAATCCAAGCTACTAGAGGTAGTATCAGTAGCGTCCATTCAGGTTGTAGTGGTATTTGACAGTTGAGAGAGACGGCCGCTTTCCCGTGAGTGGGCGTGGTTTCAGTGCCGACAGTGGACACGCCCCCAGCGTTTGAGAGCAGAGAGTCCTGCTTATCTGCCAAGGCTATGTGCACCTGCCACCACCAAATGCGCCTGCCACCGGACCTGCCACAGCTATGTGCGCCTGCCACTCGACAGCAGACACAAAGCTAAGTTGTGGCTGGATGCTTCGGTGCTGCACGCCATTATGGATTTAAAGGGAGAAATAAAACATAACCTATTTGTTATGTGGCAAATAGGTAAATAAATGTAGAATTGTGCTGTCTGTTTGTTTATATACTTCAATCACAGTGTAAACAGAGAGCGATGTTGTGGCAGGTGCAACGCTAAGTTGTGGCTGGCGCGACGCTTCGGTGCTGCGCGCGCCATTATGCATTTAAAGGGAGGAATAAAAAATGTTATGTGGCAAATAGGTTTATATTTGTTGAAATGCGCTGTTTGTTTGTTTATATGCATCAATTGGAGTCAGTGGCATAGCGTCTGGGCATGCAGGGTATGCATTTGCGTATGGGTCCGGGCAGATTGGGGGCCCACCGAGCCGAGGGGGAACTTTTAATTGAAACAAGGGAACGAATATAGAGCCTTGCACGGGCCCGGCCCTTGTCTGACAGCTTATCAGAATTCTCGCCCGAGTCCAACCCGAGCCCGTGTCTTTTTCTCTCTCTCTCTCTCTTCCCCTTTACACAGCTGCTGTTGCAGCCACTAAAAAAAAGTTCAGTTTTGGTTCGTAATGGCAAAGTGAATCCAATCATGTTAATTTAGAAACATGATTGGAACATTTTATGTTTGTTAAATTCAAGTTGTATTTATTTTTTTTTAAATACCAAGCAGCCAGCGCCAGACAGTGAGTTGTGACAGTGAGCATATGTTTGATCAGTTTAGCCTTCTCAAATAAACACGATTTTAGACATAAAAAAACTTCATGCATTTCACAATATACATTTAAAAATGTAAGATAAATGTGTGATAAATATAAAATCGTTTGTGCTAACAGTGGAAGCTTAAGCGCTCTTTGAAGGACATGGAGGTGCTAGCCAGACCACTTGCATTTTTTTTTCTTAATATGAGTGGAAAATTAAAATACGCCATAATTTTTCCTCATAAAAGGTAAGAGTATACATCATTCGAAGCTGCAAACAGTTTTATTTGTGTGCACTCACAATATCAACAAAATGGTTTGCATTTTAAAATAAAGAAAACAAACAGGGTCTTGATCTTGAGCAGGAACACTTCACAAAAACTGAACCGAAACTCAGCAAATACTTGCCTCACTGACATCATAAATATATTTATAGAATGCTATAAAATACTACTTTACAACGAAATAATTCAAATCAAAAATTAAAAACTCTTTAATTAGCCTATGCAATCAATAAAGATGCATTTCTCTCTAAAGACGCATCCAATGAGGATATATGGGGAGTCAGGATTGTCAAACTTAATACTATTTTATTTTTATTTATTAATTTTTTTTGTTTGTTTTGTTTTGTTTTCTGGGCCGCTGTGCCAAGATTGTGTTTGCATGCAGTACAAATACCCTACAGAGGCATTTCAGTGTCACACTGAAAAATAACTAAAAATTAACTTCATACTAAATTAATAAAGTCAAAATTACTATAATAAAATGATATTATATTGCGTGAAATTAATGTAAAAATTACACTCTGCAAAAAAAAAAAAAATAGTCTTGTGCAATCCTTTGTTCTTAACACGAAAAACAGCAATAACAAGTAGGCTTATACTTCTCTGGCTTGCTTAGTTGGGGACACTTCATTTCCAGCAATATCGTCGACTTGATTGAACAGAAACTTTTTGAACTGAACTGAGCTGGACGATGCCATCACTGAATTCAATAATGAAATGCCTTTAACTGAAAATTGAGTGTTTAATCTTGTCATTTTACATTATTGACACTATTTTCCCATTTTGATATTGTGCAGTTGCTTTGTCACAATTTGTATTGTTAAAAGCGCTATATAAATAAAGGTGACTTGACTTGACTTGACTTATAGATATTTTTGAAACTCTAATTGATCGATTTCGTGAGACATTCGTTTGTATACATTGTTCTGATTTTTTTTTTCAATATGCATTCAAATATACAATTTTTTTGGCTAGGCCACTCCAGGACCTTAATGTGCTTATTCTTGAGCCACTCCTTTGTTGCCTTGGCCATGTGTTTTGGGTTATTGTCATGCTGGAATACCCATCCACGACCCATTTTCAATGCCCTGTCTGGCTTCAATGCCCTGGCGGTACATGGCCCCCCGTCCATCGTCCCTTTGATGCGGTGCAGTTTTCCTGTCCCCCTTAGCAGGTCTCATCTGACCACAACACTTTCACTCAGTTCTCCTCTGAATCACTGGCAAACTTCAGACGGGCCTGTACATGTGCTTTCTTGAGCAGGGGGACCTTGCGGGCACTGCAGGATTTCAGTCCTTCACGGCGTAGTGTGTTACCAATTGTTTTCTTGGTGACTATGATCCCAGCTGCCTTGAGATCATTAACAAGATCCTCCCGTGTAGTTCTGGGCTGATTCCTCACCGTTCTCATGATCACTCAAACTCCACAAGGTGAGATCTTGCATGGAGCCCCAGTCCGAGGGAGACTGACAGTTATTTTGTGTTTCTTCCATTTGTGAATAATCACACCAACTGTTGTCACCTTCTCACCAAGCTGCTTGGCGATGGTCTTGTAGCCCATTCCAGCCTTGTGTAGGTCTACAATCTTGTCCCTGATATCCTTGGACAGCTCTTTGGTCTTGGCCATGGTGAAGAGTTTGGAATCTGATTGATTGACTGCTTCTGTGGACAAGTTGTCTTTTATACAGGTAACAAGCTGAGATTAGGAGCTCTCCCTTTAAGAGAGTGCTCCTAATTTCAGCTCCTTATGCCAGCAGCCATATCACCCTGTAGCCTAAGACTGGTTGCCCACTGAAGCTAAGCAAGGTTGAGCCTGGTCAGTACCTGGAAACTAGGTTGTTGCTGGAAGAGGTGTTAGTGAGGCCAGCAGGGGGTGCTCACCCTGTAGTCTGTGTGGGTCCTAGCGCCCCGGTATAGTGATGGGGACACTATACTGTCAACAGGCACGGTCCATCGGATGAGACGTTAAACTGAGGTCCTGACTCGCTGTGGTCATTAAAAATCCCAGGATGTCCTTCGAAAAAGAGTAGGGGGTGTAACCCCGGCATCCTGGCCAAATTCGCCCATTGGCCTCTGACCATCATGGCCTCCTAATCATCCCCATATCATGCTGATTGGCGTCTCCTCTCCACCAATAAGCTGGTGTGTGCTGGGCATTCTGGTGCAATATGGCTGCCGTCGCATCATCCAGGTGAATGCTTTACACAGGTGGCGGATGAGGACATCCCCCTTGCATTGTAAAGCGTTTTGAGTGGCTAGAAAAGCGCTATATAAATGCAACAAATTATTATTGTTACCTGTATAAAAGACACCTGGGAACCAGAAATCTTGCTGATTGGTAGGGGATCAAATACTTATTTCACTCAATAAAATGCAAATAAATTTATAACTTTTTTGAGATGCTTTTTTCTGGCTTTTTTTGTTGTTATTCTGTCTCTTACTGTTCAAAGAACTCTACCATTAAAATTATAGACTGATCGTTTCTTTGTGTTTCTTTGTCTGGAGTGTTGTGGTAGAATGATTGTCTTTTAAAATTAAATAGGCATGCATTTTATTTTATTCTTTCAAATGTTTAGTTTTATTAAAAATGTATTTAACTGAAAATGTTCTGAAAAGTATTGACTGTTATTTTGAAAAATCACAAGTTGTATAACACAATAAAGTAACAATAAAGGCACCAATTAATTTATCAGTAAAATAGGTACCCTTCATAAACTTAAATGTATATTCGTGCAACAGGGGGAATTGTTGTGGGTAGGGATGTATCTAAAAATGAAAAAGATGTCTAACTGTACTATGTGTCTATAATGTTTGACAAAATATTCAATAAAAATACCTTGGGGGGGGGGGGGGGTTCATATTAGAAAACAAAAGTAAAGTGATTACAGATTCATAATCCATTAAATATTTGAATGTGTCAAAAGGTATAAATAACTTCATTTTCACCTCAAGTGGGATTCGAATTGAGGTTTCAGTGGGGAATAATATTGATAAAACATGGGACTGTATGTGGGTTCAGAGTTCTCAGTTTCCTCGTGAACCATTTTTATATTTTGTTTAAAATATGTATCTACTAAAAACAAACAATGTAAATAATAATCAAAATGCTCCCATGTCGGCACCGATAGCCTTGTGCGCAGTGCATGTAGTGCTATTGCGCATTGGGCGTCCCGAGTTTGAGTCCCGGCTGATGGACCTTTCCCAATCCCGACCCTCCTCTCCAACTCCCACTTTGCATCCTGTCAACTTACTGTCCTATCTGAAATAAAGGCATAAAAATGCCAAAAATAAATCTCTCTCATAATGAAAAAGTCTCTCATAATGAGCAGAAAACAATGTTAAGGTTACGCATGTAACCATGGTTCCCTGAGAATAGGGAACGAGACGCTGCATCCCCTAGAGAGCGCTATGGGGAACGCCCCTCGGCATGACCGGTGTCCGAAGCATGAGTCTAAACACGACAATGAACTTGACATTGGCAGGACAACGTCATGATTGGTGCGGCTGAGAGTATAAAAGATCACCTGTGAATTACGTCATCCACTTCTTGCCTGAAGTAGATGTATGCAGGAATGCCTGAAGCATAGCAAAGGGACGCAGCGTCTCGTTACCTATTCTCAGGGAACCATGGTTACATGCGTAACCTGAGACGTTCCCTTTTGAAAGGGAACTCGCGCTGCGTCCTCTAGAGGGCACTATGGGGAACGGTATACCCACACTGCCATCCTGAAGGGATGAGTGCCTTACTGGCTGAGCCAAGACTCCAAGGAGTCCTCACCCCTGCACCAGCAACGCAACCATAGACCAGAGCTTCTCAGGAGCGGAGGCCTTGCCAAGAGAAAGAAAGCCTAACTACATTCTTATCCAGGCCAGCATCCAAGAGGCTCACAGAGAGCCTAACACTCAGTTACTAACTGGCCCGCGAAGCTATGCAAAGTGGAGGCCTAAATACAACACTTCTCAAAGTGAGAGGTGGCCTAGCAACACTCCATATAAGGTCAGTAGCCAAGGGGGCTCCCAGAGAGCCTAACAACCTAGCATACTACCCTACCGCCTAGCCGAGCTCAAGGAGTGGAGACCTCAACATGATGACTCTCTAAAATGGGAGGAGGCCGAACTACACCCCACGCTCAGGACATCTTGTAAGGAGGCTCACAGAGCCTACAATACAAGACGCTGTCCTAGCGGAGCTCTGGCGAGTGGAGGCTTCAGCAGAACGACTCTCTAAGCAAGAGGAGGCCAAACCTACTCAACATAAAATACCTTTTATCAAGGCGCCCTAACAGAAGGCCGAGAACTTGATTTCACTGTCTAGCTGGGGCTCAGGTGAGCGGAGGACTCAATAGATAACTCTCTGTAGCTTTTTTTTTTTGGATTAATATATATATCTTAGCATCTCAAAACCAGATGAATACAGATCATTTAATTCCTATAATTAAATGCAGCCAAACTACCAAACAAGTGAAACACGGTCTGGATGTTAAGCTGAAAATTAAAAAAATATATGCAATTAAAAGAATCGTGAATAATGCTGCCTTCACGTGCTATCGGAAATTTCCTATTTCCCACTTATGAAGTCGTGATTACGAGCTTGTCGTATTCAAGTGCTTTAATGTCGGAAAGAATAAAATTTTGCATCCCATTGGTTGACAATCATATAAACGTTCACCATGCTATACATGCAGTTTGCTTGACTGATTGAATGATTACATCACGACAGTCCTGATATAAATTGCAGGAGCAGAGGTAATTCAGTCCTGCTGCTGCATCACAATAAATGCTCCTTACACTGAGAATGAGTTGCTCTGGTGTGGTGGTACTTTGCTGGACCTTACTGATGAAAAATTACCCATGTTGCTTACATTTAAGATTCCTTTATGAAATCAAACCTACCTACAGCAACAGAGATGGCATCGCTTGGGCTTGAGACAAACATGACAGACAAACTGACAGGAAGAAAGAGCTCAGGTGAGAACACAAAACACTCTAGTTATCTATAAGCATTTGGCATCCATTACATTTCCTCCCATTACAGGTGCATCTCAATAAATTAGAATGTTGTGGAAAAGTTCATTTATTTCAGTAATTCAACTCAAATTGTGAAACTCGTGTATTAAATAAATTCAATGCACACAGACTTAAGTAGTTTAAATCTTTGGTTCTTTTAATTGTGATGATTTAGGCTCACATTTAACAAAAACCCACCAATTCACATCTCAACAAATTAGAATACTTCATAAGACCAATAAAAAAAAACATTTTTAGTGAATTGTTGGCCTTCTGGAAAGTATGCTAATTTACTGTATATGTACTCAATACTTGGTAGGGGCTCCTTTTGCTTTAATTACTGCCTCAATTTGGCGTGGCATGGAGGTGATCAGTTTGTGGCACTGCTGAGGTGGTATGGAAGCCCAGGTTTCTTTGACAGTGGCCTTCAGCTCATCTGCATTGTTGGGTCTGGTGTCTCCCATCTTCCTCTTGACAATACCCCATAGATTCTCTATGGGGTTCAGGTCAGGCGAGTTTGCTGGCCAATCAAGCACAGTAACACCATGGTCATTGAACCAGCCAAATACTGCTGGAAAATGAAATCAGCATCTTTAAAAAGCTGGTCAGCAGAAGGAAGCATGAAGTGCTCCAAAATTTCTTGGTAAACAGGTGCAGTGACGTTGGTTTTCAAAAAACACAATGGACCAACACCAGCAGATGACATTGCACCCCAAATCATCACAGACTGTGGAAACGTAACACTGGACTTCATGAAAATTGGGCTATGAGCTTCTCCACCCTTCCTCCAGACTCTAGGACCTTGGTTTCCAAATGAAATACAAAACTTGCTCTCATCTGAAAAGAGGACTTTGGACCACTGGGCAACAGTCCAGTTCTTCTTCTCCTTAGCCCAGGTAAGACGCCCCTGACGTTGTCTGTGGTTCGGGAGTGGCTTAACAAGAGGAATACGACAACTGTAGCCAAATTCCTTAACACGTCTGTGTGTGGTGGCTCTTGATGCCTTGACCCCAGCCTCAGTCCATTCCTTGTGAAGTTCACCCAAATTCTTGAATCGATTTTGCTTGACAATCCTCACAAGGCTGCGGTTCTCTCGTTGATTGTGCATCTTTTTCTTCCACACTTTTTCCTTAAACTCAACTTTGTTAACATGCTTGGATACAGCACTCTGTGAACAGCCAGCCTCTTTGGCAATGAATGTTTGTGGCTTACCCTCCTTGTGAAGGGTGTCAGTGATTGTCTTCTGGACAACTGTCAGATCAGCAGTCTTCCCCACGATTGTGTAGCCTAGTGAACCAAACTGAGAGACCATTTTGAAGGCTCAGGAAACCTTTGCAGGTGTTTTGAGTTGATTAGCCGATTGGCATGTCACCATATTCTAATTTGTTGAGTTTTGTTAAATGTGAGCCTAAATCATCACAATTAAAATAACCAAAGACTTAAACTATTTCAGTCTGTGTGCATTGAGTTTATTTAATACACAAGTTTCACAATTTGAGTTGAATTACTGAAATAAATGAACTTTTCCACGACATTCTAATTTATTGAGATGCACCTGTATATTCCCATATTCACACTTAATAGGACCCCACTTATTACTCCACACACCAATATAGTATTAATTATTTGGTTGCAACTTGGAATCATTGCTTATATACTATTTTCATTTTTATCACTTTATTCCTCTTCTCTTTCATTATTACCATCAAAGATTCATCTTGAAGTAATTTTGCACATTTGATCTCATCTGCTTGTTTCAACTCATTTGTTAATGCAATTACACTTTTTACACCGTACCCCTCTTTAAATCACAATATAATTTTTAACTCCTCCCCTTCTCAATTTATTGATATCACTTTCACCAGCACCGCTTACTAAGTCTTCTTCATTGTATTTTCCCCCCTCTTTGGTAGTTTTCCCTAGACTTACTTACATTTGTAAAAATTGAGCAAACATATTTTATTCATTTGATCACAAGATGTGAAAGATCCCATGCATTTACCCTCCCCTTGACCGAACGGGGACAGAAGTGGTCAAAAGTGGACAAAAGAGACAGTGATACAGGAAGTCTATTTGTGATCATATCAACCAAAACATATTTTAAAACCAGGTGAAAACAAACCCAAATCCACCGCTCACCTATTTTGAACTATATCAGTGGTGCTTCTGTGAACCTCAAGATTGTCTTGTTTCTGCAATTCTTTCCACAGTGATGGCACAGCAAAGGCTTCTCTCTGGTGTTATTACATGACTCGTGTCACACTGATAATGTAAAAATACAGTTCTCTCATATGTGAAACCTCATGTGGTGTTTAAATGCTGCTTTATTTTTGAAACTATTTCCGCAGTGACCACATATAAACGGCTTCTCTCCAGTGTGACGCTTTATGTGCCTGTTAAGGCTTCCTTTTTGGTTGAAACTTCTTCCACATTGTTGGCAGGTGAAAGGCTTCTCTCCCGTGTGAATTCTTTTGTGGTCTTCCAAGTGTTGTTTATGATTAAACCTCTTTCCACACTGAGGGCATGTGTAGGGTTGCTCTCCAGAGTGAATTCTCATGTGGTGTTCAAAGTGTTGTTTTTGACAGAAACTCTTTCCACACTTAGAGCATGTGTAGGGTTTCTCTCTATGAGTTCTCATGTGCACTTCAAGGTTTTCATGTTGATCAAAACTCTTTCCACACTGATCACATGTGTAAAGTTGCTCTCCATTGTGAATTCTCATGTGTCTGTTAAAACTTTCTTTTTGAGTAAAACTTATTCCACATGGTTGGCAGGTGAAAAGGCTCTCTCCAGTGTGAACAGTCATATGGGAGTTAAGGTTTTCTTTCCGGTTGAAACTTCTTCCACACTGTTGGCAAGTGAAAGGCTTCTCTCCAGTGTGAACACTCATGTGCCTGTCAAGGTTTCCTTTTTGGTTGAAACTTCTTCCACATTGTTGGCAGGTGAAAGGCTTCTCTCCAGTGTGAATTCTTATGTGGTCTTCAAAGCGTCTTTTATGATTAAACCTCTTTCCGCACTGAGGGCATGTGTAGAGTTTATTTCTATGAGTTCTCATATGGACTTCAAAGCGACATTTACGGAAACTCTTTCCACACTGAGGGCATGTGTAGAGTTTCTTTCTATGAGTTTTCATATGGACTTCAAGGTTTTCATGTTGATCAAAACTCTTTCCACACCGAGAGCAGGTGTAAGGCTGCTCTTCATAGTGAACTCTCATGTGTCTGTTAAGGGTTCCTTTTAGAGTGAAACTCCTTCCACACTGCTGGCAGGCATAAGGCTTCTCTCCAGTGTGAACTCTCATGTGTCTTTTAAAACTTTCTGTTTGATTAAAACTCTTTCCACACTGTTGGCAGGTGAAATAATGTCGTCTTCCTGTCTTTTGAGCCTTTTTTCTTGAGGAAGTCTTTTCAGTCTGTGAACAACTAAAGGATTTTTCTCCATTTATGAAATCATGATCTTTCTCTTCAATTTCATTCAGTACTTCACTCTCCTCTTTCAGTGCCATCAGGTCTAAGGTGAAAAAAGACAAATAAATGTTAACCCCAGTTTAATAACACAAAAACAACAGACACAAAAACATTCAAACATGTAAAGTGTCAAAACTAACAAACAACTACATCCTTTATCCACTAAGTAACTGCAAGATGTGTTACATGTACAACCCGAATTCCGGAAATGTTGGGACGTTTTTTAAATTTGAATAAAATGAAAACTAAAAGAATTTCAAATCACATGAGCCAATATTTTATTCACAATAGAACATAGATAACAAATGTTTAAACTGAGAAATTTTACCATTTTATGCACAAAATGAGCTCATTTAAAATTTGATGCCTGCTACAGGTCTCAAAATAGCTGGGACGGGGGCATGTTTATCATGGTGTAGCATCTCCTCTTCTTTTCAAAACAGTTTGAAGACGTCTGGGTATCGAGGTTATGAGTTTCTGGAGTTTTGGTGTTGGAATTTTGTCCCATTCTTGCCTGATATAGGTTTCCAGCTGCTGAAGAGTTCGTGGTCATCTTTGACGTATTTTTCGTTTAATGATGCGCCAAATGTTCTCTATAGGTGAAAGATCTGGACTGCAGGCCAATTCAGCACCCGAACTCTTCTACTACGAAGCCATGCTGTTGTAATAGCTGCAGTATGTGGTTTTGCATTGTCCTGCTGAAATACACAAGGCCTTCCCTGAAATAGACATCATCTGGAGGGGAACATATGCTGCCCTAAAACCTTTATATACTTTTCAGCATGCAAGCTGCCCATACTGTATGCACTCCCATACCATCAGAGATGCTGGCTTTTGAACTGAACGCTGATAACATGCTGGAAGGTCTCCCTCCTCTTTAGCCCAGAGGACAAAGCGTCCGTGATTTCCAACAAGAATGTCAAATTTGGACTCGTCTGACCATAGAACACTTTTCCACTTTGAAACAGTCCATTTTAAATGAGCCTTGGCCCACAGGACATGACAGCGCTTCTGAATCATGTTCACATATGGCTTCTTTTTTGCATGATAGAGCTTTAGTTCTCATCAGCAGATGGCACGGCGGATTGTGTTTACCGACAGTGGTTTCTGGAAGTATTCCTGGGCCCATTTAGTAATATCAATGACAGAATCATGCCGATGAGTGATGCAGTGTCGTCTGAGGGCCCAAAGGCCACGGGCATCCAACAAAGGTCTTCAGCCTTGTCCTTTACACAGAGATTTCTCCAGTTTCTCTGAATCTTTTGATGAGGTTATGCACTGTAGATGATGAGATTTGCAAAGCCTTTGCAATTTGACGTTGAGGAATGTTGTTTTTAAAGTATTACACAATCTTTTTACGCACTCTTTCACAGATTGGAGAGCCTCTGCCCATCTTTACTTCTGAGAGACTCTGTCTCTCCAAGACATCCCTTTTACGTTACAGACAGTTACAGTTAATTAGTTGCTAGATGTTCTCCCAGCTGAATCTTTTCAAAATTTCTTGCTTTTTCAGCCTTTTGTTGCCCCCGTGTCAACTTTGAGACCTGTAGCAGGCATCAAATTTAGTGGATAAAAGTGTAAAGTTTCTCAGTTTAAACATTTGTTATGTTCTCTATGTTCTAATGTGAATAAAATATTGGCTCATGTGATTTGAAAGCCTTTTAGTTTTCATTTTATTCACATTTAAAAAAACGTCCCAACATTTCCGGAATTCAGGTTGTAATCTGAGAAACCCTTCCCAATATTGCTAACTCTTCACTTACTTAGGACGTCTCAAAAACTATCAAGCTGACATTTAAAACCCTCTATTTAAAAAAACAAAAACAACAGTTTGATTAATTAATTATGGGCCAAGAACCGAAGGTGCGTAGGCACCTAATGTAATCATTGGTCGTTGTCTTCTTCCTCCGATCAAGCCTATGGCAGCCCACAGAACTGCTTGGAAGAAAGTTGTGAAATCTGGCACACAGATAGAGGAGCACCAACAGTTCAAATTTTGTAATTTTATCAGATATCATGGAAGGAAAACTTGACTTGGTGTGCTTAATGGAAACATGGAACAAACAGTCATTAAGACTTTTGTTTAACGAACTTCCACTGGCTATGGATTATCTGATTCCCCACATCCCAGTGGAAGGGGTCGCGGGTATCATTGTGCTGTATAACCAACAATTCAAAATTAGTCCTGTGGTCATTCCCCAGTTTAATTCTTTTGAATGTCTTTTTCTGAGTGTCTCTGCATCCATCACTACTGTCATTGTTACAGTCTATAGACCTCCTAAGAGAAAAGAAGATTTCATGCCTGAATTTGCTGATCTGCTGTCTATGTTGTTCCTCAAGTTTGAGAGAACTCTTATAAGAGGGGATAAGACTTTAATATCCATGTTGACAAAGACTGCAGTGGCAAAGTACTTTCTGTCTTAACTGGAGTGTTTTGATCTGAAGCAGCTTGTGGACTGCTTTACACATAAGGGACACTTAAGATCTTTTTTTTTTTTTTCTAATAGTGCACTCTTGTCCATAGTTTTACTCTTCCGATTTAGGACTGTCTGATCATTTTGTTTTTTTAATATGGAATTGTCACATCCTAATATATACTCTTCTCGAATTGTAAAATATAATAATTGGAAATCCATTGATCTCCCCGTTTTCTGTCTTTATTGAGCCTTCATTATGTTGTTGCTTTCCATCTGAAACTATTATTGTCTACATGTCAACAAATTTGCTGGAATGATGCCAAACTGAAGCTGTATCTCTGCAAAGCTTTGACATATTGAGACCAAACTTTGTGTCATTGTCACCTCACACTGGCCCACACCACATTCATTTGGTAACACTTCCACATATTGGTCAGAAGTGATAAACTGTTATATCATATTATTATTGATTGGATTTACGATTTTTTAAATCAGCCAATTTGACTAAAATCATGTTTAAAAATGCATTTAATTACATTGACAGCATTCTGACACGTTTTGTAGGATTTTAACATACAATGTTTAATTTACAAAAAATGCCTCTGGACAGATTGGCACAGTAAATGTGTTATCTCCTGGGCAGGCAGTTTGTGTTTATGGAAATAAAAAACACATACTTTATATGGTAGCACATAAAAAGCACTAAAATGAATCACGTCATACCTCTTGTCTTTTTAAAAGGTCATGAAACCCCAGACTACTTTTTCTGAGATTTTAGCAGAGGTTTTCATGTTACACATCATTGAAGACAATGTTAGCATCCATTAATTTTAATTGTTAGAGAAAACATTAAATTTGAGATTTTTTGCGCTATTTTCGTCTTCTTGGTTTAAAATCTACATCGTGTTGACGTCACAGTTTGTGCTGTGGTGAAGGACTTCGATGACGCTTTATTCATGAGACTGTGTGTTCTTATCCTATGAGAAGACACTTTGCTTAATTTTTCACAACAGCATAATAGCATTGAAAAAAATCGAATTAACTGCCATTATGTCTCCACATATATTTCTCATGTCTTTGAGGCGAGTAGTCGCTGAGATTCAGGTTGTTTTATTTACATGTCTATGAAGAGAGGTGACAGACCGAGACGGCAGAAAGCGCACCCTGTTTGTTTTCTTTATTTTACAAAAGCACATTGTTTTCTTGTTATTGACTATACACTAGGGCTGTATGCTCGACTATGGCAAAAATCATAATCACGATTATTTTGGTCAACATTGTATTGATGACCATGTCGTCATTAGGATCGGTTGGTTATTCAGAAGCATGGCTTTTCCTACCACTGCTATGCTGATGACACTCAACTCTACTTCTCATTCCAACCAGATGATCCGACGGTAACTGATCGCATTGCAGCCTGTCTGAGTGACATTTCTAGCTGGATGATGGACCATCACCTTCAGCTCAATCTTGCTAAGACAGAACTGCTCGTGTTCTCCGCCAACCCATCACTTCACCACAACTTCTCTATACAGCTTCCAGGACTGCCAGGAACCTTGGAGTTGTGATCGATGATCAGTTAAGCTTCACAGACCATATTGCTACAACGGCCCGTTCCTGCAGATTTGCCTTATACAACATTAGGAAGATTAGGCCCTTCCTGCAAGAGCAAGCTGCACAACTCCTTGTCCAAGCTCTTGTTCTCTCCAGACTGGACTATTGTAATGCTCTCTTGGCGGGCCTTCCAGCATGTACTATCAAGCCTCTGCAACTGATCCAGAATGCAGCAGCCAGAGTGGTCTTTAATGAGCCGAAAAAAGCTCACGTTACCCCTCTCTTCATCAGGTTACACTGGCTACCAATAGCCGCTCGCATAAAATTCAAGGTACTGATGTTTGCCTACAAGACCACAACTGGCACTGCACCAATATACCTAAACTCGCTAGTTCAAACTTATGCGCCCTCCAGAAGCTTGCGTTCTGCACGTGAACGACGTCTTGTGGTGCCATCCCAAAGAGGTACCAAATCACTCTCACGGACCTTTTCCTGGACTGTGTCCAGCTGGTGGAATGACCTCCCGATCTCAATTCCAACAGCTGAGTCTTTAGCCATTTTCAAAAAACATCTAAAGACACATCTTTTTCGCCAGCACCTGACTAACTAATACTAACTTACCTATTCTATTTAATAAAAAAAAAAAAAAAAAATCCTAGCTGCGTGTACTGTGCTAGACTAACTGAGACTTGTCATGGCACTTGTATACTGTTGCTCTCTCGATGGTCTGATTGCTTCTATTGTTCTCCTCATTTGTACGTCGCTTTGGATAAAAGCATCTGCTAAATGATTAAATGTAATGTAAATGATGATTATTTAACAATTTTGAGGGGGGGGGGGGGATATGACCAAAACGTTGTATGAGTGATTTATTTAAAGATGCATATCAAATATATTTCCTGTAAATAAGTTTGCTATGACATCAACATTGAAGAGAACAGCGAAATTTCACAATTCTCAATACCACAGCAGAGTACTAGGTAACTAGCCTATTAGTAACAAACAAACAAAAAGTCCTCAATAATTGAAAATAATTTATCTGTCAGTAGTAAAAAAAGCAAAGGAAAAATACAATAGAATAAAAAGATACAAATGAAACAAACTGTGCTTTAATGTTTTTTTTATGCAAGTCTCAGTTAACAGCCTACTACAAAAATGAATAATCAAATGTAAAATAAAACGCATAATCTTCACCGTAAAAATTAAACTTTCTTTGTTTCTTATTAAAGCTACAAAAGTCCTTCACTCAAGAGCAGTGTGTGATTTTGAATTTGTCTTTTGTTGTTTGATTAATAAACCCGCTGTCACTTTAAGAGCCGTGTAGCAACTCACAATGTAATAACTGCACATAATGTAATAAGTATTAGATTATTATTGTAATAAAATCTCATAATGTAATAATAATTTTTCAATGTAATAACAATTTTTCACATAATGTAATAGGTTGTATGAGAAATTTATTACATTATGAACACACTGTGGCAACTTATAATGCAATCACAGTTCATAAGGTAATATCAGCACATAATTTAAAACAGTTTACAATATAATAATTATCTTTCAATATAATAAATTTGAGCACAAAATATAATAGTTAATATAATAGTTAAGTAAAATAACCTAGGCCTATTACATTAAAAGAAAATTAGGCTTACTAGGCTACATTGTGATCCTTTATTATTTTTTTATAAAAAGCTTACTAATTTTTAGATTACGATGTGCTTCATCATTTTTAGCCGCTTTGACCCAGAAACACATTTTGAGTTTTATGCACCAAATTTACAGTATTTAGAATTTAAATGGTTGTTATAAAAACTTGTTTATACACAAATGTGTAGGCTAATGTATTTATAAATTTTGTTAATACGATTCTCTATAGAGACGCTTTTATCTTCCTGAGGTAAATGTCATGTTGCGGACATGTTCTTCACAGGCTGTTATACTGATGATTTCCCTGTTGAAACAGCTTATAGGCACAGAAGTTATGTGTGATTGTAAGATGTACTTTAATTTTCAACATATCCTCTGATGTACATTCACGTTATAACTTGTATTAAAGTGAAGAAATGTTAATTTAACTATCCCAGACTACAGTAGGAAAATTTGTTATTTTCCTAAATTTGTTTATAAAAAATGCCTTCAATTCAAGGACGCATCATTTAGTAGGGGCGCAACTGAATTGTTCCTAGCAATATTTTGATCAAACAATTAAAATGTATTTATATATGTAACCACTGTCGTCATCATACCACGGACATTACCTGTGAAGTTAAAGTAAATGCGTCAGCAAACTGCGCTCTTTCAAGGAAGTGCATTTAATGCATGGCCAAAGTAAGAACATAATCTAAGTGTTTAAAACATGCAAAAGTTGGATTGCCAACTGTTCCTGTATTTCTGTAACATCCCATATTAAATCCATATGGAAAGCTGTTTATTGTGTCAGGCCCAGTAGGGCTGGGCGATATGTCAAAAATATCTTATCGATAATCACCTTAAAAAATATTGCAAAATCCAATAATATCGTCCACCCAAGCCCCACCCCCACCGAGACAACATTGCCGACATGCACCGTTTGGTCTTAATTATTGCCAGATTAAAGTTTGCGTTTACTTTTCTTAGTTTGTGCTTAAACTAACAGAAAACATCGCTTTACTGTTATGTTGGTGTTGTTAGTAATTTCAAAGTTCTTATCAAATTTGTGTTTGAAATTAATTTCGTTTTGTGTTGAGGAAAAATAATAGAACCCAATTTTAAGTTCATCATGGTGAAGTTGGACATTCTGGCGGTGATAGTAAGAATGATAAATGCATGTTGCTGTCTTGTCATTTAGTAATGTCTTGAATAAAATATGCCTATTTTCTGATGTTTCTCTTTCTTTTTGGCATTATCGCCTGTGTAGACATATTTCATGATGATAAGTTTAATTTCCTTGATTATAACAACTGTAGCGTTGTTTTTAAACTTGTAGTCAAGCTATAACTTAGGCTATTTTACATTTATCATGTATGACTATAAGCATGCAGGGATTAAAAACTAATTCTGTGCAAAAACATTAAGGTTTTTTTTTCTCCTTTCTGGTTGTTCGGAGGTCTCTTTTGGCCCGTTTTTAAAGAAATAAAAATAACTGCTTCATTTATTTAGAAGCAGGGGTAATTTAATTTATTTTTGTATTTAGATTTTTATAATTTTTATTTTATTAATCAAAATACAACGCCCCCAACAAGTGTTGGGCTGCCGAAACTGCAAACGCATGCATGTTGAGGGGTGAGCTGAGATAGTATTATAATGTCTTAATCCATTTGCAACAAAACTTTATAGTTTTGTAGCAAATGAATAAAGAATTTATAGTGCTATATCTCAGCCTAATTTAACAATTAATACTGTTAACACCGTTTAAAAAATCTGTAAAAATAGGGCACTGTTCGCGGTGTATATTTATAAATATATATTTCCTTTTTAGAATGAATTTGTTTGGTGTATACAAACACACACAAATTAATTCAAGGAAATATCTATTTCTTTTTAGAATTAATTTGCATATGAAAAGATTAAGCAAAGCAAATATGGAAATGTCTGAGATTCATATACAGTGCCATGAAAAGGTTTTTGCCAAAACATTTTGTTATGTTATCTATGTTCTATTGTGAATAAATATTGGCTCATGTGATTTGAAATTATTTTAGTTTTCATTTATTTTTTATTTTTTTAAAGTCCCAACATTTCCAGAATTCGGGTTGAAATATTAAAATTAGTTTGATGATCTGAATCTTTTAAGTGAGACAAATATGCTAAAAAAAACAGGAAGGAGGCAAAAACCTTTTGACAGCACTGTATAAAAGTAATTTTTATTAATTTTGGCTGTCACACCATAGGACAATTTATGGTACAGTTCAGTAAAAATAAAAAAAGATTTGACAAAGTTAGTGAACCTTTATATTTTCTCAAAGATCAGACTTCACACTACATAAATATATGCATTTCTTCTTCTTCTTCTTCTTCAAAAAAAAATTACAAAATAAGCATTTTTTTATTGTCTATTTATCAACTACCCACTTATAAACGATGCAGAAGACTATCCATGCTAGCCATTACCATAGTAAACACGGTAAGTACCACTTGAAGAAATCAGACAAATCATATAAGCCAGGGATGGGCAACTGGCGGCCCACGGGCCGTATACACAGTGACCAATTAGTACAGCCCGCTGGATCATATTAGACTCGGATGATCAGTTTTAAAACATTTGAAAAGTAAGTCACTTATAGACTGTTTTCAGTTTATGATGTTAATACTATCTCCAAAGAGGAGAAGCTAGTTTTCAACCGCTCACTATATTAATTACAGCGCAGTAGGACGTGCCCTCTAATGTAAACATTCACTACCATTAGCAAATAATACATGAAAAACTGACCATGAAAACAGTATTTTCCAGTCAAGATGGTAAACAGATTTTTTAACAAGACTTACCAAGTACAAGGGAATATCCATATGTTTGGATTGTTTGGAAATCTGTATTTTTATTTAAATCGCCATCACACCACTGCTCACAAACAACAAGGACTTGCCTCATATTTCAAAGGTAAAATTCACAGTCAACAATACCTTTTAGCCAAATGCATGACAGAAATGTTTGCACTGAACTATGTTCTTAGGGTTTCCGCAAGTCTTTAAAAGTCTTCAGGCTAATTCAAGAAAATATGATCATGTTACCCCAATTTTACAGTCTCTGGCTACCTACTCAGTTCCGTATCAGTTACAAAACATTATTACTTGCCTATAAGGCCCTAAATGGTTTAGCTCCTGCATACCTAACGAGTCTTCTATCTCGCTGCAATCCAACCCGCTCTCTAAGGTTGCAAAACTCTGGACCCTTGGTAGTACCTAGGATAGCAAAGTCCACTAAAGGAGGTAGAGCTTTTTAATTTTTGGCTCCCAAACTCTGGAATAGTCTTCCTGATAACGTTCGGGGTTCAGACACTCTCTCTCTGTTTAAATCTAGATTAAAGACACATCTCTTTAGCCAAGCATTCACATAATGCATCTCATAATCTTGTACTGCAGTTATATCTGATCAAACGCACATTATTATTCTTTAGCTTGGGTTGAACAAACAATTTTTGCTTGGAAGGAACAACAGCTACGCTAATTATGTCTCTTTGTTTCTCTGTTTCTGCCACGGGATTAACATCACAAGCTTCAGTCTGGATCCAACCCTTAAATGATCAGAGATGACCGAACACCTGAGAAGAGATGATGCCAACCTCTGATCCCCCAACAACATGCAGAATTAACAAATTTTACCATAAGTTAATATATTAAGTTCCTACAATGTATAAATATATTGTAGAAAGTTAATTTCCTGTAAAGCGCTTTGCAACGATTTTATCGTAAAAAGCGCTATACAAATAAACTTGAATTGAATTGATTAAATTTAAGGCCATGAAAACTCTATATTTCTATATTACTATGAAAGCTGCTATATTATTAAGCCCGTCTGCTATTTTTGCTATATATTTTTAAATGTGAACCGGTGGATCACATGTTATTTAATATAATAATTGACTGATAATAATTGTTTAAATTAATATTATAACTGATCCTTTTGACTCATCCCTTTTCTAAAAAAAAATTGTTTAAAGGCTGAAATGTGAAGTACAGGTCTTAAAAAGGTCTTTAAAGGGATAGTTCACCCAAAAATGAAAATTGTGTCATTAATTACTCACCCTCATGTCGTTCCAAACCTGTAAGACCTCCGTTCATCTTCAGAACCAAAATTAAGATATTTTGATGAATTCTGAGAGCTCTCTGACCCTAAAAAAATCATTTTTGGGTGAACGATCCCTTTAAAAGGTCTTAAATTTGCAGACACCCAGTTATATTATGGTACCATTTGGAATAACTATTTTTTTTATAAACCCTTTTTAACTGTCATTTATTGTTTTGAGAATGTTCTATAGGCCACTAATAAAAAAATAGTAACTCTAAATTAGTTTGTTGCAAATTTACAGACAATGCAACTGAGATGTTTCCATTGGCTTGTTGGGGTAATATTGCTGTCAACTGACAAAAAAGTTTTAAAGTTAATAAGTCTAGTCTCTTTATACCTGACTGTCTGATGTTCATATTTAGCTCCACATATATCATAATCATAGTTTTTGTTCAGGAGCTCCCTCTGCTACTCGTATTTTTGATGGAAAAATTATAGAAATTATCATTCTTTCTAAATGTGATGTATGTGACTACAAATAAACAGAAACGGACTGAATATGCGTGTCCTCTTTCTTTTGTGAAATAACGGTAAAAAAGTGGCCGTTGTGAGGACACAACTAAAGGCAGATTCTTTAGAGTTTCAAATGATGTTTTCCTCTTATCTGCATGAGCAAAAACAATGACATTTGTCTCCACTGTTATCAGGAAAAATGCCAGTAATCGCGCAGACACCTTCATGTCATGCAGTAAACACGCTAATAGCTTCCACAATCTGCACAAGCACTCAGAAACGCACCCTAAAAGTGCACATTTCGCTTTATTAAATTAAAGCGAGTAGCCGTGTAAAACTGCCACTACTTACTTATATGTGAGAATAATGAATGATAGGAATATATTTTGATTTCCTGCCTAATATACTGTAATTACCTCAAGGACCAGCTGTTAATTATCTCTCCATCATGGACACAAACCTTTTTTTTTCTGTGACAAACCAACTAATACAATTTTAGTCGACTAATCCTCTTCTCATCGACTAACATCCAGTAGACTATTAGGAGGCAGCCCGAGTCGGGTGCTGTCGCCAGTTTATTTTGCACGTCAGCATGATATCAGAGGAAATTAGACAACTTTTATTTATCTAATTCATATGCAAAAATGTTACTCAATCCTAGCAGTGAACACGAACATTTAAATATTAAATGAGACAACCCTTTAAATGCTGATTTTAAATCAGAGCACTGAAATAGGAGTAGAAAATGAATAAATAAGCAATAAATGAAGCTAAAATCCTTTCAAAAAAGAAAGCTGCAGGAGGGCAGACAGTGTACAAAAACTCCTGCGAAAGGCAAGAAAATGTACAGTTCATAAGATACGAGTGAGTTCAGCTTTGAGAACGAAAACCAACCTGTTTGTTCCTCAGTATCTTCATGTTTGACTCTGAATGCTTCTTCAATCTTCATGTCTTCACTCTCCTCTTTAATAAACACCATCGTTGTTTGTTCCTCAGTATCTTCATGCTTGACTCTGAATGCTTCTTCAATCTTCATGTCTTCACTCTCCTCTTTAATAAACACCATCTTTGTTTGTTCCTCAGTATCTTCATGTTTGACTCTGAATGCTTCTTCAATCTTCATGTCTTCACTCTCCTCTTTAATAAACGCCATCTTTATAACAGTGTCATGTGTATAATAGCCGCTTCAGCAGGAGTTTTTCTGTGTGTTTGGACACTTTGTCCTGTTTAAGATCAGAATAATTAACAGAAAGAAAAGAAATTAAACCTGTGTCTCAATCAGCTCCCTAGTTCAGTAGTCAGTTCACTAGTGAGGGAGTCAGAGCGATAGTTAATGAACTCAAATGAGCTGATAAGACAAACATTTAAAACTTTATTTTACTATACAGTTTTGATTTACATTAGGTATTTAATGATAAGTATATTACATTTAATCGATTCCACTTTTAAAAATTGTTATTGTACTTTAAGCTTGTCATTACAACAACAACAACACGTTTGTGTTTGTTGTTCTTGTTGCATTTACATAGTTTTGAGCAGCAGGTTATTTTGTGAAGCAACTGATTCAATTGACTCGGAGTTTTGAAAGATCAATTAAGTTATTAACCATATAAAATAGACTAAACGCGTTTGTATTTATTTAAACACTTTAAATGATGAAGAGCACAAACCTTTCTTCAGCTGAAACGCAGACGCAGGAGCGCGAGCAGGCTTGTGACGTCACGCCACCAGATCAAAATAAAAGTCCTGTTCACGCGCTGCTGCCGCTACAATCCCGAAAGTGCAGATATTTACATAAACATAACATATCGAATATTAAAACATGTGTCAGTTTTATTCTTGGTGAAATACATATTGAAATATCTAATTAAAAAAATATTTACAAATTATATTTATAATTTTTTTCCCTCAAGTATTATAATATTTTTCCAAATGTATTTATTCATTCATTCATGTATTTATGACATTTATTTCCACAATTATTTATTTATACATTAACCCCTTCAGCTCTGTGTGGAATAGTGCATATTTTGCAAAACTCAGATTTTGTTTTTGTTTGAGAGACTGTTATTTATGACCCATTTGGTGTATTTTCCTGCAGAAAGTTGCTTTTGATAGTAAACCAAAAAAAACAATTCTTGATATGACCTTCAAAACAAGTTATTGAGATTTAACCTAACGGCCCATTGGCCCATGTCAGGTAATATATAAGCAACATGATAGAGAGTTAGTGAGAAAGTAAGAGTTCTTGCATTTTATTTTACACAAAGATAATAAACTCCAAGGAAATAAACCAAATATATAGAGAGAAAATTTGCAAAAACAACTGCAATAGCACAATATACAACTCTGATAACTATTTACAGCATACAATAACTATACAAATGTCAAGTTATATACAAATAAAGGCCAGCTATTAGGTTTTGTTAGTTTAATGGCCTGAATTAGGAAATGGGCTGAAATCTGGACCTGGACATAAACAATCTTGGGAAGGGAAAGTGGTACATTTATTTTCCAGACCAGTATTCGATGATATTTTTGGCACCAAGGAGCCCCATGTAAACCACAAGTGCAATGTACAAATAGAGTTCTTGTGCTTTCAACAGGAAATGTTTTCCAGCCTCTGATCTCATTCGTCCAAAGGCGTTTGTATTCTTCACAGCTGTGTCCACCAAAGAGCCTGTGAAGAAGAGCTGAAAGTGGGAACAGATCATGTCCATTACAAGCTGGGCTCCTGGAATTTGTTTTGGATGGAAATTTGTTAACGCTGGAACCTTATCCTCCACACTGCAGTCATTCCACCTTTCTGTGTCACCATCCACTGACATCACACTTGCAGGCCTTTTTGTCCCCTTTACAGAATGAGACCTCCCTCTGGATTGCATGCTGCGAGTTTGTGGACTCACGGAATCTCCTGCAGAGGGTGCGGGGGTCATTGAGGTGTGAGGTGTGCTCCTGGTGGCGGGTGGGCAAACAACCTGTTTGCTGGTGCTTGGCTGACTTGCTAGCTGCCATTCTTCATCACTGGAGGCTAGACTGCAAAGCAAAATAAATGTGTAAGTCCACACTGCAATCCATAAATGCATGCTAAAATGACATTACATATGCACAAAAATAATTCACATATGCAAGTAAGAGATTATAGGAATGTAATATTACTATTTGCATATCCACATAACAGATACATATCTGCATACATTTGTTCATTGGTTAAACTTATCAATGCAACCAATGAACAAATGCATGCATTTTGTATTTTTGAACGCAACAGATACACAAATACATGTGAATGAAAACATAAATGAGCACAACCCATGCATATACGCAAGCACTACAAATAAGACTGTAACAGAAACACATGCAGAATGCAATACATGTAGACATGTAAAATGTTTTAATTTTTACACCTGTTTCATGTATACATGAACTGCATTCTGTGTGTTTCTGTTACATACATATTTGAATTACTGCATTCATGTGTGGGTTGTGGTAATTTTTTTAGCATGCATATTTTTTTGCATGTGTATATATATTTGTGTATCTGTTGCATGCAACAATACAAATTTGCATGCATTTGTCCATTGGTTGCACTGATAAGTGTAAAGCCTTGAGCAGTTTTTATTAGTGCAACCAATGATCAATTGAATGCATAATTGTATTGTTGCACGCAACAAACATACACAAATAACGTTGCATGTGCGCGCAACAATTATCCTATGCAAAACCACCACCACACCAACAAAGACTTTTCTTGAAGTCATTGTCCAAAGACAAATCACTCCAACCAGTTGAAAAAAGCACGTAATAACTCGTAAAAAACACTGTCCAAACTCGCCGACCAATCCGTAATGAACTCCTAACTCACCAACACGTGATGCAGGGTGCACGCTCGACTCGTACCCAGTGGCCTCACCTCCTTAACTTTGAAAGGGGAGATCTCAGTCTAGGATTGGGCTAGAAACTGGATTGACATGTCTAGACATGCGTAGATCATCAGCTTTGTCGACATAGGACGCATTACGTAGTGACGTAATCACACGCTGATGAAAATCATGCAAACTTATTTATGTAAAATAACACCGTTTAGCTACATTGCATGTTTTGATCTGCACATCGCAGACATATTAGGGTCTCGCTTGTTCATGCACGCTCACAGACAAGTGAAAATAGGCTCATTTTAAAGAAAACAACCTAAAGTAACAGCTGATATAGCGTTTGAGGCTAGTAGATGCACAGGGAAGTAGTTATCAGAGCTGGAATATGATGCATGTGTTTGCTTGTTCACAGGAGTCATTTCCATATTCGCAATTCTTTTGAAAATAATTCTATGTTATGTTACTGAAACTCGTTCGATCGGTGAAATAAGAGAGATAGAGCTTTCATTTGATATATAACTCATTTATGGTTGGTGGATTTATGTGATATAAATATTAAATTGAATATTATTCGTACGATTTCTTTGTGGGGGGGTTAGTTGTTTGAGGACAAATTCAAACCATAATATGTTATTTTATGTAACAAAAATGCTGAAGTCAGAGATGGCAAGAAAGATGGATATTTTAAAGGAAAACGCCACCGTTTTTCCATATTCCAATATGTTCTTCCCTCAACTTAGACGAGTTGATATGCACCTCTCCCGTCTCAGTCCGTGCACTTAATCGCTCTAGCGCGCGGCACCACTTAGCTAGCATTTAGCTTAGCACCATTCATTTCTTAGGATCCAAACTGGGATAAATTTAGAAGCCACCAAACACTTCCATGTTTTCCCAATTTAAAGACGTTTACATTAGTAGTTACACGAGTAAGTATGGTGACACAAAATAAAACGTGGCGATTTTCTAAGAGGATAAAAATGATAACTATATTGTGTGGCGGAAGAGCACTTTGCAGCACTTCGACCTCGACGCAGTAATATCATCACTCCTGAAAACTCTCTGAAAAATGTGGTCACATCTATCTGAGTCCTCAAACATGGCTATATTGGAGGTGCTCGAGATGGTAGGAAACCTCTTTGCAAAGATGTCCTTTTTGTCCTCAGATGGCACTTGTTCTTGAATGCATTACTTTTTTTATTTCAACTCAAAGTTCTCTTTCATCATCTCATGTTCGAGATCCATCTGCGGGAAGGGCATTCATGCCTGACCTCTGCAGAAGCATCCAATTGAAACAAGCCAGCCTTGACAGACACATGTGTGGTGCGGCTGACACAGAACAGTGTATGCTGTTTGTGTCCAGCGGATACTCTCCAAAATGGGAGATTGGCCAGCTGACCCAGTGCATTGTGATTGGCCGAACACCACAAACGTGCGTCGGAAATGTAACGCCCCTTACCATAATCGCGAGCTTCAGCTTTCAAAGTAAATTTAAAGACAGTTAATAATGTCCTTAGCTTTACCATAAGTTCAAGCCTGAAATGGGAACAGAGTTGCGTGACAGACACAGTGATGATGCTTGTATGTATTTGCAGTACACAAGCCGCAGTTAAGACAGCTGTGCTATGATTTCTGACGGGCTGTACACTCCGCTGTGATGTGACCCTGTTCCCCTCAGACACTCACACACAATGCGTAACTCTACACTGCGCAAAACTCGCATTTGAACAGTCAATAGTAAATACTTAAACCAGTGGTTCTCAACCTTTTTTACTCCGAGTCCCCCCTCCTCTCCAAATCAATATCGCAAACCCCCCCCCCCAAAAAAATTCTATTCACAAAAACCTTTGCATTCTCGTGTTATTGCTTTTCAATAACATTTAATTATTTTTAAACAAAACAAATTCAAGACAGATTTAAATATTCAGTGTTCTTTTTTGCATACTTTGCAAAAATGTCTCTGCAGGCATTCATTACAACTTAAAAGTACATAAAAGTACCTAAAGCTCAATTATAAAGTAACTTTAACAAATAAGCACAAGTCAACCCAAGGCGCACTGAGAATATGATGGGTCACCCCTTCAACAGTGGCAGCATCACCTGTTAAACATGACATTAAAGATTAGTTCATCCAAATATGTAAATTCTGCATTTTACATTTTAGGTGAACTAACCCTTCACAAGGTAATACGGTTTCAATGAACATACTGTACAAGATTTTTGTTTACTATTTTTGGTAATACATTATCAATGTACTTTAATAACTCCAGATATTGAGAAAATACTACCTTTGAGGATACAGGAAAATGGTCTTGCCCAGTTGACATTTGGTCATTTGTAGAAAGAGATTATCTCTCCGTCCTGCTCCCCTATGGCCCCGTTTACACTGCCAGTTCAATGTGACCCAATTCCGATTTTTTGCTCATATGTGACACAGATCAGATCTGTTCTGTGACAGTGTAAACAGGAAAAAAAACGCATGCATTTGGATATAGCGAGATCGGATTCAGGCCTCATTCATATGTGGAAATAAATCGGATATGTGCCAATGCGACTGTCATGTAAACAGGCAGATCGGATTTTCTGAGGCATCGCGTTCTGTACGTCATTAAAACTTGACAATTTTGTACTTCTCCGCGGTTTAAGGACGTTATATGGGACTAGTGTTGTCAAAAGACCCGGTACCAAGTCGGTACTAAAAAAATTAAAATGTCACGGTACCAGGTTTCTTTAAGTACCGGTGGTACCGAGTACCCGGTCAACCCGGTTCTTGCTGCGCAGATGCGCTCTCTTCATAAAAGCACTGAGACGTGGCGACATCAAGAGGAGGAAACACATCAAACTAATAAAACACTTTAAAGACTGACACCCGGATCAAATGAAAGAGTTCAAGCAGGTAAGTTTCTATTTAATATTTAGATATTCTGTTATGAATATTATTCCATATTTTAATTTGAATGTCGGATTAAAATAAACATTGCCGTTATAGCGGAGTTAATCCTTAGCATAAGCGCGGCTAACGCTAATATAATGAGCATTAGAATGAAGTTTCTTTATTAACTACTTAATGCGCCTATAACTTTTATTAGGGTAAAAACAACAGGAGGACATGATGGTATTTACTATTGTTACACGCCAGAGGCTTTTAAATTAATTGTGAATCTAAAATATGTGTGTTGGAGAATGTACAAACAGTTAACAGTGGTTATGTCATATCAGTCCGTCAGAAAAAAACAGTTCTGGCCTTTTTTTTCTTCTTTTTTTTTTGCTAGTTTGTTGCTAGTTGTTGTTATTCTTGGCTTGATAACTAGCAGGTTTAAAAGCCCTTTAAAATTAAATATGTACACAGTTTGTATTAAATGAAAGTACAGTCAAATTTTATCTCCTGTATAGACTTTACAATGACTTCATGTCAAGTTGAGCTTTATTGTCATTCCGCTACATGTGGGGACATACAGTGGAATGAAATGTTGTGCCTCACAGGTCCCCGGTGCTACATAAATACAGACATACAACAATGTAGTAAAACACTATAAACCTATACACAACTAACCTACTGACAGATTTTGACTAAGTTTACTATATAAATTTTTACCCTATACAACTAAAGATAAAGATAAAAAATACAAACTACACAAACTATGCGAATGCTTCACATAAATACTGTACATGTGCAGAGAGAAACATTGTGAGTCAAGCAGCTGGCTGGGGAACAGTACAAGATGATTTGTAGTGCATGAGCATGTAAACATACATATATTGCTGAGTCTTTTGTGGGATTGTGTACACATAGCAGTGTTAGGAAAAGTGTCTAGTGCATAGAGGAGTGTGTTACTACAGGTGGTTTGTACGGGCCCACTCACCTGTGTGTAGCACTCTTGAGTTGCACAAAAAAAGTTCAAAGTTTTCTCTTTGGTGTGGTAAGGTTGGGGGGGGGGTGTTTGGAGAGGGGGTGTCTGTGTTTCAGGAGGTAGGGGTTTGCATGGGGTTTCAGAGGGGGGCGGGGTGATCTGAGTTCAGGGCTCTCACAGCCTGGGGGAAGACTGTTGAGCAGTCTGGCGGAGTGGGCTCTGATGCTCCGGTACCGTCTTCCTGATGGTAGGAGCTGGAAGAGACTGTGGGAGGGGTGGGTGGGGTCCTTCATGATGCTGTTGGTTTTGCTGGAGCATTGTGCAAGGAACATGTCCAGGATGGATGGGAGAGATCTTTGCACCGATGATCTTTGCAGCCGTGTTCACTGTCCGCTGGAGGGTCTTGCGGTCAGCAGCACTGCAGTTCCTGTACCAGACAGTGATGCAGCTGGTCAGCACACTCTCAATGGTGCCCCTGTAGAATGTGGTGAGGATGGGTGGTGGGAGACTTGCTCTTTTCAGCCGGCGGAGAAAGTGTGGGCGCTGTTGTGCCTTCTTGGAGAGTGACATGGTGTTGGTGGTCCAGGTAAGATCCTCCGTGATGTGCACCCCCAGGAATTTAGTGCTGCTGACTCTCTCCACAGTCGAGCTGTCGATGGTCAGTGGGGGGTGGTCAGTGGAGTTCCTCCTCCTGAAGTCCATCACAACCTCCTTTGTCTTCTCCACATTTAGGGACAGATTGTTAGCGCCACACCATTCAGCCAGCTGTGTCACTTCCTCTCTGTAGTGCGTTTCATCGTTGTTGCTGATGAGACCTACCACTGTTGTGTCATCAGCAAACTTGATGATGTGGCTGGAGCTGAACTTGGCAGTGCAGTCGTGGGTCAGCAGCGTGAAGAGCAGCGGGCTGAACACACAGCCTTGTGGGGCACCTGTGCTCAGTGTGGTAGTGCTCGAGGTGTTGTGGCCGACACGGACTGACTGAGGTCTTCCGGTTAAAAAGTCCAGGATCCAATTACAGAGGGAATTGTTAAGGCCCAGCAGGGTTAGTTTATTTATGAGCTGTTGTGGGATTATTGTGTTGAATGCCGAGCTGAAGTCAATAAACAGCATTCTAACATAGGAGTCTTTGTTTTCTAGGTGGGTAAGAGCCAGGTGGAGGGTAGAGGAAATTGCATCGTCCGAAGAGCGGTTTGGACGGTATGCAAACTGGAGCGGATCGAGTGTGTTGGGGAGGCTGTTTTTGATTTTTTGCATGACTAACCTCTCAAAGCACTTCATCATGATTGGGGCAAGTGCAATGGGATGGTAATCGTTTAAACAGGACACAGGTGATTTCTTTGGTACCGGTATGATTGTTGTGGATTTTAGACATGTGGGGACGACTGCCTGGCTCAGCGAGGTGTTGAAGATATCTGTTAGGACATCCGTCAGCTGTGCAGCACAGTCTTTCAGTACATGGCCAGGTATGTTGTCAGGACCCGCAGCCTTTCGTGGGTTAATCCTGGATAGGGTCTTCCTTACGTCGGCTGCAGACAGACAAAGCGCCCGGTCGTTGGGAGGTGTGGGCAGTTTTTGTGCAGGTGTGTCGTTCTGCATTTCAAACCATGAATAAAAGTGGTTGAGTGTATCGGGGAGGGATGGATCATCATCACAGGCCTGTGGCGGGGGCTTGTAGTCAGTGATGGTCTGAATGACTTGCCACAGGCTCCGTGTGTCTCTGCTGTCCGTGAAGTGATTATTGTTTTTCTGAGTGATCGGTGCAAAACGGTGATCATGTGACCGTTTTGCATTTTTGATGCCACGGGACAGATTGGCTCTTGCTGTTTTGAGGGCTGCTTTGTCTCCTGATCTGAATGCTTCATCTCTGGTTTTTAGCAGCCCACGAACCTCTGCTGTCATCCACGGCTTTTGGTTTGCACGTGTGGTGATGGTCTTAGTGACTGTAACATCATCCATGCACTTTTTGATGTATGCAGTCACAGTTTCAGTGTACTCCTGCAGGTCTGTGTGGTTGTTGTAGGTGGCCGCCTCTTTAAACATGTTCCAGTCTGTGCACTGAAAGCAGTCCTGTAGTGTTGAAGTAGCATTCTCTGGCCAGATTGTGATTAGTTTTTGAACCAGTTTGGCGAGTTTCAAAAGTGGTCTATATGCTGGGATTAGCATAACAGAGATGTGGTCTGAGTACCCGAGGTGGGGGTGGGGTACAGCCTTGTAAGCGTTTTTTACGGTTGTGTAAACAAAGTCCAGCGTATTATTTCCCCTTGTTGCAAAGTTTACATGTTGGTAGAACTTTGGCAAAACTGTCTTTAAATTTGCGTGGTTGAAGTCACCGGCTATGATGAAAAAGCCGTCGGGGTTATTTGTTTGTTGTTCACTGATGGCGCAATACAGTTCACGAGCGCGTCCTTAGCGTTTGCACACGGTGGAATGTGGAATGTAAGATTTCATGTTATTATCTAACATCAACTTACAGTGAGTGAACAATATATTTTTACAACATTAATTAATGTTTGTGAATGTTATTTAATACAAACACTTGATCATTCATGTTTGTTCATTGTGCATTAAATAATTTTAAAAGATTGAACTTTGATTGATGGATTGATTTTATGTATTTGTACATTTTGAAATTAACCCCAAGAAGAATAATTGCAATATATAACTATTGTTTATGTGATAGGTCATGTTATCTAACAAATGGAATCTTATTGTAAAGTGTTTTTAATACTACAGTTTTCTTCTATTTGATATGCACTTGTCTTAAAATATATGTAATCTTATATAAATTTATTATAAAAGCTTTTATTAAATGTTATATTTTAGCTGGAGTCAATGATCTAATGTTGCATTTGGTCAGACTCAGCCCACTGCTTTACTAATATTATATTTTCCTTCTACAGCTGCAGGAAGATAATGAAGCACCAGCAAACCCTAAAACAAGTTTTTCAGCGGCAGCAGAAATATGACAAACTTTTCGGTGGAACTTGTTTACTTTTTTCATACTTTTATTACTTGTGGAAAAACTTGAAATAATTTTAAATAAGCATAAAGAATGGCATTGGTTTTTGTGCAGTTTATTTTTGTTTAACTTTATTTATAAAAATGTGTTTTTTAATTAGCATGTTTTTGTGTTTTGCTTTGGTACCGAAATTGGTACCGAGAACCGTGGATTTTCACTGGTATTGGTACCGAATATTGAAATTTTGGTACCGTGACAACACTACATGGGACCCATGCTGGCAAAATGAGTGTAAATGCGCACGGGCTATTTTGAGCTACAGGCAAAAAACAAAAAAATAAATAAAAATTATTGATTTTAGTCGAATTTGGGGTTTTCACAAAAATTAGTTAATTAAGCCCTCGTTTAGCTATCCTAATGCTCCAAATAGTAATTAAACATCTAAAAGTATCTTTAATTGTATATTTTCTGAGAGGATTACCTTTTCTCCGCTCGCTTCTCGCGCTGACTGACATCTGAAGAGCGCGCATAACGGTGCTTCTGACGGCGCGCGATCCCGATAAATACACAGAATTACAGTATTTCAGTATTCACGCAAACATAAGCTGTTCTGTCTTAAGTGCACGCTTGGGGAACTGATGGGGAAAAACATCTGATGTGTAACTTTATATGATTTGTGCATTACAGTAGGCCGTCTGTCTCAATGTTATCTATCAATAAAAGAAAAGAGTAGTTTTAATAATCAATTTATTTGTAATGAACACACTGAAGTGATTTTTACATTTGATAAATTTGTTTTTCGTAGGCTATATGAATGCATTTGTTTAGATGTAAAATGATAAAGGTAATGCATTATTTGTTTCTTTCTAGGCTATTTGTTCCTATAGGCTGTTGTTGACATCCTATCTAAAACGTGATTTAGCCAAAAAACAAACAAAAAAAATTACCACTTTAATATGTCTTGCAATATCCGTGCGTGCAAAGGTTCTGCACAATCCTCTTGTTCAATATTCTCGAGGTCTGAATTGATATGGCAATATTGACAAACTTGCTGTTCTGGCAAGGGGCAGGGCAGTACTGAAACACCGTCTAAGCTGTTCGCCAATCACAACGCACTGGGACAGCTAACCAATCACAACACATTTCGTTTTTCAGAAGGCGGGCCTTCATCAAACCCGGAACTAATAGAGTCGTTTGTGTCAGGCTGGGGAGAAAGGTATTGTAATATGTAAATTACGAGAGCATGTTCTAGAATCTAATACACCCCCAAAACAAAATCAAGACTTTGTAAAAGAGCATAATAGGACCCCTTTAAGACTTCTCTCTATTCCTTAGTAAAAGTTTGTCTCAGCAGCTTTGTGAATAGGTTTAAGAGAAAACTCTTAGCTAAAAACTTTTACTGCTATTTAGGAGAACTCTTAGTGGTAAGATAAAATGTTTTGTGAATTCAGGCCCTGATGTTTTATGTGACAGAAAAGATACTGCATGTGGGTTCAGAGTTATTCCTCTTGAAACATTTTTATATTTTGTTTAAAATAAGTATCTACTAAAAACAAACAAACAATGTATGTGAATCAAAATGCTCCCATGTTGGCACTGATAGCCTCGTGGGAAGCGCACCGACATGTAGCGCTATTGCACTCTACAGCAACAGAGATGGCATGGCTTGGGCTCAAGACAAACATGACAGACAAACTGACAGAAAGAAAGAGCTCAGGTGACAAAACAGTCTAGTTATCTGTAAGCCTTTGGCTTCTATTACATTTCCTCCCATTATATTCTCATGTTCACACTTAATGGGACCCCACTTATTACTCCACACACCAATATATTATTACTTATTTGATTGCAACTTAGAATCATTGCTTACATACTATTTTCATTTTCATCGCTCTATTCCTCTGCTCTTCACTATTACATATTACCATTAATGGTCCATCTTGAAGTACTTTTGCACATTTGATCTCATCTGCTTGTTTCAACTCATTTTTTACACCGTAAATCACACTATAATTCCTCCCCTTCTCAATTTATTGATTCCTTTTCCCTTTCACCAGCACTGCTTACTAAAGGTCTCTGCACACTGAGTACGAAAAGTCCAATGCGTATTAATTAATCCGTTGCGAAAAAATTGGCAAAACAGTAGCCTACAAAACGGAGTCTTCAAGCATTGAGGATGATTTTGTTGTTCTCTTGCTTCTTAAAAAAAGAAAAATAAAGGAAATATTGGGTCCATGCAATCCTAAAATATAGAGAGGATGGAGAGTTCCTCTCCTTATTAAGCAGCCGCGGGATTATCACGGGCGATTCAAAGTTTACTTCAGGACGTCAGTGGCTCAGTTTGATGCTTTGCTAGCGATACTAGAGCCACATATTAAAAAGAAGACCACCAATTTCTGTGAACTCGGTGTGCAAGGATCTATATAAAGTGCTTTGTGCTGCGAGACGAAATGGATGAACTTGACAATCGCCATTCTGGATTTTGGCGTTCACTTCTACGGTGGCTCTGAACTGTCAAAACACCTCTCAAAATGCTTGCCACGGATGCGAAAAATGCAAAAAATCGAACCTGATCCGAATTTTTTTATGACGGACGAAAATTTCGGAGGCAGTGTGCAAACGTGATTGACATAACGTGAGGTCGTATTTATTTTTCAACGTGCGAAAAATTCGGACTCAGTGTGCAATGGCCTTAAGTCTTCTTTATATTTTTCCCACTTTGGTAGTTTTTCCTAGACTTACTTACATTTATATGTAAATTGAGCAAATATTTTATTCTTTTGATTGAAAGATCTGAAAGATCCCATGCATTTAATTTTCAAGCTTAAATTATTTATATAGCACCATTTACAACAGCAGCAGCTGACCAATGTGCTTTACAGCATCAAATAATATTAGTAAATAGAACATAAAAAAAAAAACTCCCCTTGAAAAAATTGGGACAGAAGTGGTCAAAAGTAGACAAAAGAGACAGTAGCCGCTTTTCCACCGTAATTACCTGGAACAATTTGTCCCAGGAACTTTTTTTCCCCAAGACCTGTTGCTGTCTGCGTTTCCATCGCGGTCTAAAGTACTGAGACGATTAGGCAAATAGTCTGGTGACGTAGGTCTGCACGCGTGTCTCAATACCAAATATGCAAATTTCGGACTTGCATCCTCGGTAGTTCGGATTTCGCAAGTTCGACTCTAGAGTGTGAACTCCCGGGGATGGGATGATGCAAGTCCGGTAATTCTGCAAACAGCAGCATATCTGATAACATCAGTCAGCTCGACTTGGCTACTGCAATTTTCCCCACTGTGTTTACAATAAGACGAAATATGATATCAAACACCACTGCCTGTTTTTGTTTTCATTTAAACATATTAATAGCCGCAGAAATGTAGTTCAGGGAACGTACATACATTACAACATTTAACATATTCATAGATTAATAGAATAAAGACCAAAGATTACCTGTTAGATTGACCCAAAACGAATTACATCTTATGTTTAACCACTACAGAGACATCAGAGCCAGCGGCAAATGTCAGAAGGTCTAGCCGAGTTGAGTCTGCTCTCGTCAGGATACAGGAGCATTGAGCGCCCGGTGATCGCCTGGAGCTCACGTCTACGAAATCGGCGAAGCACATTTTCAAATAGACGCTGTCTTTATAAATAAACCACAGATTTGAGTTTAAAACAACTACACTCTCGCCTGAAATACTTTTAAAACTACATTTCATGACACAAATAACAGTAATATTTTAAAAAAATTATGTGAATAAATAGTGGTTTTAATACAATGCTGCGTGAACTCAACCAATCAGCATGCTTAGCGCCCAAGTCCCGCCCCCGAAAGTTCCGGACCTTTGAAAAAGTACTACCTCGAGAGCAGGGACTTTCTGAGGGGCAAATTTGTACCCGGAACTTTATTTAGATCCTGGTTCCTGCGGTGGAAACACATCAAGTACCGGCCCAAAGTCCCTAGTTCCTGGGTAAAGATCCTGCGGTGGAAACGGGGCTAGTGATACAGGAACAGTCTATTTGTGATCCGACCAAACAAAACACATTTTAAACCCAGGTGTAAACCAAGCCCAAATCCACTGCTCAGCTATTTTGAACTCTATCAGTGGTGCTTCTGTGAACCTCAAGATTGTCTCGTTTCTGCAAGTCTTTCCACAGTGATGGCACAGCAAAGGCTTCTCTCTGGTGTTATTACATGGCTCATGTCACACTGATAACGTAAAAATACATCTCTCATATGTGAAACCTCATGTGGTACTTAAGTCCTGCTCTATATCTGTAACTCTTTCCACAGTGACAACATATAAACGGCTTCTCTCCAGTGTGAACTCTCATGTGCCTGTCAAGGTTTCCTTTTTGGCGGAAACATTTTCCACATTGTTGGCAGGAGAAAGGCTTCTCTCCGGTGTGAATTCTTATGTGGTCTTCAAAGCGTCCTTTATGATTAAACCACTTTCCGCACTCAGGGCATATGTAGGGTTTCTCTCTACGAGTTCTCATGTGGCCTTCAAGGATTTCATGTTGATCAAAACTCTTTCCACACTGATCATATGTGAAAGGCTGCTCTCCAGAGTGAATTCTCATGTGGGATTTAAGGTTTCCTTTCCGGTTGAAACCTCTTCCACACTGTTGGCATTTGTAAAGCTTTTCTCCAGTGTGAACACTCATGTGGACTCCAAGGTGTCCCGGTTGAGTGAAACTCCTTCCACACTGTTGGCATGTGTATGGCTTCTCTCCAGTGTGAATTCTAATGTGTCTTTTAAGACTCACTCTATGACTGAAACTCTTTCCACATTGTTGGCAGGCATAAGGCTTCTCTCCAGTGTGAACTCTCATGTGGACTACAAGGTGTCTAGATTGAGCGAAACTCCTTCCACACTGTTGGCATGCGTATAGCTTCTCTCCAGTGTGAATACTCATGTGTCTTTTAATACTTTCTGTTTGACTGAAACCCTTTCCATACTGTTGGCAGGTGAAATAACTTCTTCCTGTCTTTTGAGCCTTTTTTCTTGAGGAAGTCTTTTCAGTCTGTGAACAACTAAAGGATTTTTCTCCATTTATGAAATCATGATCTTTATCTTCCATTTCATTCAGTACTTCACTCTTCTCTTTCAGTGCCATCAGGTCTAAGGTAATAAATAAATAAGTAAAAGTTAACCCCAGTTTAATAACACAAAGCAACAGACATCAAAACATTCAAACATGTAAATGTCAAAACTAACATACAGCTGCATCCTATAACCACTAAGCAACTGCAAGAGGTGTTGCATGTAATCTAAGAAACCCTTCTCAATATTGCTAACTCTTCACTTATTTAGGGCGTCTCAAAAACTATCAAGCTGGCATTGAAACCCTCTATTAAAAAAATTAAATAAAAACAGTTTGACCCAGAAGATCTAATTAATTAGACGCCAAGGACTGAAGGCAGGCACCTATTGTAATCATTGGTGTTCTTATTCTTTCTAATTTTTGAACCGTAGAAGCAAAACATTTTTTTCCTCTAATTCTTTAACTTTGTCCAGGTTAATATTCCTAAAAGTAAATTTTAAAATACCATTGGCATTTTAATAGACTGCCTGCAGTTTTGGTCTATTTTAACCTTGGAAAATGTATATTTTATTATTATTATTAACGCCAGGTGTTCTTTAAGTGCATTTCATCTTGAGTGTGCTTTTCATGGGCCTGATAATTAAAGGTTTAGTTCACCCAAAAATTTAAATTAGCCCATGTTATACTCACCCTCAAAGCATGCTAGGTGTATATGACTTTCTTTTTTCAGACGAATCCAGTTGGTGTTATATTAAAAATTATCCTCGCTCTTCCAAGCTTTAGAATGGGAGTAGGTGGGTGTTTTTGTTCAACAGTCCAAAAGTAGTCAAATAAAGTGCGCATATCTGTACTAAAATGTGCCTCACTCAGGGAGTGAGGGAGTGAATAAAGGCCTCTTGTAGTAAATCAATGCATTTTTTTTAAGAAAAATATCCTTTTTTAAAACTTTTTTTCTCACTTCCGTTGACTGTCATACGTGGAAGCCGTTCCGGAGGATGACGTAGAACATACGCGTTGATTCGTGACGAACACGGGAAGCGCGGAGGAGAGACAGCAAAACAAAATGGCGGTCACGAATTAGAAGCACAAAATGAGGATTTGTAAAGAAAAATGTCGGAAGAGTACAATATAAGCCCAGAGGAGACTTTTTCAATATAAGCCCAGAGGAAACTTTGCTTCCTTTGCTAGAACTTAGAACTCACGAGACTAGCATATCGCAGAGACGTGTGCAATGCATACGTCATCCGCCAGGAACGGCTTCCGCGTATGACAGTCAGCGGAAGTGAGGGAAAAGTGTTTATAACATTTTAAATATGGATATTTTTCTTACATTCACTACAGGAGGCCTTTATTCACCCCCCAGAGCCGTCTGATGCACGTTTTATTACGGATGCACGCGCTTTTGGCCTGTTGAACAAAAACACCAACCTACTCCCATTCTAAATCTTGAAAGAGCAAGGATTATTTTTAATATAACTCCGAAAGTCAGTATACACCTAAAAAGAACCCAAAAAGAAAGTCATATACACCTAGGATGCTTTGAGGGTGAGTAAAACATGGGCTAATTTTAATTTTTGGGTGAACTAACCCTTTGTGTATTTTGTAAAGTTCCGTGAGCATTTCATCTTGTTTTTTTTATTTTACAAAAGTACAACGTTTTGTTGATATTGTGAGTACACAAATAAAATAGATTCTTTACAGTTTTGAATGATGTTTTCCTCTTATCTGCATGAACAAAATTGATGGCATAAAAAAGTCAGTAATCACGCTGGCGCCTCCATGTCATGCAGCAAACATGCTAATAGCTTGCAAAAGGAAGGAAATGCACCCTAATAGCGCACAATTATCTAGATTTAAGTTAGAGTGAGTGCCACTGCTTACTTTCAAATAAGCCACAATTGAGGTTAATGAATGATGCAAATGTTTTGATTTCCTGCCCAATATACCGTAATTACCTCAAGGACCAGCTGTTAATGATCTCTCCGTCATTGACACAGACCATTTTGACTTAACGACTAAAATACATTTTTTGTCGACTAAGCCTCTTCTCGTCGACTAACATTCAGACGGGTGAACGCAACTGCTGTCATGCAGAGTTTATTTTGCATACATAAGCATGACATCATAGCAAGTTAGACAAATTTTATTTCTCCATTTCATATGCAAAAATGTTACCAATCCTAGCAGTGAACATTAACATTTAAATATTAAACGAGACAATTCTTTAAAGGCCGTTTTTAAACCAGATCACTAAAATAAGAGTAGAAAATGGCCTTTAAGAGAACTTTAAGAAAAAAAGTGAAGCTGAAATCCTTTCAAAAAAGAAAGCTGCAGGAGGGCAGACAGTGTACAAAAATACCTGCCAAAGGCAAATCAATTGAGAAAATGTACAGGACAGTTCATAAAATATTTCAGCTTTGAGAATGAAAACCAACCTGTTTGTTCCTCAGTATCTTCATGTTTGTCTCTGAATGTTTCTTCAATCTTCATGTCTTCACTCTGGTCTTTAATAAACGCCATCTTTATAATAGTGTCACATGGATCTCAGTCGCTTCAGCAGGAGTTTTTCTGTGTGTTTGGACACTTTGTCCTGTTTAAGTTGAGAATAATTAACAGAAATAAAAAAAGAAAACAAATTAAATCTCGGGGTGCATCTCAATCAGCTCCCTAGTTCAGTAGTCAGTTCACTGGTGAGGGAGTCAGAGGGATAGTTAATGAACTTAAATGATCTGATTAGACAAACACTCAAAACTTTAACTTACTATTCAATTTTGATTAACCTTAGGTATTTAATTACATTTAATCAATTACACCAATGATTTTCAACCTGTGGGCCGCGGTCCCCTAGTGAGCCGGTATTGCAGGGGGGCCGCCAATTATTATTAATATAAATAACAACACTGTTAATATATGTAAAAATATCTGGTCATAATTAAATATGAAAATTTTATATATAATTAAATAACAAGAAATAAATAATAAACCATTACTATGTGTTCACTATTCGAGCTCGCTGATTGTTTAATAACAATCCGCCAATTTATCTAACATGTTTTTGCTGCATACATCATATTAATATGGATAAATGATTGTCAACAGCATCACTGAAAAGGACAAATACAGACGTTTCTTCATCTAAGTAAGCCTGACTCTGAAAAGTCACAAAATAAACCTAAACGAAGAAAATTATAGTAGTGACTAGCACTAGGTTTCACAGCTACCGCTCTGTGTTGTATGCTCATCTTGTCAATTGAAGCTTTGAAACCAACAAACTACAACAGCACTCTGAGACAAAACATAACGAATATGCCTACTGAGTTTCTTGAGAACAAACTTTTTGAGTACCAAAGCAGGAGAAAAAACACTTGAAACTGCGTTCTCTGGCAGCGACAACAGTAACACCATGTCCTAACTATTAGGGATGTGCGCTACGACTAATTTGACTGTCGTTTAAATGGAAGTTTTGTATCCGACTAGTCGACTAGTCTAAAAGCTAGAAACCCCCCAAAAATGGCAAAAAAAAAAATGCTTGCCTCGCGTTATCATCAATTAATTTTAGGCGGTCTTTAAACAGAAAAAAAGGAAGAGCATACACTCTTCATAAACCAGTGCGTAGCTTATTTATTCAGATCGACTGGAGCAATGCAGAAATGGAAAATCAATCAATAGACTGACAGAATTCTTCATTTTCATATAACGTTAGCCAACATATTAAAACACATATTAAAACAAAACTAAAAAACAATAGGAAAGTTTATCAAGGAATAGCATTAAAACGGCTTTTAAAAATGTACTTCTTGTTGGCTATATTGTCTAAAAACAAAACAAAGCTTGTTTTACTTACTCAGACCGTGCGCATTTGTTCAGTGAATTTAACATGTTAACATGGTCTGGCAAAAGACGGGACTAGAGGTGATTCTGCAAAAAAAGCGCTCTGCAGGAACTGAAGTCACAGGCAAGCAGAGAAATAACTACAAGCAAGCAGACAGTTTCGAAAAGAGCCTGGAAATCCCGCAGCACCACCGAAGTGGGTCTTCGTTTAGAGGACAGCGCGGATAGGATCGCGGACCGCAGCGGCAGGTTGTAGTGTATGACATGATAGACATTTGGCTTTGGCTAGCCTCCAAGCTAACGCACACATGCCTGTATTGAATATGATTACGCATAGCTCCAGTAAAGTTATTGTAAGCAATTTGACATTACACAGTTTACAAAAAACCTTTCCTTTTCCTTCTAAATCAAAATAATCCACACCTTGCTGGTCTTTCTCATGGAGCTTGCCGCAACTGACATGAAGAAAACGCATGTGAGGTAAAAATATAGTTCCCGCCCAGATACGCTTTTAAAAAATATTTATATATTTAAATATTTTGATATGTATTCTCTTTCAAAAGTTTTATTTTAACTGTTCTTTAAAATGTTTTAAATGTTACGTTAAAATTATGGTAATTTGAATGATAATTTTTTTTTTCTCTCGTGTAGTCGACTTGTTTTCAGTGTCGACTAGTAGGAGCTGCACCGTACATCCCTACTAACTACACGCGATGCCGCTACAAGTCAAGTCAAGTCAAGTCAAGTCAGCTTTATTTATATAGCGCTTTTAACAATACAGATTGTGTCAAAGCACTTAACAGTATCAAGTTGGAGGATAGAGTATCAGTAATGTATAATAATAAGATTAAACACTCAATTTTCAGTTAATTACACACGATAAAAGGTTTTTCTCCATGTTAATCAGGGAGCGAAACTAGATGCTGTGTGGATGCGCTTTACTCACACAAAATAACGTTCATTATTAGATAAAATATTAGTGATGTGACATTCGACACTGAGGATTCGAAGCTCGAAGTGCAAACCACTTGCACGGTTTCAAGTGTCACTCACTTCTTTGATAAGAATAAATCATAATACGAATACATTTTTGCATGTGTAGTTTTGTGCATGTTCATTGTGTATTAATCCCTGCTTCACAATCACTTCAGCTGACCATTCTATGATAATCTTCTTTTATTTGTTTTATCATATATCCAGTGTTGGGAAGGTTACTTTAGAAATGTAATAGGTTACAGATTACAAGTTACCCTATTTGAAATAGAATTAGTGTAACTATTTCAATAACTTTATTAATGTAACTGATTACTTTTTGAATAATTTTCTAAATTTCCAATGAATGTTTTCAACTGTTAATCATTTTGAAACATGTAAAGCAGGCAGGGTTAACCTTACAGTAGTACTCAACACTGATTACTGTCAGACTTCTTAAAACCCTTCATCACTTGAATTAAGATTATAATAATTTAATTTTAAAGCACAGCCACCACAAAATCAGACTTTTTCCTTCGTTTTGAGGTTAAATTCAGATTTAAATGCATAAGATATCATTTAATAGCTATGATATTGTTTTTGAAATCAAATCTTTGGATTGCTACGACAGGAAACACTGGAAAAAAAAAATATATATACATTTAATCCAAAAAAAAAGCATATATTCAGATGTAATCCCCTTTGTAATCATTAACATTTTCACAAGTAACTTTAATTTAATGACACATTTTTTCTGAGTAACTGTAACTGATTACAATTACATTTATACATTTGTAATTAAATTGTAATTTAGTTACATGTAACTAATTACTCCCCAACACTGCATATATCCTTGCCTGTTTTTTTCACAAATGTATTCATTTATTCATATATTGTGTAAAACAATGACTGACATGTAAAAGACTTGTTTATATAAACTTAATACTTTCTTTGCTTTATACAGGTTTTCATAGCACAGACTGATATATTATCTGAAACGGTTCAGAAACGGCTGGGTCGTCTGGGACTCAAAGGCAGCTTTTTCCATCTTTTGACCACAAGATGTCTCGAAAAGCTTCGAGGAATCAACCTTTTTACGATACAGTTGAGGGAAAAGCCTCAGTGCTTCGCAAAGCTTCATTTCACAATCACTATAAAATATTACAGTGTTTCATTCAATGATTATTAACTTTACCTCGCATGTAAACCATATAAAATAGACTGAACGCGTTTGTATTCATTCAAACACTTTAAATGATGAAGACCACAAACCTTTCTTCAGCTGAAACTCAGACGCAGGAGAGCAGCCTTATGATGTCATGCCACCAGTTCAAAATAAAAGTCCTGTTCATGCGCTGCTGCCTCTACAATCCTGAAACTGCATAGATATTTACATAAAGAAAACACATATGAATAATAAAACATATGTATTCAGAGTTATTCTTGGTGAAGTACGTATTGAAATATATATAAAGAAAAAAATACAAATATAATTATAATTATAATTTTATTTCCATATTATATTTTTCCCAAATGTATTTATTAATTCATGTATTTATGAAATTTATTCCCACAATTATTTATCTCCATGTTTATTCATACATTTACTTAATTTTGTATATTTATTTATGCATTGTCGACATTTATTTATTTCCAGATTTATTTACATATATTTATTTAGACCTTTCTTTTTCAGCAAAGGAGAAGCTCTGAGGCCACAGTAGCACGTGTGACCAATTAAAAAATAATTGCTTTTTTTTAATCAAAATCATCAAGAAGGCAGCTGAGTAGTTGCAACTTTTCTGTCTCTCACAAACTTTCATGCAAATCTTCATCTTATTTGATCTTCCTTACTTTTATGCTTTACTGATACAAGTATATATACATATGAATGATTCTGTAATGATTTTAAGTTTGAGAATATTTACTTTAATTTAGCCTTTTAGAACAAAATGTGTCTCAAAATGCCTTCACGTGTTGCCAAAAGGTAACCTGAGACAAACTGAAGGAATGACGGAAAGTGTGAAGCATGTGAAAGATTATGATAAACTCACTTCTGAAGAGGATTCAAGCATGGATTGTTTACCACGTCCTGAAAACCCAGCTAACAACCCCCTTTTAAAATTTTGGTGGCATCTATCCGAGTCCTCAAACATGGAAATTTAGGAAACCTCTTTGCAAATATGTCCTTTTTGTCCTTGCATGTCTTTTAAGCCAGACTTGGTGTAATTCGATGCTTGTGCAGAGATCAGGCACAGATGCTCTTCTTGCTTGCTTAGTTATTCTTCTGCCTTTGTTCAATGTCTATTAACTTTTTTGTGTGTTTTTTTCCTAATGTGTGGGGAATTCAAGATCTTACTAAAGGAAAACCCTTATTTTATTCTAAAATAATAAAAAGCGAGGTTTATTTATTTTTTTTTTTTTACAAGAAACTCATTCTAGTGTTTATGACGAGTCTTTTTGGTCAGCACAGTGGGAGGTAAAACTTTATTTTCACACTGATTTTCATACTCATTCTAGGGGAGTCTCACTTCTCTTCAGAGGACAGATGGATAACAGCTGTTGTTCAGTCTGGACAGGCTGCTATTATTTTATGCAACATGTATGGCTTTAGATTTAAAGCATATAGCTGGTGATACTGCAGCGTACCCGGCTGCTTTAATTGTAAACAATGACACGCTGCCTCAGTTTTCACGATTTCCTGACACAACACGAATTGAGGAAAGCATGGATGAGACGATACGGAGGGATGAAGGTCCTTCTAAAGCCCAAAACACTGCACGATTTTAGCAATCCTATAAGATCGCTGCATGTCACACTGTGTGACATGGATCTAATAAACTTGGCTACGACGTGTGTGTAGACTGTATGATGAGGACACCTATTGACTCGTACGATACAATGCACATTACTATAGTAGAATAAAACATCATCAGCATGTGCTAGTAGTAAACAAAAAGAGCACTTTAGCAGTTGTAGTTTTTATGTGTGCTGAAAGAAGGAGGGATAAGAGCTTGAGGTAAGCAGTCTTATGTTTTAGCACCACGTCGTGTTGATTTCATGTCACATTTGTATTGGTTGGTCAGTAAAAGTGGATCGTATCAGCAAACACACTGTGCGGTGATCATGCTGTATCGCAGGCTATCTTTGGTTGCAAGACTGTGAAAATGGCTGTCTTTGACCCTCTCTCACTGTACGACATAAGAGCACCGATTAGGAGCCACGATCACTGAAATCACCACGATTGTTTTACGCCAATCTTTTGTCTGGGACAGCCGGAAATCACGCATTGTGCTTAAGGCTTAAAATATTACGCGGGAATTTGTTCCTGCGTGGTATGCATTTTGAAACCGAGGATGTTTAGGCCTACATCTAATATCTTCAACCTGCTTAAATTATCCTATTAATATATTTAGCTTCCAAATGTGCATTCTGAAAAATAATTACATTTATTTCCCAACTAACCTACTGCAGTCAAGTTCGTCTTCTCATTAACAATGTTTTTCTCTTACTTATCATATTTCATACCTGTTTACATTTTTGAATTTGACTGATAAACACCCTTCCAAAAATTAACCTTGGTTTTACTATAGTATGTAGTTTATTGTTTTTTTTTTTGCAGTCTGAGTTTTATTAGTGTTAATATGTGTACATGGTACACATTTCCATGGTTAAATTATGGTTAGCAAAACCATGGTTAATTTTTGTAAGAACAGTATTAAAATTACGGAGCCTAAATGTAAATTTCCACTTGCATGTAAAATTACACGACATGCAGGAAAAAAATAGTTGGCTAAATTGTGCACACGATTTAGCAAATCGAGGGAACGAATTAGCAAATCAAGCGCATGATTTAGCAAATCGAGGGAACGAAATAGTAATTGTGTGCACGTTTTAGTAAATCGTGCGCACAATTTATTTATTTTTTCTTGCATGTCATGTATAAACACATTTCCATGGTTAAATTATGGTTAGCAAAACCATGGTTAATTTTCGTAAGAGCAGTATTAAAATACATGAATGAATGCACAGAAGTTGCCTTCATGTTAAATGTTTAGGCTAAATAATCTTAAACAGTATAACGCGTTCAGTGCATTTTTAGCACTCCGACAGGTGTGTTCTTTGCATATTGTTTTGATATAGGGAAACAAGATGCACTCCTTATCATGCATTATATGGTAATATGTTAGCATTTAAAAACGATTTTTTCATCATGGTGATGAATGGAAAATACGGTATCAATAATCATAATTTCTAACAATAAATTTTTATTATACTCTTACTAAAAAGCTGCTATGATGGTATCTGTTACAGGGGATTCTGTTCTCTATTCCAAAAAATGGATGCTGTCAGTGGAGAGCTGAGTCATCATTGGACCACATGAGCTCAGAGAATTTTCAGTCAGCATTAGCGGTCTTGTTTGGCTGCTGCTATGTATTCAGTGTGCAGTACCAGGAAGATGCCGCCAGTACACTGGAGTTCATTCAAAGATAATCATAAAAAAATTCAAAATCATTCTGATATTAACCAACAATGAAGTAGATGAGGGATGTAACCTGTATCAGTGAAAAAATGAAGTGTGTACTATGGTTTTGTTGTAATAGCCAACCTGTCTAAACTGAAAAAAGGCTTGTGTTTTCCAGAAACTCCAGAGAGTAAAATGTGATTTTGTAACAATAATGTTCTAATAACTACATTTTATAAACATGTAACATCACTCAATATATTGCCTAATTTACTTTACATTTGTGCCATTTTGAGGGGATGTGATATTTTTTTTATTTGCCTCATTAAGTAATTTTTCTATACATTATTATATAAAATATTAAGATTTTATGTCAAATTTATTTGAAAGAATATATACATTTCTCATATTCATACATGGTGATAACATGAAAAATTTGCCATAGTTTAGTGGAAGATTGCTGCCATCTACTGGAACACAAAACACTTAAAATATGTGAAAATCTCACAACTTTATTTTAGATTTATATTTACACATTATAATCACTATTAGAAAAATAAAAAAGCTTTTTGGTGAATATTAGCATATCTTTTGTATTGAAGTATAAGCCTTTGCAAAATATGCCACATTATTGCAGTCAAGCGTGGTGTTATGTGTGTGCATGAGTGTGTGTTTGCATTTCTCTATTGTGGATGTGTTACGGTGTAACTCCTTTTTTGAACTGGTGGGAAAACAGTGTTTTTTGGGGGGGTTTTTTCGTGCTTGCAGATTCATTCTGAGAAACAACCCTGATGGTGCAAAATTCACGAATCAGCATGACATCTGGAAAAAGGGTCCAGAGAAAAAGCACCAGCCTGAATCCCCTTGCAGCATCTTTCATTGGAGAGCTTGTTGACTTTGCTAGGCAAAATTACTTTCACTCACTATTTTTATTTTTTATTGTCACATCATCACAGCACATGTGCCTTGATGAGTGAAATTCTTGAGAGCATGCTCCATACAGTGCAGAAACAATTAACATATAGACAGAACCGTTACATACTTACAGACTTATTGTCATCTGTATGTGTAATATACACATACATATACTCAGTACACACAGTGTACTGTTAGACATACTTACAGCTATCAATACACATTATGCACCGTATGTACACATTCTACATTATGTACACACCGTAATATGCAAAGGTGCAGTAGATTGTACATAAGTTGGATACGCAAATGTCATGGATATGCATTGGATGGTATCCAGTGGTAGCAGATAGATTGTTGTATTTGTGCAGTGTGTACGTGTAGTCCAGTTTGAACTGTGGAGTTAAAGTGCAGTGCGTGGCATATCGTAAAGTGGGAGTGTGCTGCAGGGTGTATTAGTTCTGGCTGTTCATTAGCCTGATTGCCTGAGGGAAAAAGCTATCCCTCAGTCGGCTAGTGCGGGATCGGTTGTTGCGGAGACGTCTTCCTGAGGGCAGCAGAGAGAACAGTCTGTGGGACGGGTGGCTGGAGTCATTGATGATCCTCCGGGCTTTCCTTATACACCGCCTGGTGTAGATGTCCTGGAGGGAGGGAAGCTCACCTCCAACAATGTGGCAGGCAGTTTGCACAACCCATTTGCAGAGCTTTGCGGTTGCCAGCGGTGCTGTTTCCAAACCAGGCGGTGATGCAGCCGGTCAGGATGCTCTCCACAGTGCAGGTGTAGAAGGATCTGAGGATGCTGGGGCTCATTCCAAACTTCCTCAGCCGTCTCAGGAAGAAGAGGCATTGATGTGACTTCTTTAGCACTGCATCTGTGTGAGCGGACCATGTGAGATCCTCAGTGATGTGAACGCCGAGGAACTTAAAGCTGTTTACCACAGCTTTAGTCCACAAACAGCATCCTCACATAGGCGTACTTGTTTTCCAGGTGGGAGAGAGCAGTATGCAGGGTGAAGGCAATAGCATCGTCTGTGGAACGGTTGCTGTGATATGCAAATTTCATATCAATTTAAACCCTGTGTATATGTACTCAATACTTGGTAGGGGCTCCTTTTGCTTTAATTAGTGCCTCAATTCGGCGTGGCATGGAGGTGATCAGTTTGTGGCACTGCTGAGGTGGTATGGAAGCCCAGGTTTCTTTGACAGTGGCCTTCAGCTCATCTGCATTTTTTGGTCTCTTGTTTCTCATTTTCCTCTTGACAGGTTCAGGTCTGGTGAGTTTGCTGGCCAGTCAAGCACACCAACACCATGGTCATTTAACCAACTTTTGGTGCTTTTGGCAGTGTGGGCAGGTGCCAAATACTGCTGGAAAATGAAATCAGCATCTTTAAAAAGCTGGTCAGCAGAAGGAATCATGAAGTGCTCCAAAATTTCTTGGTAAACGGGTGCAGTGACGTTGGTTTTCAAAAAACACAATGGACCAACACCAGCAGATGACATTGCACCCCAAATCATCACAGACTGTGGAAACTTAACACTGGACTTGCAACTTGGGCTATGAGCTTCTCCACCCTTCCTCCAGACTCTAGGACCTTGGTTTCCAAATGAAATACAAAACTTGCTCTCATCTGAAAAGAGGACTTTGGACCACTGGGCAACAGTCCAGTTCTTCTTCTCCTTAGCCCAGGTAAGACGCCTCTGATGTTGTCTTTGGTTCAGGAGTGGCTTAACAAGAGGAATACGACAACTGTAGCCAAATTCCTTGACACGTCTGTGTGTGGTGGCTCTTGATGCCTTGACCCCAGCCTCAGTCCATTCCTTGTGAAGTTCACCCAAATTCTTGAATCGATTTTGCTTGACAATCCTCATAAGGCTGCGGTCCTCTCGGTTGGTTGTGCATCTTTTTCTTCCACACTTTTTCCTTCCACTCAACTTTCTGTTAACATGCTTGGATACAGCACTCTGTGAACAGCCAGCTTCTTTGGCAATGAATGTTTTTGGCTTACCCTCCTTGTGAAGGGTGTCAATGATTGTCTTCTGGACAACTGTCAGATCAGCAGTCTTCCCCATGATTGTGTAGCCTAGTGAACCAAACTGAGACCATTTTGAAGGCTCAGGAAACATTTGCAGGTGTTTTGAGTTGATTAGTATGTCACGATATTCTAATTTGTTGAGATAGTGAACTGGTGGGTTTTTGTTAAATGTGAGCCTAAATCATCACAATTAAAAGAACCAAAGACTTAAACTACTTCAGTCTGTGTGCATTGAATTTATTTAATACACGAGTTTCACAATTTGAGTTGTTACTGAAATAAATGAACTTTTCCACAACATTCTAATTTATTGAGATGCACCTGTACACCTTTGAACTAATTAAGTTGATTATTTGAACGTGCTCCACTTCTGCTGAATTGGTTGATTATCTGAGCGTGTTCCTCCCAGACTTTGTTAATAAAACATAATTTTCTATATCAACATTAATAATCATTATTACAATATAAAGAGCAACAATGTACAATAATGTTTTTTGTCATAATATTGCAGCCCTATGAGCTCCTGTTTTTTTACATGTATAATTTAGATATAATTTTAAACAGTTGAAAATATTGATTAAAATAATTGAGCAAATTTAAGTATTTGACATTAAAGACAACATAGAATGGTGATTATTAACATTGCCCTCACGAAAGTAGAATATGACCCTGGAAATCAATTTCAATGGGAAAATATTGCCCTTTAATGTAAAAGTTAATTTCTGACCCTGCAGTACAATATCAAGATATCATAAATATAACATCTGTTTCATGCAAAGCTCAACTTGACATTGTCACTCACCATGACAGACATGCACACACACACGCGCACGCACACACACACACACACACAGGGTTGCCAACTTAAGCAATGCAAAATAAGGGATACCCATTCACCCATTAAAATTTGATTATTTATAATTATTAATCATTATTAGTCTTTTTTGACAGTTCTGCAGCAGTTACCTGGATGGGATGAATTTTTATTTATTTATTTATTTTTTGTCCATTTGCTTAAATTAGGACTACATTATTATGTAATTATTTGTCCCATTTTTATCTAAATAATTATGTTTTTTTTTTTTACTTTTTAAATTGCCAACTTGTATGTGACATATGATTTTAATTTATGATTAATACAAATGATAAATTAAGAAATAGGGTCTAACATTATAATTAATCTAATCTGTCTAATAATAAAAAATATATAATAATTAATGTCTACCAAGCTCTGATAAGGTTTGGAATATTATATTAACAGACTATCCAACATTTTAATAAAATAATAGGCTTATACCTTTAGAAGCACAGATGTGTCTGTCACTTTAAAGGTATGGTTCACCCAAAAATGAAACTTGACATAATTTACCCAGGTTGTTCTAAACCTGCATAAAGCTCTTTCTTCTGTTGAACACAAAAGAAGATACTTTGAAGAATGTGGGTAACTAAACAGCTGCTGGTCCTCAGTAACTTCCATAGTAGAGAAAAATACTATCAGAGTCATTTGGGGACCAGAAACTTTTTGGTTACCCACATTATTCAAAGTATTTTCTTTTATGTATCACAGAAGAAAGAAATTACAATTTTGGAACAACTTGACAACATTTTCATTTTTGGGTGAACTATCCCTTTAAGTCAGACAGTCCACCATGAGCAACTGAAATGCTTCTCTGCAAACTGTGCGTTCATCATTAGTTACTGGACAGACCCATTGATAACTTTCCCATTCAGCCCTACTGTAAAGTTTGGCAGTATAAATCACTCGCACAACTAGGAATAACTGGAAATAACTTTTAATAACAAACTCTGAGAAACATTACCAAAACCTATTGTAACAGAGAATGGACAGAAACAAAGGGAGAACTAAGGGTTTAAGTACACAAAGCAAACAAAGGAACTGATGAGTTAATTAACAAGACACAGGTGGATATAATGATGAATAAATACAACTCAGGAAAACTTAGGTCACAGGGAGCAGAACTAAAACCAATGAAAACACAGAACAGACTAGACACGCCTACACCTGGAAAGCCTTCAAAAAAAAAAAAAAAAAAATTTGCATCCCGTATTTATTTGATCATCATTTTACCTTTAAATACGGGACGATTCCATATTTTAAAGGACGGGTGGCACCATCTTACTCTCCATATGAGGATTTATGACACACAAGTTATTTCAATGACAGAAGCTTAGCTGTGATATTAATGTCATGAAGAGAAAAGAAGAGACTATAACATCTCAGTTACTGATTTATCATGCAGCGCAGAGCATTCTGGGTGGAATCTCTCATCAGTCTATTCTGATTCATCAACATAGTCTCACTAATGATTTATAATAAACCCTAAACCCAGAATAGAGCGGCTGAGTGAATGTGGTATGGACTGTGTGGATGAGGCTCATTGTGTCAGAGACGCTGTAGAAGGACAGAGTTCCTGCACTGTGATCCACATACACTCCTATTCTACTGCTGATGGGCTTTACAGGGAGATCAGTATCTATGTTATTGTGTGTGAATGTGTAACTGGATTTAGAGCAGCACAAACTCCAGGACTGATCATTAAATCCAAACACACACTCATCACCCAGTCCCTTCCTGCTGATGCTCTTATATGACACTGATATGTACACCTCAACACCTCTCCACTCAATCTCCCAGTAACAGCGTCCACACACACTCTCTCTACACAACACCTGACACACATTATCAAATCTGTTTGGATGATTACGATACAGCTGTTCTTTGTCAGTGCAAGTAATCCCTCTGTTCCTCTCAGACAGACAGAGGTATTTATTCACTGAGCTTGTATCCAGTGTGAGCTGACGGGAATCTGATGGAGAGAAAAAATGAAAGAATAAGGAATTATGAATCTGATCTTTTAATGTAGCTGAAACCTTCATGACCTCTGTTTAATATCTTTCACCTTCTACTTGTAGAATGAGTGAATGTGGAGGAGCGAGTTCTGTGATCCTGCTCACCCGGAAACGCGCTGCTCACGTGACCAGTCACATGATTGTCTGCTGTAAATAAAATGAATTTTATTTACAAATGTATTCTTATTATTGTGTAAAATGTATTTAAAAATACTTATGTAAAATTTATTCTTATTATTCCAAGCATATTTTATAATATATAGTCATATTTATTATGTCATTATTTAAACCTCCTGTTTAAAAATAGGAAAAGACGCGCTATAGTTGTATATGTATCTGTTTATAATACACATTTAAATTGTATTGGATACCTGCTGCTGCCATAATAAAGACCCATTTCGAATGTTTACATGATTTTCTTTTCTTCTGCTCCCAGTCGCTGTGAGCAGTTATGAAGTAGGCTATTGTTCTTTTAAATACTTTCCAGCATTTCAGAAATAAATATGTATGCAAATTACACCGAAGTAGCCTACAACAGTTACCTTATGGTGTTCAGCAGTGCTCAAAAAGGGTTTAAACACTGAATTTTGAATCGATTTCATCTCGTAAACTCTGAGATGTGGATTCGGATGGCAATTAAATTACCACACAACCTTGGTGTTTGTCAAAAAACAGTAGGTAATTCGGCCGGGGATTTTTACGGGGGTGGTGAGAGAAAAACACAGACATCCTGGATTTGGACGGCAATTAAATCACCGACTACCCCCTGTAAATGGTGAAAATCACTTTTCACAAACTCAATTTGTTCACTCTGGGGTGCGTTTCCCGCACAACGACGTAACTCGCTGATTAACCACCATAGTACGATGCATTGTTTTGGAAACGAACTAGCTAGTCACGAACACGGTCGCATCTCCGTCGTTTGAACCACATTGGTTCAGCAACATAGGGCCAGTGTTAATGACGTCACACGCATGTGGTGGAGGAATAACTTACTGCACAACTTACTCATAGTGAACACGAGCAACCCTTATGACACAAAAATATATGGGAATATACTGCAAAATATAATGTGAAACATTACATACAGATGTGGCCTTTAAGAATGCGTATTCTTTCCATGGCATGGCACAATTCGTCCCACGGAATGCTGCTGAATCCTGCCAGCACGTTTTCATAATTTAAATAAATGTATTAGATACATTACCAAAAAAAAAGCATTAGATACTGGTATATTTTTAGGCTAACTTATTATACACTTAATTCTTTGTTGCACTTTACTGTATCTTTTTGCACACATGCGCAGGCATCTTTAAATTTGAACAACAACAACAAAAAATAAATAAATAAACAATGAGCTGGTAGACACATTCATATTTCAAATAACTTTAACAACTGAATAAAGTTAAATATTCACAATAAATTAATAGTTGTCTAGCCTACTGTAAACATGATCTCCCGAGTGCAGCGCTAGCGCAATAATTTGTTTACGAAGCATCAAATAATGATCTGCTTTACACTCATGCACTCGTGTACATATATTTTCCAATGTACATATTACCATATCAAATATTTGTGTCTTTAGCAGACACTGATGATTGTTAATTATATTTTTTAAATGTAACATACTGTAATAATCTATAAGCATATTTAACAATCGGTCGAAGACGAAAAATTGTAAAGTGTTTATAAGCAACTTTGGTGTGGCCTGTAGATACAGTATGTTGTTCCATGCACCATCAGGTAGATATTCTGTGAAGCACGACACATTTATTTAAATTCTGAAAACATGCTGGCAGGATTCAGCAGCATTCCGTGGGACGAATTGTGGCATGCCATGGAAAAAATACGCATTCTTAAAGGCCACATCTGTATGTAATATTTCACATTATATTTTGCAGTATATTCCCATATATTTTTGTGTCATAAGGGTTGCTCGTGTCCAATATGATCCTGTTCTTCTAGATCTGTGTTACCACATCCTGTCCTTTCTACGTGACCCCTGCACCCCTGAAGAAAGTTCTGACAACTTGTCGGTTTTGGATGCTCCCTCAACATCCCAGTCCCCTGAGAACATCACATCTTCTCCTTTTCCTTCCACTTACACGCATACATCTACTCTTACTACTCCACCTCAACCCCAATGACACAAGGCCGTGTCTGAGCCCAAAAAGCAAAAATTAGATAAAGCTGCAGAGGCCATGCAGTATGCTGTGGGTTTCCTGAAAAAAAACCCCGCCTCCTCACCACACACTGGGTTTTTACATTACCTTGAAAGTTGTCTAGAAAGCCTGCCAGACAACAAAGTGAAGAAGCTGAAAAGGTAGATAATTGAGTTGGCTCATGCTGTCCAAGATGAGGACTAGTATGTATATTAGTGTGTATAGTAATCTGCAATTGAGAATTATTTCATTGTGCATTTTATGTTTTGCATTTGCCAGGGTGGCTGAACAGAAAAATAAAAACAAAACAAAATGTATTTGATTTGTAGCATTTCATTTATTTTCATGTTTTTGTGTTCTGCATATTAAACAGATGGGTTGAGGTTATGGCAGTGTGGAGGAAGATAAAGAAGTCAAGACATTGCATTCTCTTGCCAGCTTACTGCTCCATTTGTGTTGAAGTAGCTGCAGTACTCCTCTCTCACTTGTTTTGCCTGTAAAGATGAGTTTCTGTCAGAAGAAGCTGCATTAGGGCACAGACATTGTGGTTCTTCCCTCCAAGCTCCGTAAAAGAGTCGATCCGTTTCTGTGTCCTCCTGATCCACCAGACTGGGAGGCGTGCAGGTGTAATGGGTAAGGGATTCAGTTCTCGGGTAGTTGTGAAGAACACAAGCTGCTTTTGTTATTATTACAGCCTTGGAAGGTTCCAGTGTAATTGCTTGGCAAAAGACTCTAAGGGCCCTATTTTAACAATCTAAGCGCATGGTCTAAAGCACAAGGCGCAGGTGCACTTAGGGCAGGTCTGAATCCACTTTTGCTAGTTTAACAACAGGAAAAACGGTTGGTGCGCCCGGCACATGGTCTAAAAGGGTTGCCCCTATTCTCTTAATGAGTAATGGGTGTGTTTTGGGATAACATGCAATAAACCAATCAGAGTTTCATCTCCCATTCCATTTTAAGAGCAAGTTGCGCTCACGCCACGGTGGATTCGCTATTTACACGGCGGAATTTGCAAGCGCAAAGACTGAACATTTCTCCAGAGAGGAAAGGGAGCTGCATGTGCGCGAGCAAATAGGTAGCCTAATTCTGATACATGCAATGACTATCCATTATGATATGTAGGCATTTTTATATTTATGTAGCCTACACAATAATAATTTTACATTGTAATCCTTTCATTTTTAATATTTGTCATGTTTGTGTGCTGCTGCGCATCACTGTGTGTGTGTAATAAGCAGAGTGTCCATATGTTGTGGACGTGCCTATAGGTGCATATTATTAACACGCTCTTTAAATAACAAAAAAATATATACTGCGCCATTGACTTTAGACCAGGCTTTAGTTGGTCAATGGTGCAGTCTATTTCAGTTGCCTCAAAATAGAAAGCCGCCAACAATGCACCTGAACACACCTTATTTTCAGACCATCACGCCCATGGGCGCACAAATGGGCGCAAATGCATTTGCTATTTAAACAACGTGGCACAGGACGTGAAAATGATAATTGCGTTGGGCCGAAACTAGCAAAAAAACACTTGTCGTGCCTGGCGTCGCATTGCGCCTGGTATATGATAGGGCCCTTCATCTGTTTGCGAAGATTCCAAAAACATTTTCGACACAGCGTCCTGCAAGAGAGAGCTTGTATTTAAAGATTTGCTTGTTGTTATCCAGTTGTGTTCTTGGATATGGTCTTATCATCCATGGCGTCAAACCAAAGGCCTCATCTGCCACGACAACATAAGGGACAGGGGTCTGACGACCAGGCTCCATCTAGTCTCACACAATCTTTCCAGTTCCATACATTGACCGTTTGGATGCATCTCCTTTTGCAATGTAATGAACCTTGTGTGCCTTTGAGCCCCAGTGAAAAAATTGTGTGGATTATTAAATATATCAAAAAAAGTGGTCACATACCCAGACACTTTGGCAGCGGTGCAAAGTTCATTGCAGTGTACATAAACAGCTTTCGAAAATGTTTCTTTTTGGAGAGCTTGAACCCTTCCTCTGTGTCCTGACATGACCGATTTGCCATCTAAGCAGATCCTGACGCAGAGAGAAGGATCCAACCCAAGTGGTTCAATGACCTCAAGGATCCTTTGTGAAATTCCAGGAGCAGACATTTTGATAATGAATAACTGATCATATTATTCTTAAAACCAGGCTATCTATTCTGATATTACAAGCCATGTCTGCTGTTCTAATTATAGCTTTATAAGAAATATAAAGGCAAGTGTGTCTAGGATCATGAAGGTCAATAATGCAAAGTCTATCCAATAAACATATGCATACTTGGCATTTTGAATTGCATACCTGGTTTACAGTTCTGTTGGTAACTATATGTAACGTTTTTGGCTAAAAAATATCCAAAAACAATTTCTGAGCAAGTACATAACCAGCCAGCGTTCAAAACCATCTCCTTACCTTAGTTCGATTAACAATGGTAAGCTTGTTTACCTTATTTAATGTTTTCTAATTTGAGTGGTACTGGTGGGTTTTCGTAAGAAATACAAGCATGCCGCCATTTGTCTTTGCGTCATTAGAATGTCTGTAAACATGAAGGAGTCCTGGCTTGCAGGCCATATCGCATGTGAGGATGCTGCAGGTGGCAGATCATTAATAGCCTTTTCTCACAGCAGCTGGAATAAACCTATTTTGATGGCGGATTGTAATCCAAAAAGGTCCAAACAACAATCATTAGTGACAAATGGAGATTCACCCGTAGTCAAAAGGAAAAGACTTCAGACTGTGGAGTGGCTACAGAAAAAAAAGAGAATGCAACCGGGCCCTTGCAAAAAGAATAAATATCGGCAGGACCTTTGCAAGGTGGTGTGAACTCTGTGTTTTGAAGGGGTTAAAAATGGACGCAGAGATGGCTTTTTTCTGCTGGATAAGTAAGACATTTCAATGGTAACAAAGTATAACAACAACAATAATTTGCACAGTTTGATGTGATATGAGCTAAGTGAACATTAGATTTAATCACCATTGGTAGAGCGATGTATTGTCTTTTTTCAGTTGGTTAGAACAAAAGTGGCAGACATGTTACTTGATATTTTCACATTCAGATGATCTTTTCTGGTGAAAACTGTTATTTGGGTAAAATTCTTAATTCCAAGACATATAATCTGTGATTCCGAAGTACAGTGAATATCCACACCGGTGTGGTGACTGACAGTCACACATCAAAACATTAGATTCATCCGCACCGAGGAGCTGTGCCGATGCACAACCCACATAGAGATGATAATTCTGCAAATAATTGCAATTGCAGGTTTCAAATAGGGATGGCGACAAAGAGGCAAAACTTACAGGCTGCAGCTTTAAATCGAATCATAAGAAGATGAGATTTTCTCTGCATGAGGGAAGTGAATGAACAGCGCTCTCTTCCATCCTCAACAACTGAGGTGAGACCCTTGAGCAAGAGACCGAATCCCCAACTGCTCCCCAGGCGCCGCAGCAAAAATGGCTGCCCACTGGTGTGTGTTCAAGGTGTGTGTGCGTGTTCACTACTCACTGCTGTCAGCTTTTATGATGGCTGTTGTATAAAATGAAAATAAAAATAGAAGTAATATTTTATATGAATAATAGTAGAGTATTTAATTCTAGAACTTACTATTGAGAAATTGTTTAGTGATTGTGATTTTAGTGTAGCAAATTAGCTCAAAAGGGAAATGTATATAAATTATTACAATTAATTATGATTAATTACAATTATTTATATCAGCTGCCAGTAGTAACTAGCAGAATTAAATTGCATCAACTAATCTGTTCGTCCAGCGAACATTTAGTGTAATTTCATATCAACTCTAAGAAAGGATATTTTCGTGGCCACAGAAAATACTTTCCTACAGTATTAATGCATTAGAGCATGTAGTAAGGGTCAAAAATCGTAAAGGGACATTCATTTGCAAGGCAGAATCAGAAACTCATGTAATTTGTGCACAAGAGTTTTATTAACTAAACACTAACACAAACTAGTCTAACAACCAAACAAACATACAATCAATCATACATGGGAAAGGGTAAATGAGAGTTGATGGATGAAACCATCAGGAAACCAGAGAATGAAGCTATGTACAGAGTCAGTTAACCACCTGAGTAAAACCATCAGCGCCGTTTATAACGGGGTCTATAGCTTATACTAAACCTTTGTTTCATTTAGTTAAATGTATGATACTTGCATTGCCTTGGTCGTTGACGAGTGTCTGGATGCAGTCTCGGATGAAAGTCTTGATGGTTTCAAGGTTTTGGACTTGCGATCACGTTCTTCCGGGTTGAAGAGTGATGAATTCCAAAGATGTTCTGACTCGATGGTGATTGGGAGTTTCTTCCCAGGTGGAAAGTGAAAAAGTGCTAAGAGAGACATCAGTTGAGATCCTAGGATCTTTGATGAATGGAAAGTCAAGTTTGCGAGGCCTGGCACCAGCTTAGGGGTCCAGAAGAGTTCTAGCTTATCCTCCTCATCCTCTCAGGATCTAAAAGAACCGCAGACTGGCTGTTAGAGCACACCGGGCACGCCCACACGGGCAGCAATCAGAAGATTTAGCAGAAGCGCGGGTGGAACAGTGCGTGAGCCCTTTAAAGTATGGGAAGAGTCACGCTTCTCAGGATGGGTTTGACCAATGAGAAAGGCTGAATTTCCAGTCAGAAATATTGCATGCATAAAATACAATATACAAGAACAGTAACAATATACACAATGACCTGAAGGATATGTGTGTTCATTCAAAAAAAGTATTTTCTATGAATTAATTAGAGAAGAGTCCATTTTTATGGGCATTGTCTTTCCTAAGGAGAAATGGAGAGTTGCTCTGCCCGCATTGCTTTGAGCAATAAAACTAGTGTTATCAGATGGTTTGTCTTTGGTTGCCATGGAACCTGCTCTTTTGATGTGTTAGTTGCATTTCAGGGGAAGGGTCCATAGCCCCTCGTTGTTGGCCCTTTGGTTAGGTGAGGGGGCGTTAGAGATTATTTGTTAAATATAACAAATAGTTGTGTGTCTGATTGGTCCAAATGCTACATTGGTTACATTGCTTTGACATAAGATGGCAACAAGAGACTGAAGCGGTAACGACTATTATATTGACAGAGACTGAAACAGGGATGTAAACAAGTTAGTTATTTTTACTTTCAACAACAGCTTGTAAGATGCAGTCAACAACAAATTCAAACTTATATTTTATTGTTAATATGAGATTAAACAAGTTATGCTACAAAGCGCATATTACAATAATAACACCTTTCATTCACGCTGGAACACGCTGATGACGTATCATTTCTGTGCAAACAGGGTGCGCAGAGGTATGTAAATACATAATTTGACAGTCCAGGACAGCCTATCATAATATTCAGACCGAACATTTTGATTGGACGAACATTACATGGTCCTATGCCTTCCACAGACGATATAAATACATAGATAAATTTAGACCACTTAACTTAGAGTTAAGTTAAATCCTTCAAATCCTATCAGGATGTGAAGAGACTTTCAACCAGCATAACAAAAAAGGTTTTTGAACCAAATCACCTACCCTGCCTTTAGTTTAAAAGCTACAATTTAAGTTTTATCTGCAACTGTAGAAGCTCCTAAATATATTCAGCCAACACAGACATGTTGCTGCTGTAGTTCTGTTACTCTGAATCACTTAATACACAGGTCTATTTTAACATTGTCTTGTCAGATATTTTGTTCCGTTCATTGCTACAGTTCTGTCAATCATAGAAATTACTTGTTGAACAATTTTTTTTGTGATACAGCCTTCAATCTTAAATTGCAGTGTTTGTTCACTGAGGCCAGAGAAGAACTGGTACTCCAACTAAGTCTGGTTTCTCGCAAGGTTTTTTTTCCACTACGGTAACCTGAGTTTGTGTTCCCTGCCATTGTCACCTTTGGCCTGCTCAGTTGGGGTTTCAAAAACTGGTAATATTCGGAAATTATCAATTAGGCTGCATTGACACTGTCAGGGCCTGTTTACACCTGGCCACCTTGTATGTTTTCTCTGATTGGATAGATATCCAATTGTGAAAAGACCAAGTGTAAATGCCCTCCGACATGCTTTCGAGACGGATTTAAATCCGATCGCTCAAACCACTTCAGGAGGTGGTCTGGACCGCATTCCAGATGAAATTGGACAAGTGAAAATGCATCTGGTTGTTAAAAAAAATTTACTTCTTCGCAAATGAAACTGAAAGTACGTTGCAGATGCTTACACACAATCATCTTCATTAAAAGTAGCGAGACTAAATGATCTTACTAGTGCTGATGCCACGCTCTCTCCTATTGCGGTCTTTGATATTGAAATTAGCTGATGATGAATAAATGCTGTTGCTTTCATCGTGAAATCCGTTAAATTTGAATATAGTACGGGAACTGAAGATCGGATATATATTCATTTTGCAAAGACACATTTATGGCCAAGTGTAAATGGAACAGTTTTAAAAAATCAGAAGCTATCCGATCAGAGAAAATGCATGAAGTGACCAGGTGGAAACAGGCCCTCAGATAAGAACAAAAGATTGAACTGAATTAATCTGGATAATGACATTATTTCCTGCCTCCATAATTGAGTTTCTTGACTAATGAACTTTGCAATGAACTAATATAGCAATTACGACACTTATAATATTGACATTTCAATTTGAAATTTGTGAATGTAAATATCTGTAAAGTTTCAAAGATGACTTTCATATACACAAAGGTGTGTCCTGCGACAAACCAAAGTTGAATTATAGCAATGCAGATGGTCACATACACAGCGGTTAAAAATGTAGAAGTCTATCTAGAGGAGAAGAATGCAAATAGTCATGAAGGTGGATTATCAGATTTGGGTAACTTTCGGCTGCGGTGTGAACGTAGCTTTAGTTTCACACAGATGCGCATTTTCTGGTGCCATTTTAAACTACTGAGCCATTTAAAACGCTTTCCACACGAAGAACACAAATATTGTTTCACATCTGCATGGCTTTTCAGGTGTATATCTAAGTGTGATGGCAAAAGAAATGTTTTATTACACTGATCACAATTAAACTGCTTTTCTCCAGAGTGAACGTGCTTTTGATTTTTCAAACTGCTCCTTTTTCTAGGCCTCTTTCTACTCGCAGAACACTGCAGTTTCTTTCCATGTGTTTGCAAATGACAGTTCAGGTCTCTTTTATATGTGAAGCTCCTCTTACACTGAAGACACGTGAAAGGTTTCTCTCCAGTGTGAAGCCTCGTATGAATCTGAAGGGTTATGTTCTGATTGAAACTCTTTCCACAGTGAGTGCAGGTGAAAGGTTTCTCTCCAGTGTGGATTCTCATGTGAACATTAAACTTTCCTTTAAATCTGAAGCTCTTTCCACAGTCATGGCAAGTGAAAGACTTTCGAGAATGATTTTTTTCATGCCAGCTAAGGCGTCTCTTGTCTGGGAATCTGTGTCCACACTGATGACATTTAAACTCCTTTGAGTGAAGCCCCATGTGGTAAGTAAGGTTTGTTTCACGCGCAAAACATTTTCCACACTGAGCACACACAAAAGGCTTCTCTCCTGTGTGAGTTGTCATGTGAATCTTAAGATTTCCATTTTGTGTGAAGCTCTTCCCACACAGTTTGCAGATGAAAGGCCTCTCTCCTGTGTGATTTCTCATGTGGGCATTAAGGGTTGATTTACTTGAGAAGCTCTTATCACAACATTTGCAGATGTAAGGACTCTCTCCAGTGTGACTTTTCATGTGTGAATCAAGGGTTGTTTTATGTCTGAAACACTTTCCACACTGATCACATGGAAACGGCTTCTCTCCAGTGTGAACGACCATGTGAATCTGAAGAGATCCTTTGCGTGAGAAGCTCTTACCACACAGTTTGCAGGCAAAAGGCCTCTCTCCAGTATGACTTCTCATGTGGGTATCAAATGGTGCTTTATATGTGAAGCTCTTCCCACACACATTGCAGGTAAAATGATTCTCTCCAGTGTGAAGTCTCATATGAGTTTTAAGGTTTCCTTTACAAGTGAAACTCTCTCCACACCGATTACATGTAAAACCTTTCTCTCCTGAGTGTTCTCTCTTCGTGTGGTAATCAAAGGATACTTTATGTCTGAAACTCATTCCACACTGATCACATGTGAATGGCTTCTCTCCAGTGTGACGTTTCATGTGGGAAGCAAGGCTTTGTTTATGTGCTAAACATGCTCCACACAGTTGGCATATGAAAGGCTTCATTCCAGTGTGACTATTCATGTGGCGTTTAACGTTTTCTTTACGTGCAAATCTCTTTCCACACAGATGGCATTTGAAAGGCTTCTCTCCAGTGTGAACAATCATGTGCATTTGAAGGTTATATTTTTGCTTGAAACTCTTTCCACATTGATGGCAGGTTAAGTAACTGTTAGATTCGGTCTTCTGAACTTTTTTTGGCGATGAAGTTGTTTCCACGGTCATGAAGTCAAGTCTCTCATATTGATCTTTCTCTTCTATCTTTGTCAGTTCTTGCCTCTCTTCATTCAGCTCCATCAGGTCTAAAGTGAAAAAAGACAAATACAGGTTAGTAGCACTTTAATGGCTTAAAACAACAGACATCAAAACCAAGATAAAAGTATTAAAACATCAAAACGAACATTTTCCAACAAAACTGGGATATTATAGACCAGTCACTCCTGGTCTTAGGGACCCACCGCTCCACTCATTTTGTTATGTCTCTATTTTAACACACCTGATTCAGATCACCAGCTCGTTAGGTGAGAGCTCCGTGAACTCAGTGTATCAGATAAAGGGGACATACAAAATGTGCAGAGTGGTGGGTCCACAGGACTAGGATTGAAAACCACTGTTAAAGACCAATCCTGAATCTGCCATTCATGTTTAAAATTTTATTTAAATTTGTCAATAAGCACTAATGCAGTTTAGGTTTTAAATCTATCCGACTACTAATACTTTGTGTAAAAAATAGACATTTCATCAAACACAAGCATGGAGTGCATCAGGGCTCAGTATTAGGTCCTCTGCTTGTATACAGAGTACAATCAGCAGTGAAATGTAGGGATTTTTTTGAAGAAAAATACAGCAAACATGAGGAGAGAGAGGAGGAAAAAAATAACCCCCAGACTATGCTCCTTGGGGAGTACAGTGTGAGAACAGGAAAAACACCTCAGCAACAAAAGCACATAATACACCATAGACACACGACTTTGCAACAGGGGAGGTAATCCAGCTCACAAGTGGATATATCACAAGTGTAAACATGAACGCCATAAGCATTATAACGAGAACTTTATAGGATGTGAAATCTATAGTAAATTGTTTGCTTTCCTTGTCCGTGTTTCAGTGCGCTGTCATGAAAGCACATCACAGAGGGAGCTCTCTCACTCTCTATAGCGCGCAACTTAAAGTTCACTGGCATTTGCATGCTTTTGTGCAGATACAAGTTGTAATGTTGTGATTCTAAGTTTTCTGATTAATTTCATAGGATGTGTCATAGAACGGGCTTCAGCTTTTTTATAATAACATTGCTGCATCATATGATAATCTAACAGTGTTCTAATCATGTGATCATGTTTTCATTTCATTTTTATTTTTAACATTCTTTTTCATAACAGTCTTCAGACATTTTCATTATCTCTTGAGACGAAGCCATGTTTATGGAAGAACGAGGAAAAAAAAAATTAAAATCGGATATGGAAAGCTCTGGCTTTGTGTGGATGAGACCAAAGTCTCGAATTCAGCATAAAAGCAGTGCTGTCTCTTTAAAATCTGTTGCTCATGAAGTGGATCTGACACAAATCCAATTTTCTCCCTGTTCTTTACAGTCATTTAGGACTTTTCAGCTCTTTTAAAGGTGCTATGTGTAGGATTTTGACTCTACTAAAGCATAAAAATAACATAATATGCTTGCAGATATTTAAGAAACATGTTAAGTTAACATACTTGTTAATCTGAAAAACAATGCTACAGTCAGTTATTCTCCTTTGAATATGTGCGGTCCGGCCCGGAATGTCTGTGTTTGTTATGGTTTGTGAAACCCGCCCACTGCCAGTTTACCCAATTGTATTTCGGCACCCCGGGTTGCCAGTTGGCGGAAAACGCCGCGTATTTCATTTCATTCATCGTCATGTGCGCTCGTTCCTGTTGGTGTCGTTAATCTGGCATCCTGCGCAAGTGTCAAGTCTGAGGAGGAGGGGTTGGTGAAAAAACCGTCTCCAATATTTTGAATTTGGACTGCAATACCTAGTTCAACCGCTGGGTGTCAATCCTACATACAGCACCTTTAACATTCATCAAGTCACTTGCCAAAAACAGTCATTTTGACATTTTGAGTGTTTTTGTCTGGTCAGCATGAGGACCCACTCCATGTCAAATAAAACAACTTCAACTAGGACGCTCACGACATTCTTTAAAAATATCATTCATGTCAGTAGAGATGGATATTTTAATGAGAATCAGAGTGAGTTCAGCTTTGAGAATGAAAACTAACCTGTTTGTTCCTCAGTATCTTCATGTTTGACTCTGAATGTTTCTTCAATCCTTATGTCTTCACTCTCCTCTTTAATAAACGCCATCTTTATAACAGGGTCACTTGGATCTCAGTCGCTTCAGCAGGAGTTTTTCTGTGTTTGAACACTGTTTAAGATGAGAATTATTAAGAAAACCAAAAATAAATGCAAACTAGATCTCTGCGTGTCTCAATCTGCTCCCTAGTTACTGCACTGCTAAGTGAGCCAGTCAGAGGGATGTTAATGGCCTTAAATCACCATATTAAAAAAAAAAAAAATGTTAGGGTTGCCAACCATTCTGTATAATACAGAATTGTCTCGTATTTTAGGTATTAAAGAAGCATTCTGTATGAAAGCCATATGAAACAGTTTCTCCCGTATTCACAGACATACAGCATACCCAACAAACACAGAACGATCCCCAATGGTTCCCTTTTGGTTATTTTGGGATCCTAATAAATATATTCTAGGAACATTCCCTGTATGTTTCTTTGTCTTTTACAACCTAAAGAGAACCTTCCCAGATCATTCCCCGCAGGTTATTTTTAGTTTTAGTTTCATAACCATGTAAACTAATTAAAATGTTGCAGCTGTTTCAGAATGATGACCAGCAGAGAGATTACTCTAATGCTGAAATGTGTATTTTTCATAAACAAACACAATTTCATGTCTGAAATAAGCAGCCAAATTACATTATAATTATAACCTAAATCCAATTTTATAGCTAATATATTAAGCCAAGGTTAAGCGTAGTGAGAAAAGCATATCATAAACGCATGATGTAGTGTCCCTTATTTCTCTTTTCTGAAGCTGGCAACCCTAACAATGTTGTTGTTGTCTGCTCATTAGATTACGTTTTCACTGGTTTGTAAGTCATCATTGCGTTTGTTGTATTTTCGCTTAAAAACTATTAAATTTTACTTTTTGCATTGATTTAAACACGTTAAATGCTTAAAAACGCAAACCTTTCTTCAGCTGAACCACAACAGATGCAGGAGAACAGAGCGGCGCAGTCTTATGACGCCACACCACAACACCAAAATAAAAGTCTTGTCATCACGCTGCTGTCTAAAATACACAAATGCAAATTTAAATGCCAGAGGATTTCTGAGTTGATTTATTGGTGAAATACATATTTAATCAAATGTTGTTCAATGGTGTGTTGAAAATATTAAGAACTACAAATGAAAAAATGTGAGATTCTGTCTTAAAGACGGATATGAAGAAATCTTAAAAGTTGTGAATCAAAACAATAAGGCCTCTCAAGAGAGATTAAAAGAGAGACTTGAAAAAAAGAAGGGCAGAATATATAGTATTGGGGATCTTGTTTGGAGGAAAAACATACGTGAGCAACAACGGCCAACTTGATCCAGAGTTTTTGGGCCCCTTTACTGTAACAAAAATTGAAGGTAAATCTGTGGATCTGGTGGACACCAATGGCAAAGCACTGCCAAAGGTGAACATCGACTACCTACAACCGTACATCAAGGAGATGCCCAGAATACCCCACAAATTAAAACTGTCAAGACGGAAGAAGGAAAATACACAGGATTCCACCACCATCACCACCACAGAACAAGGCAGCTCCCAAATTGAAGATACTTTCTCCAGACAAGACAGCCCCAGAGCTTTGCAGCACATCACAGTGGAAAAAGCAAACACTGAAGAAGCCTCCATCATTACAGGAAACTTGTGAGTTACACAGTCCTCAGAGAAATTCATAAATTGTCTAATACAGGAAAAAAAATAATCTTGTTAAAAAATGTCTTATGATTCTGTGCAGACATAAATGATGCTTGGGCTGGGAAGCATGCTCACGTGTTGCTTTCTAGAATAGGTCCCAATAAAATGTTATTGAGACATTGGACAGGCAGGCCCAAACCAGGAATTAGAGAGTGAGGTAAAAACAGTTCAGCACAGCCTGTACAAGTTACCGTTGACATTATTTCTTATATTCAAGGATTTTTAATTTTTATTCTGTTGTTATTGCAAGGTTGTCAATGCCTATTTATTTTTAATGATGAGAAAATCAGGAAGAGGCCCTGTTTGTTGATTCTTTTGAAATGACTAGGATCTGGAATAGTGGACAGTCCAAATTAAAGTTATGTGAACTAAAAAAAAGTAACAAACATCTAATTTTGCAATGTGATGCTAACAGTGCAAATTAATTATTGTTTATACTGCATTTTCGAATGACCTTGAAAAGTTTCCACCGATTATGGGTGGTGTTAATGACAATCACCACTGGATGCTAATGGTGAGACTTAATATACGTATATAACGATATTTTATTTATAAAATCGACCTTGTTTAATGGTGTAACCAAGACAGTTTTGTGGGTATTGGAAATTTTAGATAATCTACTCCAAACAGCAGAAGTCTGTGCTGCTGGATCTCCTGAAAGCAACTGCCTTCAAACTCAAAATGCCTTGAGTCCACAAAGTACTTTGTACTATCTTTATATTTCATCTGGTAGTTGATACATGATATTTTACTGGCAGTGTGTTGCGGAGTGAACAGAGGAAGTGTGCAGATCCATATCCAAAGATTTATTCCATGACATGATCACAAACAGGCATGGGTCGACAACTACAACAATGGGTATGGCATAGGCAAGACAAAGAGTAATCCAAAAACAGGCGAGGGAAAACCGATGGCGACCGTAATCCAGGGGGGCGAGTCAAACGGGTAATCCAACAGACAGGCTACAGTCCAGACGAGGAGCAATCAGAGTCCGAAATGGCAAGACAAAGGGAAAATCCAAGACAAGCTATAATTCCAGGGCAGGAAGCAGACAGACAAGACTCGGGTAAACAGTAGTGATGTGACGTTCGACACCGAGGCTTCGAAGCTTGTATCAAAAAAACGACATACCTATTTTCTAGATGGATATAATGGGCAAAAGTTAAATACAATGAGCAGCAATGGGAAGTGCAATTTGTTTATAGTCCCTCTGCAAGAAAAACTCAACATCACTCCATTGCCATCTGACGCAAAAGAGTTTGAGAACATAACCAAAGTGGATTTATGTACCTCAAATGACGATGTAAGTCTAAGGTGTCAATTTTGGTCATTTTAATTCTGTAAACACCAGATATATTGTTTCATGTGCAGGAGTCTCCAGAAGTAGACAGGTCAAATTCCATGGACACTTTGACTGAAAAGGTAACAGTTTTGTCCAAGTGTCTTGCATTGTTGTTTTTAGAGCTTGAAAAACATCCTTAAATATTATTCTATTTCTTTTGTAGGAATCGGAGAGGTCTCCAGAAGTGGACAAGTCGAAATCTAAGAACATTTCAACTGAACAGGTGAGGGGGTAGTGTGTTTGTTTGTTTTTTTTAAGTTTAGTCCATGTGTCTTGCACAAACTAAACTTGCATTAATGTTTTATGAGCTTGGAAAACACCAGTAACATTTTATTATATTTGTTCTGTAGGAATTGGAAAGGTCTCCAGAAATAGATAATTCAGAATCCAGTGCCTTTGACATCTGGACAGAGAAGGTGAGAGAGGTTATTTTTGTTCATGCTCATGCTTTGCATACCAAGTCTTCTGAAGCCATGTAATAGCTTTGTGTAAGGAACAGGCTAAATTGTTATTTAATTTAGACAAGTAAATAATGGCAGAATTTAAATTTTTGGGTAAACTATTCCTTTAACCAATGTTTAAAGTAATTACCAGGATAATGCCTTGGTATATGGTATGTTTATTTTATTTCACATGTATTTTAATTTGGCTTCAGCCTGCTGAGTGTCGTGTACAAGAACATGTTCAATAGTGATATCATTGAGATGCATGCATTTAACTGTGATTACATTAAAAATATTTTAAGTGTGACTTAATACATCTGCTGTACTATTAGTAAACCTATTAAATAGTTTGAAATAGTAAGAAAGTTTGACAGTTTAAGTTTTATGAAATGAGCTAACAGTACTATTTCTGTAATTTTACTAAATTGACAATTTTTTATTTCTATTTCTATTTTTACAGACCTACAGAACATGAGGATGAAAACACCAAATTAAGTCTCCATTACATATACCTTACAAAGCTGAAACTGGTATACTAAGAAAGTTGTACTTGTTTTTTTTTTGTCACTGCACTGATCTATTATATATCTATATCTCACTCTTTATTCATCTGTAATTTTCTTTAAAGTTCTGGGGACATTTTGGATTTGATCAGTTGTAAAGTTGATGAAGCCGATGTCTTTTCCATCTGGGTGTCACAAACCAACATCTTCAGAAGAGGCATGCAACAGTGGCAGCGTCAAAAGAAAACTTCTCCAAAATCCAGACAAAAGGTTACATTCTTTGGGGAAGCAGGCATAGACACTGGTGCACAACAGGTGAAAATAGTTTGTAGTTTTGAAAGGAGGCACTCAAGATTAGATTTCTTTAATTACACTGTAATTTCTGTTGTGTAGAAATGATGGCAAAGATTGAAAAGAGACTATTCATCTGTGGTGCAGACAAAAAGGGAATCGCCTCTACTGCTTTAACAGCTTGGACCAGAATTACTTCAGATATGCAGTTCTGATTTGAGCTTCTAATCAGATGTGCTGAAACTCTGTTGCAATTGGTCAGATTTCTTCATTAATATTACAATAATTTCTGTCCTCTAATTCCTTGAGTTTCCCTAAATAGATATATTTAGGAACAGAATACTGCTCATACTACTTCTGCATTATAAACATCTGGTAGGAATAGTAAGAGTCATATGTAGTGTGTTATTCTTTTGTCTTTCCAGCTATAAATAATTTTGCCATTTATAATTTTATGGACAAAAACTTCATCCATTAATTTAAAGGGATAGCAGACCCACAAATGAAAATTCTGTCATTAATTACTCACCCTCATGTCGTTCCAAACCCGTAAAGCCTTTGTTCAGCTTCAGTTATGAAATGTTAGTTTAAGTAATACCCTTATTTATATGAATGCATTTTTTTGTATCTACCTTTTAAAGATGATCAATCTACCGCTACAGCAATAGCTACTATACTGTTGCTTCTACTATTACTTCTGCAAACAGAAGTAAAATAAAAAAAACAGTAAAGCTCGATGAGTTGTCCTCTTGTGTCCTTAAGACTTTGAAAGCCATTTTCAAGTTTGGGCAGACCTGAAAGGAAAAAACCTGGGAAACTTGACACATTCAAGGAGCTGTTTTCAACATTGGCTCTTCCTTGCTTTGAGCCATGGCAAAGGTGCAGTGGATGGTGTGGGAGCAACAGTGAAGTGTGCTGTTAATACAGATGACCACAGCAGACAGGCAATCCTTGGGACAGACGCTGCTTCATTTGTAGATTCTGCAAGGAAGAGTTGCCCAAACCCTTAATCAAATGTGGAATACGTCCACCAAAATCAGAGATGTTATAGAGCATCATATAGAGGTTGGATGAGAGATGGGCCATTATCACAGCTGTTCCACACTCACATATTGAGCCAGTCCAGATAATCCTCTCCTGGTTAAAATGACTGGCTTAAAACCTGAGGATTAAATGGACAAAAAAAGGTGCGATATTAAAAATGTCTTCATTTGAGTTCAGAATATGAACAGTGGAAAACACAGTTAAGAAAAGGCTGAGTGGTTTGGTGAATATGAACAGATTACACAGATGTTACACATGCAGAACTTAATTTGAAAGTTACATACTTTTATTTTGACAAATCAATATTGATTCTCCCAGATCACCTCCTGAGCCTAGTCACTCAAAAAATAGTATGGAGAGTGATATGAAGTCAATGAGGAGCGCAATAGCAGCCATGTATGAACTGTTTGCTCATGCCCTGGGTGATGAACGGGTCAGCGAGCGGAGGAGATGAGCCTTGATGTGTGTGGCACTATAGAGGAACTCCTCTCCCTCGAAGAAAAGCTAAAAGAAGACACATTAAGGAAGAGAGTGGTGTGTTACTGGTGAACTGTCCATGAAACGATTAATTAACATTTATGTTAATTAACAAAAAATCTTAATGGAACAGTTTTGAAGATGTATTCTATCTTGCAGACACACCATTAAAGTCTGGTTGGAGATCCAAACTTTTAGAGGATCGGTCTGGGTCGGTCTGGCTTGTTCTGGATCAGTCTGGGTCAGTCTGGATCAGTGGCCTCCTACAGTGTTTGGAAAGCGGAAAAAGAAACCACTCCAAAACATTGTAACACCGAGTTGAAATGTGAAACAGCCCAGATGGGAAAACCTGTGTGGTGCTAATAATGCACGGGAGACGAGAAGATGGCATATTTTCCAGAGTTTAATAAAACACCTCAAGTGCCGACACACTCGTCCATATACATGAGGAAGGAGTGAGGAAAAATGTACATAAGCATCCAACTCAGGTCACAACCAGAAAGGAATAAAATAAAGATAAACAGAAAATAAAGATGTCGGCAGAGCAAGTTATCTCATCACCTTTTCATCTCGTACAGACACACGCTATGCACATGCACAGTTGTCAATCTGCCACAAAACTACCGTAAATGCTCTAGTGGCCGTTACAACATGACTCTTATGAAGGTCATATAAAGTAAGTACAATATATCAGTGAATCCACAATAATCAGTACTACCAGTACTTTTTAAACTATTAATACAGGGTTTGATTTCACAGAGGCAGTGCTGATGTCCAGTCCTGGAATCCAGCAGCCAGAAGCGGAGGACATTGTGATATGACACAATAAAGCACCAACAAGGAGTCAGAATGTAAACTTTCTTTATAGTTCAATCCTCAGGGACTTAAAATGTAATTTCAATAATGAGTATTAATCTGAATCAAATATGAGTGATGCCTCTATTCAATCAAAATTAATTTCACACAGATCCATATTTTCTGGTGCCATTTTAAATTACTGAGCTATTTAAACTTTAAAATAATTTTTCAAAGAACAACAATAGGGCCTCACATCTGCATGACTTGTGAGGTGTTTTTTTTAAAGTGATGACAAAAGATTTTCTCCACCCAGAGTGAATGCACCAGTGTTGGGCAAGCTACTTGGAAAATATAGTAAGCTAAGCTAACAGTTACTCTTCATTAAATGAAGCTTCACTACACTGACGCAATCCTCCTGTGAAATGTAGCAAGCTAAGCTACAGTAACATGGCAAATGTAGTTTAGCTATTTTTAAAAATTGTATTTTTATATTGAAACAACTTCATTCCAAGGCAATGCTCTCTCAGTGATCAATAAAACTGTCAGTCAAGCAGATAGACTGACATAATAGTTCAGTTTAGTTGTTTATTCAACTGTTCCAAACCAATTTGGCAACAAAAATAAGTATCATGTACAGGGCCGGATTTACCTCATATTGTGACATACGCAAAATAATTTTTTTCTGTCGGCCGGAAACCTCCTATGACCTAAACTGCTACTTTTCAGGAAATTAAAAACAAAAAACAATGCATTTTAATTAAAGGTGCCATAGAATGCATTGATACAATATTTTAAATTGTTCTCTGATGTCTACATAGAAGGTATGTGGCTTAGGTAAGGGCAAATATTCTCCAGAAACAGTTTTACATGTCCATTTACAACCCTAGGATTTGTCCCTATAATGAAATGGTCTGTTATTACCTTATTTGGAAGGGTCATGAATAATAATGTTGAGCTCTGCTCTGATTGGCTGTTTCACAGCGCAGCTCATTTCAGTAGCTCACACAGCAAACAGATCTCTACTGTCCGGCGTGAACGATGGAGAGATTAGGCATCCAACCTTATATGATTGAGCCTGTATCAGCCGAAGATGCAGATTTTGAGAGAATTTGCAAGAATGTTTAGCATCCGTGATATGAACATGATCGCTGCGAGACGCTGGTGGAGGAACAAGGTTTGAGAGAGATTTGTGAATGAGGGCGCAGACGCTGCCTCTGTGTTGCCAGATCTAGCTGTTATAAGCGTGTTTGGACTTGCCTTTTCACTCTTTTTGACACTTTAGAAAGTTAATAAAGTAGGATGTTATAATTTAGGGTCAGTGATATCTTTATCTTATCTTAATTGCAAAAGATTTGAAATAATTTTGCTTTATTTTAATTTATTTATCGGTTTTTGTTTGTTTTAATAGCAATATCTGGCAACACAGCATCAATGATTCGGCTGTCCAGGTCCGGCTGGTATACGTTATGCAAATGTTGGGGGCATAAACATTAACGATCCCGACTGTAACGTCACAGTTGGTGTCATGTTGGGATTCGCCTCTTTTCCTGTGGTCTTTTGCACGCACGAGATTTACATAAGGAGGAGGAAACAATGGTGTTTGAGGCTCACGGCAGGGGCGGACTGGGGCTAAAAAGTGGCCCTGGACTTTTTGGCACAGAGTGGCCCACTACACCATAAACCCATCAGCTCAGAGCTGTTTTCAACACCACTTACTAACATACAAATATAACACAATACGGATTTTATTATTATCATTAACATTAATGATAATGATCATACTTCTCTACATTATAATTTGTCTTTCCTGGTGTAAATAATATTTTTACATAGAGGGACAGTTTAACATCACTAAAGTTAAATGCCTACCCTAATATCAGTCCATATAACAATGCTCTGCTCTAGAAGACTTGGAATGTAGTGCAGAATGTGGGCTGTTTTTATTATGCCTTTCAATTGCTTGACAAGAGTTTTTTTTAATGATGAAAAATGTTATGATGAAAAATACAGTAAATTGTAACATGTGAAATATATAAAGTTCAAATTTAGAATAGCTGTTTTCTGTGCAAATATATAGTTATATATTCTGTGATCAAAGCTAAATTTTCAGCATCATTACTCCAGTCTTCAGTGTCACATGATCTTCAGAAATTACTCTAATATGCTGATTTGCTGCTCATGAAACATTTCTGATTATTATCAGTGTTGAAAACAATTGTGCTGCTTCATATTTTTGTGGAAACTGTGATACATCGCCATTCAGTCTGGAGAAAAAACAATACTTTTATTCAGCAAGGTTGCATTAAATTGATTTAAGTAACAGTAAATATATTGGCTACATATAAAAATGATTTATATGTAAAAATGCTGTTCTTTAACTTTGTATTCAACAAATAATACTGAAAAAGTCACATTTTCCACAAAAATATTAAGAATCAAAAAGTTTTCAGTATTGATAATAATAGGAACCATTATTAATAACTGAGCACAATTAATAATTGAAAATAATTAAGCTGCAAATCAGAATATTATAATGATTTCTGAAGGACCATGTGACACCGAAGACTGGAGTAATGATGCTGAAAATTCAGCTTTGATCACAGAAATATTTAATTTAGCCCAAACATTAAACCATTAAAACGTTTACATTAAAATCTTCTTTAGAATTTTTCTAATCACAGCGCTTGAAAGCAAAAGTTTTCAGATTTCCAATGTTCTAGAGTAAGTTTGAGAATTATACTTTTACAATTTTTTGGAAATTTTCTTAGACACGTAAAATTACAGAAGAAATATAATGACAAACATTCACTCTTATCTTTTGTCTGTTGAAAAAGGCTACGTTAGTGTTTCTATGTACACTGGCAAATAATGTAAACGGCATTAAAATCTGAGAAATTCGAAAAGGCCAGTAGTAGTTTGCATCCCTGAAAATTAATGTCTGTCGTTTAACTTTTTTTGTTGGCAAATATTGCTGAATTGTCTCATCATGTTTAGCTGTTTACATCTTATCTCAGCTCAGCTTCTGTGAAGTGTGAACAGTAAATCCCGCCTTCTTCGATTTGATTGGCTAAAACATTTTGACATTGATGAGCGCTTTTGAGCCACTGCAAAGAGCCAGAGTGCAAAATTAATTTGAATGTTTGACTCAAGTTGGCTGCGCTGGCCATTTGTCTGGGCCGATGGACATGTATAGGCTACGTAGCCTACATTTACTATAATCCATTCTTTATATTTACACAATGGGCCAGCCCACATTGTACAGCGGCCCACCGGGAAAACTCCCGGTGCTCCAGATGGCCAGTCCGCCACTGGCTCACGGTATGTCATTTCCATGTACAGAACTCTTATTATTCAACTATGCCAAGGTAAATACAGTTTTCCACTCTATGACACCTTTAATAATAAACACTGTGTAAAAGTTGGTATTGTGGCTTTATTGTATACAGATTTATATAAATGGTAACAGTTCACAATAAAGTTAATTATCGTGTATAAGTTAACATGAACTAAGAATGAACAATACTTCTACAGCATTTATTCATCATAATGTTAATTTAAACTTTTACTAATGCATTATTAAAATCAAAAGTTGTGTTTAACATGAATGCACTGTGAATTAAAATGAACGTACCAATGAACGACTATTTTCATTAATTTACATTAACAAAGATGAATAAATACTGTAATAAATGTATTGTTCATTGTTTGTTCATGTTAGTACATTAGCTAATTAACTCTTATTGTATAGTGTTACCATATAAATGTATAAGCCTACAGATAGGCTATGTTTATTTGCATCATTGCATGTGTCATTATATTATTAACATTTTACCAAAATCAAATTCAAATACGAAATTTTTGACCAGCGAATGTTTTTTCCCGTCATTACCGCCACATCAGAGGTAGTACTTGCATCACATACGTTTTCATGAACTTGCAGGTTATACAGTTTTCTGTCGCTATGTGGGCGCTCAGTTTTTTTTTCTGTTATTTCGCCAAAATATCATATTATAAAAGATTAAGCTATTCGCACAAGTTATTTGACTCGACAACAAATGCTAGACTAAGACACTCTTCTCCGCTCCTCAAATACAAAAAACATTAGCCTTTATAAATATAGTGATTCTTGAGTAAAGAAACCGCTGTACTTATTCAATCAACAGTTCTTGATTTACCTTCTGACTGCAAACAAGCTAATATGCTCCAAAATATGCACCGCATTTCATTCGAGAGGCGGGAGGAATAATGAGGTTTGACTGACAGTTTGAGGAGCCAATGGCGTTATGAGCTTTAGTGGCACTTATGGCGCTTTTCCACTGCGTGGTACGACTCGACTCGGCACGGTTCATTTCGGAACAGCACGGCTTGGTTTGAGTTTCCACTGCAGTTTAGTACCGCTTTAGAGTGGGCGTGATTATTCACGTGTCGTTATAGTTGCGCCACCTCTACTGCCTTTAAAAACTTTAATTCTGCGTCTCTCCATCAAGTTCTCGCTGGGTCCGCTCCTCGCTATCAACGAGAGGAACGTCTGTACTTCCTCAACAGAGCACGAAACAGCCATTTTTTGGTTGTTTAAAGAAAGGTGCGCGCCTTCAAAACAGTTGCGTTCAATCCTTCGCTGGCTGTGCTGATTTAAATCCAGTGGGTCTGTTGTGTCTTGTGCCGCAAGTTCAATGACACAGGCAGTGAGGATTTTCTCCGGCCAATCAGTGATCAGCAGAGTTTACACGTCACGTTTTGGTAACGGTACGGTTCGCTTGGAACCTCGGCCGAGGTGGTACTAAAAAAAGTACCAGGTACTGTACCCAGTGGAAAACCCACCAAAAGTGAGCCGTACTGAACCGTACCGTGTCATACAATGCAGTGGAAAAGCACCATTACTGATCCAGGATCAGTGATCCTCAGCAGTAATATTTTCGGGGGGAAGTCGTGGCCTAATGGTTAGAGAGTCGGACTCGTAATCCAAAGGTTGTGGGTTCGAATCTCGGGTCTGACAGGGATTGTTGGTGGGGGAGTGAATAACCAGTGCTCTCTCCTGCTTCAATACCACGACTGAGGTGTCCTTGAGCAAGGCACCAAACTCCCAACTGCTACCCGGGCGCCGTAACATGGCTGCCCACTGCTCCGGTTGTGTGTTCACTTAGGATGGGTTAAATGCAGAGAATACATTTCACTGCTGGTTATATACACTCTATATAATCATGTATGTGACAAATAAAAATATTCTATTCTATTTGATTTGATCTTGAGCTTCAGAAATGCTTTGGAAAATGTAACGTTAGCTTTTGTTGACGCTACCGCGCTACTTGATCAAAAATAGAGCTTCGTTACTGAAAAGCTATTTGGTTAAGAAAACAGCGACACTACTGAGAAATGTAGCAGTGACGCTACTGCCCAACACTGGAATGCACAGGTGATTTCTGAAATTGCTCAGTTTTGTAAACCTCGTCACACTGAGGAACGCTGCAATTTCTTCCCACAATGAGATTGCAAATGACGTTTCAGGTCTGTGATACATGTGAAACTAATTTCACACTGATCACACATTAAAGTGTGAAGCCTCATGTGAGTCTTTAGGTTTCCTTTAACTGTGAAACTCTTTCCACACTGTTGGCAGGTGAAAGGTTTCTCTCCAGTGTGAGTTCTCAAGTGAACCTTAAGGTTTCCGTTGTTTGTGCAGCTCTTTCCACAGTCATGGCACATGAAAGGCTTTTCTCCGATGTGAGTTATTACGTGATTCTTAAGGTGTTTCTTGTCTGTGAAACTCCTTTCGCACTGGTGACATTTAAAATGGTTTTCCCTTGAGTGAATCCTCATGTGCCAATTAAGGTTTTCTTTACTTCTGAACCTTTTTCCACACTGATCACATACAAATGGCTTCTCTCCAGTGTGAGTACTCATGTGACCATAAAGGGTTGCTTGATGTTTAAAACACTTTCCACACTGATGACACATGTAAGGTTTCTCTCCAGTATGAAGTCTCATGTGGGCATTAAGGGTTGCTTTATGAGTAAAACTCTTTCCACATTGTTGACATGTGTAAGGGTTTTCTCCGGTGTGAATCCTCATGTGGATTTTGAGATTTCCATTTCTACTGAAGCTCTTTCCACACTTGGGGCATGTGTAAGGCTTCTCTCCAGTGTGAACACTCATGTGTTTTGTAAGGTTTCCATTTTCAATAAAACACTTTCCACACTGTTGGCAGGTGAAAGGTTTCTCTCCAGTGTGAATCATCATGTGGACGTTAAGTCCTCCTTTTCTGGCAAAACTCTTTCCACACTGTTGGCAGGTGAAATAACGTCTAGATCTAGTCGTTTGCGCTCTTTTTCGCGAGAAAACCTTTTTAGTCTGAGCAACTAAAATATTGTTTGCAGTGATGAAATCATTATGTTTCTCATACAGATGTTTGTCTTCCTGTACATCATGCAGTTCTTGACTCTCCTCTTTCAGCACCATCAGGTCTAAGGTAAAAATAATAAAATATACAAAATTTAACCCATTTAATGGCACAAAGAGGCAGACATCAAAACATTGTTATTTTTAACGTTTTTGGGGCCAGTGCCCTCCTACCCATTATCCAGACCCCTTACTACCCCATTTAATAAAATGTAGTCCGACTGTATTCCCTGAATATTAATGTTGATTATTATTTTGCGTTTATTAGGAGCCAAACACAGACTGTGCTGTAATCCCTTTTGTATCTATTGGTTTGATTTTTCTTCTTACTGTGCGTTCACACCGCCGCCGGCGAGAGCGTCAAAATTAGCTCTGGCCGCCTGCCAACGACGCTGTAGAAAGATTCGTTGACGCTCTGACGATCGAACGCTTGTCTTGTATTTAAAGGAGCCGAAAAGGAAACAAGCATGTTGATCTTGTGCAGACTGACCACAAGTAGGGTATAAATTAACCTCTAGTATGAAAGTAACAAATTGATCAATGGAAAAAGAGCTTTATAGTTACATGTTTGCTAACGAAATAAGCTAATAAATGCCATTTGTGTGGTGTGTTTTTTGTTGGTTTAGTGCTAGTCTAATTTCAACATGCAGTTTATAGGAGACGTTTACTAGCCTTGGTCTTTAATTAACATTAACGTTAATTTGTGCGCAGCCTACATTCCAAACTGTCCTGGTTGAAGTGTAGCCTTAATGTAATTGATCAACTATGTTGTTTTGAGGAAATTAATAGCATTCCCGCTGAAAAAAACAAAGCGTTCTAGCACTAAAATGCTTGGGAACTAATGTGGTCGGAACCAATGTTTACAAGACTGCGTTCTCTGGACTCCTCTCAAGCGGAGGACTTCTACATTCCGATTGGTTGCCGCCGAACCGCGTCATAGCTCATTACCATAAAGTTGACCTGATTTCAACTCTCTTTGACGCTCTCACCGTCCAAAACGCGCCGCGACGCTCTCGCCGGAGCTCGCCGCCGGCTCACATTGAAAATGAATGACTTCCGGCCACTTTGACGCTCTCGCCGCCTGCGGTGTGAACGCACAGTTAGGAAGTTTATGGAAGCTGTAAGAACTACACCTTACAAAATGATCAAATTTGGCATACTGATAATTGTGGTCCTGAATAGTAATCTAACCAACTCTAGGGTCTCAAGTACCAACTCTATAATGCCACCACCAGTTCAAAAATGCACTTTTTGTTTTGATAACTTTTGTCCTAGAGGCTACATTTTTAGTTCAGTTTATATAGGCTCTTCCCTTTACAGTAGTTACCATTATGAAATGTACTGAACTCCTTCAAATTTTATCAGAATCCCATCAAAATGGCCTCAGATTATCACGTGACTGAACTGAATTTTTGTTTCTTAGCTCTTAATGATGTTTAACTAGTGCAAACATCTGTAGAATCTGATGAGAGGATGCTCTCATATGATAGTCTGGAGTCTTGTACTTAGCGGTTAACCTTTAAATAAAGCTACAACAATGATATTAATAATTGTAATAAGGATCAAAGGAGAATGAAAACCAACCTGTTTGTTCCTCAGTATCTTCATGGTTGACTCTCAATGCTTCTTCACTCTCATCTTTAATAAACGCCATGTTTAATTATAACAGTGTCATGTGGATCTCAGCTGCTTCAGCAGGAGTTTTTCTGTGTTTGCACACCCTGTTCTGCTTAAAATTAGAATAATTAACAGAAAGAAATCTCTGAGTATCATTTGAATCATTTAGTCCAGTAGACAGTGCAGTTAATTGCTTTAAATGTCCTGATTAGCCAAACACACTCAAAACTAGCATTGCAACTTAATAAAAGGACACAAATGATACAGACACTAAATATTCACAGGTTTGTTGTTCTCGTTGTTTTGAGCAGCAGTCTCGACAGCGAGCGAAAGCTTCGAATCACTGAATCATTTTGTGAATCAATTGATTCAGTTGACTCGGAGTTCAATAAAGCTCCATTTCTCCAGCAACGGTTGTTTCCAGAGATTGAATTCGTGTTAAAGATAAACTGATTCACGATTTATGCAACGAAATAACATGCACCTTCTCTGATAACGTTACTCATGTGTGGACGCGCTTTACTCGCACACAATATCATTCGTTAATGTTAAATGAAGCAATCTTACATTCAGCAGTGACTACTTGCTTGTAAAAACAAATTTCTCTGAACGGTTGGTATCAACTTTAAAAACAAACCTTTCTTCAGCCGAATCACAACAAACGCAGGAGCGCAGCCTCGTGACGTCACGTCGTCATATCAAAATAAAAGTCCCATATAGTGCAAAGCTTAATCCATTAAATGTGCACGCAGAAAATAAAAATTAAAAAGTGGTGAAATGTGCATGTTGTCCAGTTAAGTGCTGAAAATAGCTATCAATGAAAGAGTATCTTGAAAAAAAATCAACAACAGTTTTTAACATTGATAATAATCAGAAATTATACTTCAGCAGAAAATCTGCATATTAGAATGATTTCACTGAAGAGAGTAATGATGCTGAAAATTCAGCAGAAAGAAATCGCACTTTCAAATATTAAAATAGAAAACAGTCATTTTAAACAGTATCTTTATTCTATTTTGGATCAAATGAATGCATACTGCTTGTTTGGCTGTGATAAAGTGGTTTTAAACATTTAAAGCAAATAATAGTGAAGCTGCATTATTGAATAAAAAAATGTAATATACAAATACAGCTCATAGCGAGGTACACAATTTATGTTTGATTTGGAGAACTCACATTGTGAAATCAGGTTGAAAAATTGCTTAAAGGGATAGTTCACTTTGAAATTAAAATGTGGTATCTATCAGCTTACCCCAAGGGCATCCAAGATGTAGGTGTCAACGGAGGCATCAGCCAATCAGATCGCCTCATGCAAATACCCAATCCTGTTCATGCAACACCAGAGAAGTATGTGATTGGTTGTAACTATGACGGCGCGTCAGCACCACGCTTCAGACACGCCCTCCATCAAGCGTTGACGCCCCGTGTGAATGCAGTGTGAGCCAGAGCGCGCGCACACACACACACACACACGTCACACACCGGATGCGTGCGCACACACACACACACACACACACACACACACACACACGTCACACACCGGATGCGTGCGCACACACACACACACACACACACACACACACACACACACGTCACACACCGGATGCGTGCGCACACACACACACACACACACACACACACGTCACACACCGGATGCGTGCGCACACACACACACACACACACACACACACACACACACGTCACACACCGGATGCGTGCGCACACACACACACACACACACACACACACACACGTCACACACCGGATGCGTGCACACACACACACACACACGTCACACACCGGATGTGTGTGCGCACTCAGATCACTTGGACATGGTTGTGTACAAGAGGTAAAAAACGATATAAATACTGTTCGTTTTCTCACACAAACCGCTCGTTTCGTGTCTTAGGCCATCAATGTGTAGTTATGATGGGGAATTGTTTAATTTGGATTTCTCTGTGCATGTTCTTTTTCCCTCTTATAGAGACAGTGACCTATACCTGCCATTATATGACTGACAGACTAGAACGGTTTGACCTAAAAACATCAAAATTGGATCTACTGAAGAAAAAAAGACACCTACATCTTGGATGCCCTTGGGGTAAGCTGATAGATACCACATTTTAATTTCAAAGTGACCTATCCCTTTAAAACTTTTCTGAGAAATAGCATGACCCAGGAGAGGCTGAATGCATTGGCCATGCTGTCAATGGAGAAGAGACTGGTGACCGAGATTACTGACTTTAACCAGAAGGTCAAAGGAGAGCAAAATTTATTTTCAAATAGTGCTACTGGCCAGTGATTAGGCAACTTTCAAAAAAAAGTTTTTCTCAGTCACTTCAAATGTCCTGATAAATGTGTGTGGATAAAATCACTACAAATAACAATAATAACAAATCAAACAGAGGAAAACATTTATTTATTTCATGTGTGAACACAGCTTGAGTCACTTATAAAACACAACACACATCACATCTGTAATGAGAAGCGTTTATAAATCTGTTGAGTGTTATTATCAGACATGTTCACAAGTCTCTGAGGTCCAAGTCAAGTCTCAAGTCTCTGAGGTCCAAGTCTAAGTCAAGTCTTTAAAGCGGAGTCCAAGTCAAGTCTCAAGTCTCTGAGGTCAAGTCTAAGTCAAGTCTTTAAAGCGGAGTCCAAGTCAAGTCTCTGAGGTCAAGTCTAAGTCAAGTCTTTAAAGCGGAGTCCAAGTCAAGTCTCAAGTCTCTGAGGTCCAAGTCTAAGTCAAGTCTTTAAAGCGGAGTCCAAGTCAAGTCTCAAGTCTCTGAGGTCCAAGTCTAAGTCAAGTCTTTAAAGCGGAGTCCAAGTCAAGTCTCAAGTCTCTGAGGTCAAGTCTAAGTCAAGTCTTTAAAGCGGAGTCCAAGTCAAGTCTCAAGTCTCTGAGGTCAAGTCTAAGTCAAGTCTTTAAAGCGGAGTCCAAGTCAAGTCTCAAGTCTCTGAGGTCAAGTCTAAGTCAAGTCTTTAAAGCGGAGTCCAAGTCAAGTCTCAAGTCTCTGAGGTCAAGTCTAAGTCAAGTCTTTAAAGCGGAGTCCAAGTCAAGTCTCAAGTCTCTGAGGTCCAAGTCTAAGTCAAGTCTTTAAAGCGGAGTCCAAGTCACGTCTCAAGTCACTTAGGTCAAGTCGAAGTCAAGTCTCAAGTCACTGAGGTCAAGTCGAAGTCAAGTGTCAAGTCTTTAAATCGGAGTCCAAGTCACGTCTCAAGTCACTTAGGTCAAGTCGAAGTCAAGTCTCAAGTCACTGAGGTCAAGTCGAAGTCAAGTCTCTGAGGTCAAGTCTAAGTCAAGTCTTTAAAGCGGAGTCCAAGTCAAGTCTCAAGTCTCTGAGGTCAAGTCTAAGTCAAGTCTTTAAAGCGGAGTCCAAGTCACGTCTCAAGTCTTTGGTCTATTTATCAGCAACAGTTCTTTCAGCTAGTTATTGAGGCTAAATCAGTTTTGAAATACTGATTTCACGATATGATTCTCAACAAAAAAAAACTTTAACAAAATTTAAGACAAAGAAATGAAAAGGTGTCCATTTATTAATTGTCAGATAAAATGCAGCACATTTCTTTGTAAAATTGAAATATGTCAAACAACAAAACTACATTTTAAAACAAACCCCAATTAATCAAATTAATTACACAAATTAAATAAATCTCATATAAACAAACTAAGGCTTTGTCTGTGCTCTTTTTCAATTTAAAATTAGAGGCAACCACTGAGTTTTAAACACAACTCAATCCATACATCCAGCATGAGCAGTTTTTCATCTAAACTAATTTCGAAATTTGAAGCAAAAACAAAATGGTCTGACTTTAGTTTTGTAAAACTATTCTACATAAAACATCTGTACGAAACAAGTTCAGCAGACAGAGAAGACGGGCTGAATTAATGCAGATTTACTCTCTGCCAGCGGGTGGCGCTTGAACATCAATTAAACATCGTTTCCTTGGTTTCTGCTGTAAACAAAGCAGAGCTGCGGTTATGAACACTACTTTAATATGCATTACACGGAGGCAAGATGAAAAGAAAATACCATATAAACTTTTTTTAAGACAGCCGGTTTCCCTCAGAGATACATTCATATAAACTCCTATACCAAATGACTCGTTTTTTACGAGTCTCACGAGTCACGAGTCCAAGTCAAGTCTCGAGTCTTTATTTATGCGACTCGAGTCCAAGTCGCAGACTCGAGTTTCCATCTCTGGTTATTATTATTATAAACGAAATATTAATCTTACTTTGTTTTTTATCAGTTAAACAAATCACTGTACATGTATTTAGACAGTAATATTTATGTTTTAAATTAATATAATAATTCATATGTTTGACTTGAAAATGATTTAAAGGCTGAAATACCTTTTTATAAAATTTTTGTTTTTGTGAAAACCTGCATGTCATACCCCTTTAACTTGCAGTTATTAACATTGTACAAACAACCTATAGTGTTTTGGCAGAAATGTATTTATTCTGAATGTTATTGTTCAATATTGGGGAATATTTTACTTTCATAAAAGTTGTTTTCTACATGTTTAAAGGGGTGGTGGACTGGTCTTTTCTAGGCTTGATTGTGTTTATGGGCTGCAGTCAAACGTGTTCATGCTTCGTTTTTTTAAAAACGCATTATTTTTCACATAGTTTACTTTTATTCTACACGATAAACGCCCCGATTATTTCCTGTTTTTATGAAGCCCCTCCCTCAGAAATGCGCAATGGGCTCTGATTGGTTAGCTGGTCCAGTGTGTTGTGATTGGCTAAACCGCCTCTACTGCACGTCTAAACGTCCCGCCCCTCAGCTCAGCGGCATGTGCTCTGGTTGTATTGAAAACAATGGCGTTGTCTATATTGCTTATCAATTTGAGCCCGATTGAGATGCAGATAATATTAGTGAAGAGGATCATGCCGAACCTGTGCAAGCACGGCTTTTAATGGTATGTTTTTTGTTTGTTGTTGGTTCATACTTTTAGATACGCTATTATTTGTAAATATTACTGCTTCTGTTAGCTTTTAATATACGGTTTTATCCTGATTAACATCTTGTAGTCCCTACGAGCCGTTTTTGTAGCCATTAAACTGCCATAATTTTAAAAGATATCTCCGTTTGCATTGAACTTTCAGCGTCGTAACTTTGCAGATATGCTCAAACAGCAACATTACACACTAACTAACGTTAAAAAAGTGAAATCGCAATCAACCACCCCTTTAAGCTACACAAAATAAACCAAAACAGCCTTAATCTGCTGCTCTGAAATGCGCACAGTTAAATATCACAATAAAGAAGAACCATGATAGCCTAATCTGGTGGTTTAAACTTGTAGTTTATGTTAAAAAATGATAACATTGTGCACTGTGACTAAGTAATTATCTTGTTACTCTTTTTACTTTTTTAGCTTATACTGAGCTTATTTACTCAGCCTTGCTTAGGGTAATGTTGTGACATACATGTTTCAGCAAATTTCCTTTTGAACTCAGATGCACTTGATGATAATAATTCAGAGTAACCTGATGTTGTGTGATGAAATTTCCTCCAATTTTGGCAGTTTGTAGAATAGCATCCCTCTTTTGAGAGGGAAAGGTGTATTTGAACACATCAAATTGTTGTTCATTTGAACACAAATAAATCAACGGTACAGACACAGAAGTAGTCATGGAACCAGAACAAGATATTGAACAAAAGACCAATGGCAGCTCAACTGAGAGGGAACTGGACAGAGAAAAAGATAATTGTGTTAATAAAGACCAGAAAACCAAAGAGAGAGCCCAAAACCACAGTAAGCAATATTTTATTGTGAATCAGAAGAAATTTTAACTGTTTTTAACTGTTTTAACTGAAATTTTATTTTATTAGTGCGATTTGAGATAATGTCTGTTTTTACTGAATGTTTAGTTTAGTAATTTTCTTTTTTTTTAACCAGTGTATATTTTCATATACAGTACAGGTGAATCTCGATAAATTAGAATGTCGTGAAAAAGTTCATTTATTTCAGTAATTCAACTCAAATTGTGAAACTCGTGTATTAAATAAATTCAATGCACACAGACTGAAGTAGTTTAAGTCTTTGGTTCTTTTAATTGTGATGATTTAGGCTCACATTTAACAAAAACCCACCAATTCACATCTCAACAAATTAGAATACTTCATAAGACCAATAAAAAAAACATTTTTAGTGAATTGTTGGCCTTCTGGAAAGCATGTTAATTTACTGTATATGTACTCAATACTTGGTAGGGGCTCCTTTTGCTTTAATTACTGCCTCAATTCGGCGTGGCATGGAGGTGATCAGTTTGTGGCACTGCTGAGGTGGTATGGAAGCCCAGGTTTCTTTGACAGTGGCCTTCAGCTCATCTGCATTGTTGGGTCTGGTGTCTCTCATCTTCCTCTTCACAATACCCCATAGATTCTCTGTGGAGTTCAGGTCAGGCGAGTTTGCTGGCCAATCAAGCACAGTAACACCATGGTCATTGAACCAGCTTTTGGTACCTTTGGCAGTGTGGGCAGGTGCCAAGTCCTGCTGGAAAATGAAATCAGCATCTCCATAAAGCTTGTCAGCAGAAGGAAGCATGAAGTGCTCTAAAATTTCCTGGTAGATGGCTGCGTTGACTGTGGACTTCAGAAAACACAGTGGACCAACACCAGCAGATGACATGGCAGCCCACATCATCACTGACTGTGGAAACTTCACACTGGACTTCAAGCAACATGGATTCTGTGCCTCTCCACTCTTCCTCCAGACTCTGGGACCTTGATTTCCAAATGAAATGCAAAATGTACTTTCATCTGAAAAGAGGACTTTGGACCACTGAGCACCAGTCCAGTTCTTTTTCTCCACAGCTCAGGTAAGATGCTTCTGACGTTGTCTCTGGTTCAGAAGTGGCTTGGTAGCTCTTTTCCTGAAGACGTCTGAGCGTGGTGACTCTTGATGCACTGACTCCAGCTTCAGTCCACTCCTTGTGAAGCTCTCCCAAGTGTTTGAATCAGCTTTGCTTGACTGTATTCTCAAGCTTGCGGTCATCCCTGTTCCTTGTGCACCTTTTCCTACCCAAATTCTTCCTTCCAGTCAACTTTGCATTTAATATGCTTTGATACAGCACTCTGTAAACAGCCACACCTTTCAGTAATGACCATCTGTGACTTACCCTCTTTATGGAGGGCGTCAATGTTCGTCTTCTGGATCATTGCCAAGTCAGCAGTCTTCTCCATTATTGTGGTTTCAAAGAACAAGAGATACCCAGAATTTATACTGTATGGATGGTCATTTATTGAAACTCAAATGTAAATATTCTAATATTTTGAGATTCTGATTTCTGACTTTCATGAGCTGTAAGCTCTAATCATCAAAATTAAAATAAAAAAACTTTACTTTACATGTAATGAATCTAAAATATATGAAAGTTTCACTTTTTGAAATAAGTTACAAGAAAAAATGAACCTTTTCACGACATTCTAATTTATTGAGATGCACCTGTACTTAAAAGTTATAAAAGTTAATTTACATTAAATAAAAAATTAACATGCCTAATTTTGATTTTGCTGTTCCTGTTTTGCAGGAGTTGTTTTGAGTACAGCATGCTTTGGCTTCATATGCATTTTCCTTTTGGCTGCCATTGTAGTACTGCATATCAAGCTCATGGCAGATAAAGATATAGAAGTTACACACATGTTACAGTCCAATTCAAGATGTCAAACTGAGAAAGACCAGCTACAGAACAACTTCAACTCTCTGAGTGAGAAGAATCAGGAGTTGAAGAAAAGAGTCAATGATCCCACTTTTGAAATAAGCCATTCACAGGGAAATTTTGACTCTTTCAAGCAGAAGAATCAGGAATTGGAGAAAAGATTCAATGATCTCTCTTATGAAAAAAGCCAGTTGCAGGGAAGTTTAGACTCTTTGAATCAGACGAAACTGGAGTTGAATAGGAAATTCAATAATCTCACTTCCGAAAAAAGCCAGTTACAGAGAGGTTTTGACTCTTTGAATCAGAAGAATCAGGAGTTGGAGAAAAGAGTCAAACAGCTCTCTTCTGAAAAACGCCAGTTACAGGGAAGTTTTGACTCTTTGAATCAGACAAAACTGGAGTTGGAAAAGACATTCAACAATCTCACTTCTGAAAAAAGCCAGTTACAGGGAAGTTTTGACTCTTTGAATCAGAAGAATCAGGAGTCACAGAAAAGAGTCAATAATCTTACTTCTGAATACAGCCAGTTACAAAGAAGTTTTGAATCTTTGAGTCAAAAGAATCAGGAGTCTGAGAAAAGAGTCAATGATCTCTCTTCTAAGAAAAGCCAGTTACAGATAAATTTTGACTCTTTGAATCAGACGAATCAGGAGTTGGAGAAAAGAGTCAATCAGCTCTCTTCTGAAAAAAGCCAGTTGCAAGGAAGTTTTGACTCTTTGAATCTAACGAAACTGGAGCTGGAAAAGACATTCAACAATCTCACGTCAGAAAAAAGCCAGTTACAGAGAAGTTTTGACTCTTTGAGTCAGAAGAATCTAGAGTTAAAGACTGAACTAAAAAAGTTATTTGAGAAAGGTTTGTAGCACAGGATTTGTATGTACTTGCAGTTTACTATACAGTACAAATAAAACTACAATTGTATTTGGTTTTGTTTATTGAAAGCAGCTGGTTTTCTTTCCATATCCATTTTCAAAAGTGTGTTGCTGTGTGTTTCAGAGTTGTTGTTCTGGTCCAGTGAAGCAATGAACTGGTCTGACAGCAGGCAGTACTGCAGGGATCATGGTGCTGATCTAGTCATTATCAAAAGTGAAGACAAGCAGGTGAGTTTAGGAGCAATTCTGTGCATATCTTTAAATAGATTTCCTCATACAAACAACCAATCAGTAATGAAACCAAAATTAACTTCAAAGTCTCACATTGGCACATTTTAACATTTATATTAATGCTAGTAATATGATGTACAAATTGGACGTATCTTTTGTTGGTCTTTGCTGTTGAAAATGTATTATTAATACTAGCAACTGTCTTTGTTCTATATCAATAATATAATCCCAGATAAACACAAATGTATTGAAGGTCACAAACACTGAGATGCTCACTCATGTCTTGTTTTATTCACAGAAGTTCATTTCTTCATTTGTCAAGGAGATTGTGTGGATCGGTTTGTCTGACATAGAAAACGAGGGGAAAATGAAATGGGTGGATAATTCATCACTGACTCAAGGGTAAACACTCACAGAAAACCACTGTCTAGCTTATGCATTTGTTTTAAAGGAACACTCCACTTTTTTTGAAAATAGGCTCATTTTCCAACTCCCCAAGACCAGACCAAATGACCAAAGAGTTTCAATATTTTTCCTATTTAAAACTTGACTCTTCTGTAGCTACATCGTGTACTAAGACTGACGGAAAATGAAAAGTTGTGATTTTCTAGGCCGATATGGCTAGGAACTATACTCTCATTCCGGCGTAATAATCAAGGAGCTTTGCTGCCGTACCTTGGGTGCAGCAGGTGCAGTGATATTATGCAGCGCCTGAAAGTAGTCCCCAGCTGTATCATAACTAGTTACCTAGCCGGGGACTATTTTCAGGCGCTGCATAATATCACTGCGCCTGCTGCACCCATGGTACGGCAGCAAAGTTCCTTGATTATTACGAAACTTGAAAAATATCAAAACTCTTTGGTCATTTTTGAGCGAGATGCTAACGGTCTAATCAGATTCAATGATCTATGCTAAGCTACGTTAAAAGTGCTACCGCCAGACATCGGCTGAATGGATTCGAAAACGGTAAAACTCAACTGTTTAACTCTTGGGGAGTTGTAAAATGAGCCTATTTTCAAAAACAAGTCGAGTGTTCCTTTAAACCCGTCTTTTTTATATACTTGCATGACTTAGTAAATACGTAGAGTTGTTCAGGAACTGAATCTGTAAATTTTTCAGGTTTTGGTCTGGGAGAGAGCCAAATAATGCTGGTGGAGATGAGGACTGTGTTGACCTGATACCTTCATATGCTGTCCTGAAAAACTGGAATGATGCCCCATGCTCAATTAAGAGAAGAGGGATTTGTGAGAAGTAGCATTGCTTCCGTCATCTTCCTGATATTTAATAATGCTTTAACTATTTTAGTTATTTTTATAGCATCATATGCAGGTTTTTGACAGCAAAACTATTTTAATAATACAATTATAATTCATTTTATGATTTCACTGTTTAAAAAAAGTAAAAAAAGAGAGGCATTTGTTTCTTACTGCAGTAATAAATCTCACAGCATTCGGGGGAATTATGGGTAATCTCTGACAATAAAACCTCTTATGTTCTTCATCACAAGCAGCTGTATGTTAACATGATCTAGCTGTTATCATGCATCTCATTTCTTGATCTGAAGTGTTGATCACAGTGCCAAAGTGTCCAGATTTAACTAATTCGCCCATTTTATTCTGCTATTGAGTGTCTGTGAAACTGCTTTTGAGCTGAATTGCTTTCTCTGTGAATAAAATTTCAATTACAATTATCACAGTAATCCCCCAGGATTTTTATTTTATTCAACAAAAATGTCAGTTTATAGACATTTGTGTTTCAAACTTTTGACATTAACACAATTCCGTAGTTTAAGTACTTCAATTGATTCCAGTTATGAACATTAATAAAATACAATAAATTTTGGCTCAAACCAGCTCCTGTGGATAAAAATCAATTCCATTAAACAAATGAAGTGACAGTTTTGTAAGTGCATTTTAGCTCACTTTAGTACATATTTGCAGGCTTTATGTGTTTTATTTCACCAGCCAGCAGATGGTGCGGTGATGGGAATTGCGTGTTTTACGGTAACAGGGGACGTCCCCCGGAAGTTGCGAATATGCTTTTAGGTCCACATATGACAATGATAAGTATGGATTACACAAACCTAAACATATGGTTCAAGATCTGTTGTTTGTAGGATCCAGATTTGCATAATTACCCTATAATTTGATTTACATAATTACCTTTTAAGTTTGATTTGTACATGTATCTACTTTTCATAACAATGTGTTTGATGCTTTGCATCTTTTCTCATCCACGGTACAAACAATATCCTTACAATCTGTAATGGTACAAATAACTTTCTTTAGGTGCAGTTCTCCACCCCAGCGACAATAAACTGTTGTTGAACTAACCACACAGTGTTTTTTGTACAACTTTAATCAACTGTTATGAAATATTTTTCAAGGTAGTGAGGCACACCCGTTTTTCTGCTGTTTCACCACTTCATCTGTTACAAGTTTGATGCAAAACTACGTGAGCTTGCAGCATTTCACAATTTTATACTTTGTTTTATAAATTATTCTGGCCTATGTTTGGCTTTTACTTTAGGGTAAGTGTGGACTGGATTAATAAATGGAATAGTTTCTCTGGTTTGTTGATATAGTGACATCTAAATAATAACGTGGAATATTTACCTTTTTTTCAGAGATAAACTAAGGATTTGCAAGTGTTTGTAGGTACAAATTTACATTTAGTCATTTAGCAGACCCTTTTATCCAAAGCGACTTTCAAATGAGGACAATGGAAGCAATCAAATAGTTTTGAGAAATGCACTTACTGGTTTGCAGATGTTAAGGATGAATGGAGAAACGTACCAAAGTAACTAAGAAAAACTGTAAGAAAATGCATTTTATTTATTTTAATTTATACTCAAGCTGCTTACATACAGTGAAAATGTCAGAATTTCTCCAGTATAGCAGAGGGGAATGAAATGTCCTTCGAGAATAATCATATTTGGGCCATTCCACCGAATGGGTGCCATTTGTGTCCCCAGGACATTATAGGTACAAACATGCATAAAAATTAACTATAAAATACATTTTATTATTAAGCAAAGTGACCTGCACATTAATCTAATTGCAAATTTAAAATATATAATTAAACAAATTATTAAAAACTACCTAAAACACTGAAAATATAGCATTTGTGCATGTCCCCAGTGTCTAACGCTACATTTTAACATTAAATATAATGTTTAAAATCCTTCAGAAATAATTTTTATTTTGCATTTTTGTGTACCTCCATATCCCATCTGTGCTTTAAATACATTTATTTCAAAATAAATTTATAATATTTTGGATAAAATACACAGTTTAGTCGTGTCCCCAGGTTTTCACTCAGTCCTGTTACTCTAACACATTCTCCCTCTAAAAAACTGAGACAATTCCACAAGACACATTTTCAACATAATATTGCAACATCTGGATCTTCTGAAGGCAATGAAATGATCAAAAGCATGTGGTCTTATTTTCTTTTCTGTATATTTGATGATATTGTAACGGTGGCTGGGTGCGTCATTATAAATATACTTTCCTGTTACCTAAATTATTTCTTAGATGTTACTTGTTTATTTTAAAAATACAAATCTGTGGTGAATCACTATAATTTGCTGAGTATTCTCATAATATTAGCATGTACTCCATGTGGCTAGATTATATGTATTTGCTAATTTTATCCTAAAATCTCAATCCTGTTACTTTCAGTCCTGTTACTCATACACTCATATATCCTATACTTATATATAGAAACTGAGTAAAAGTAACAGGAATGAGTAGTGTCATCTGATTTATTCATGTAAATATTAGGCTACATCCATATTAATCTAGATAAATACATTTGAAAATGCATCTTTTTCTCAAAGTTTTGGCCTTCTATCCACACTGAGACAATGCTTTTGCCCAGAGAAAACCTATGGTTGTTCCTGCATTGTTGTTTTATATTGCATTCCTGCAAGTATGACAGAAAATGTACTTGAAATTTCTGTCCTGTGGCAATTATGTATTAGACTCATTTATGGAATGGCATTTGTGGGCTGCGCTATAAGAAAACAATATTCAAAGAAAATCTAAAAATATATTATTTAAGTTTATTATTTTTAATATCAATTTTTATTTAATATTTATAATTTTTTTCATTATTTATATCTTATCTTATAACCCATCCTCTACTCCTAAACATAACCCTAACAAAAACCTCTGCAGACCACTAGATTTAAATAGAAACATGATTTGGCCTTTTTAAGCAGTGAGGTCAGCTCACAAGTCAATGTTCAACACTTTCACTATATCAGTGCAGACATTAATACCTCATATGTGTAGTCAAACCTGTATACCAGTATAATGGATACTCACTCCTGTTACCCATTTCATTCCTGTTACTAAATAGTTTTTTCTTTAAAAAATAAAGTTAAACCATTATTTCTTTAATTAAGTTTGATCCATAATTTATCCCATTATTTAATAAATTGCATCACAGAAAATTGATAAGCTTGAGGGTTTGAGTCGCCATTAAAATGAAAAAATGAGTTTGTGTACTTCAGAAAAATACACCTTGTGTAGATAAATAGTGATTTTTATGATAAAAAAATAATATTTTTTGATCATGAAACCAACAATTTCTTTAAAATAAACACCTGCCTAAGGGGAAAATGAAGGAATTTGTTGATATATTTTTAAACATGCTTTTTAAAAGACATTAGAGTTTTGGTAACAGGACTGAGAAAAATACATCCATCTTCCACTTAAAAATTGTGTAAAAAATTAAATAAAGTTACCTGAGATGGACCAATATAGATTTTGAATAGTTAAATATGTGTATTACTAGATTCAGTCTTTAAAAAAGGTAGAAAATGAATTTTTTTTTTGAAGAGTTTTGGAAGCAAATGGCACCCATTCGGTGGAATAGCCCATTTAGTGTTCTACGAACAATTGGCACTGCTTTTATATTTGGATATGTCACTACTGTTTGTGAAAATAACAGATGCTGCTTGTGCAGATAAAAAGAAGACAGGATGCAGAAGTGACTTCAGCTATTTTCTTAACTTGCATTTATAAAAGAAAAAATGGCTTTCTTAAATCTTACGGTGAAACAGAAGTGGGTATTATTTACCAATATTTATTTAGAAGAGAAGTCAGTACAGCCCAGTCATTTCAAAAGCAGCTATCTGATATTGCAACACATCTTCCACACAAACAAACACATACATGTGCATAAAAGAGCACAGAAAAAAACATATACAGAAAAAGATCACTCCTCTCATTCAAGTTATTTTAATCTGAGGTTAAACTACACATAAACTCAAGAAGAGACAGGTAAGGATCATGCTGCAGTCCTTACTGTAAGTGAAACAACAGCGCCAACCTGGATACTAGAAACAGATGGTGCCTATTCTCAAGGTGGGAAGCTGATACAGTCGTGGTCAGAATTATTGGCACCCTTGGTAAATATGATCAAAGGCGGCTCTGAAAATAAACCTGCATTATTAATCCTTTTGATCTTTTATTAAAAAAATTCACAAAAATCTAACCTTTCATTGAACTAAAACAATTGAAAATGGGGGAAAATATCATTATGAACTAAATGTTTTTCTCAAATACACGTTGGACACAATTATTGGCACCCCTAGAAATTCTTATGAGTAAAATATCTCTGAAGTATATTCCCATTCATATTTACAATTTTGAGCACTCCAGGGTGATTATGAACATGAAATTATCCAGCCATGACTTCCGGTTTCACAGAAATATAAATAGGAGGGAAAACAAATTCCCTTAATCATCATCACAATGAGAAAAACCAAAGAATATATTTCTGATGTGCAGCAAAAGATAATTGAGCTTCACAAATTAGTGAAGTGGCTTTAAGAAAATTCCCATTTCCACCATCAGGGCAATAATAAAAACATTTATTTCATAATGATATTTCCTCCCATTTTAAATTATTATTCTCCAATGAAAGGTTAGATTTTTGTGATTTAAAAAAAAAAAAAAAAAAGATCAAAAGGATTAACAATGCAGATTTAATTTTCACAGCCTTCTTTAATCATATTTACCAAGGGTGCCAATAATTCTGACCACGATTGTATATTACTAAAATCAGCAAAGGGACATTTCTATTATAAATCATGTAGAACTGATGGAGTTCTGCTATAACTGTCACGAATCCAGGCCACGAACTTTCAGACACTCACCACTAGAGGTCACTCACCCACCACATGGACTTTCACACCGTCACAGATCACACTAAGGACTACATTTCCCAGCATCCACTGCACCCACACAGCTGTTCACCATTTATCCCACACGCACCTGCAAACAATCACGCAATCACCATCACCCAATCACACGCACACACAAGCACTATAAATACCATGGACATTCATTCACACGCTGCCAAGTATTGTTAGCCAGTCTGCATACGAAGCGTTTGCCCAGTTTCCCAGTTTCCCAGTTTCCCAGTTTCCTAGTTTCCTAGTTTCCTAGTTTCCCGTGGTTGATTTCCTGGTTCCTGATTCCTGCCCGTGTTCTTAGTTTATTCTCTCCGCCTTGCCCTCTGGATACTGTACGCCGATCTCCGACCCACGCTTGTCTTGGATTATTCTTGTGTCTTGCCCATGCCATACCTGTTTGCCATTGATCGACCCTGCCTGTATTGACCATGTTTATTAATAAAGCCTTGCGAATGGATCCACCTGTCTCACGTCTCTTCAGACCCGTAACAGAATACTCGGCCAAACAAGGATCCAGCGGCTTTCCCAACCAAGATTGGTCAGGTATGGATACAGCGACCCTGTTACTAGCCCTCAAGCAGGGAACTCGATCACTTGAGGGTTACATCACGGAATATTTGGCTTTGGCTAATGGCTCAGATTTACCGGACTGTTTATTAATCGACTTTTTCTGTGATGGCCTTAACCAGCCGTTAAAAGCAAAAATTATTCAAAATGCCCCTCGTTTGTCACTAAGTCATTTCCTGGATTATGCTTTATGGACTGTGGGTTCAGCATTCACTGTGGGTGTTGCGGAGGAACGAAACATCACACCCAATTGTGACATCGCAGCTGCGCTAGAGTACGCTCACAAAATGGCGGCCACAACAACACCTCGTCATGTCACTGCTGTTAAAGAGGCAAGTCAAGTCACCGCTGCTGTTAAAGAGGCAAGTCAAGTCACCGCTGTTGTTAAAGAGTCAAGTCAAGTCACCGCTGCTGTTAAAGAGTCAAGTCAAGTCACCGCTGCTGTTAAAGAGGCAAACCAGAGCACGGTTGATCATCATAAGTCAAGCCAAAGCCCAGCTGATCATCACAGGTCAAGCCAAAGCACAGTTGATCGTCACAAGTCAAGTCCAGCTACAGTTGATCATCACAAGTCAAACCAAAGCACAGTTGATCGTCACAAGTCAAGCAAAGCCACAGTTGGTCGTCACAAGTCAAGCAAAGCCACAGTTGATCGTCACAAGTCAAGCCAAAGCACAGTTGATCATCCCAAGTCAAGCCAAGCCACCAGTGATCTCCGTGAGTCAAGCCAAGCCACAGTTGATCGTCACAAGTCAAGCCAAGCCACAGCTGATCATCACAAGTCAAGCCAAGGCACAGTTGATCGTCACCAATCAAGCCCAGCCACCAGTGATCTCCGGGAGTCAAGCCAAAGCACAGTTGATCACCACAAGTCAAGCCAAGCCACAGTTAATTGTCACGTGTCAAGCCAAGCCACCTGTGATCTCCGTGAGTCAAGTCAAGCCACAATTGACCAGCCCGAGTCACGCCATGCCTCAGCTCTCCAGCCCGAGTCACGCCACGCCTCAGCTCTCCAGCCAGAGTCACGCCACGCCTCAGCTCTCCAGCCAGAGTCACGCCACGCCTCAGCTCTCCAGCCAGAGTCACGCCACGCCTCAGCTCTCCAGCCAGAGTCACGCCACGCCTCAGCTCTCCAGCCAGAGTCACCGCACGTCTCAGCTGATCTGCCAGAGTCACCGCACGTCTCAGCTGATCTGCCAGAGTCACAGCACGTCGCATCTGACCAGCCAGAGTCACGCCACGTCGCATCTGACCAGCCAGAGTCACGCCACGTCGCATCTGACCAGCCAGAGTCAGTCCACGTCGCAGCTGACCAGCCAGAGTCAGTCCATGTCACAGCTGATCAGCCAGAGCCTCTTCACGTCTCAGCTCCTCAGCCAGAGCCTCTTCACGTCTCAGCTCCTCAGCCAGAGCCTCTTCACGTCTCAGCTCCTCAGCCAGAGTCTCTTCACGTCTCAGCTCCTCAGCCAGAGCCTCTTCACGTCTCAGCTCCTCAGCCAGAGCCTCTTCACGTCTCAGCTCCTCAGCCAGAGCCGCTTCACGTCTCAGCTCCTCAGCCAGAGCCGCTTCACGTCTCAGCTCCTCAGCCAGAGCCGCTTCACGTCTCAGCTCCTCAGCCAGAACCTATCCCACCCAGAGATTCAAGGCCAGTCCTTCAAGTTCCCCGGTTGATATCCAACGTGAGGGATGCACAGCTGATATCTGTACGCACTGCTGGTCTCCCCAAATCCACTCACTCCAACTCTCCTATTCCTGAACTGATTTCCCTGTCGGAAGCGCTTCCCATGATAGGGATCGCTCTATGTTGCGTTTGGGCTGCGCACACCGCCATTGGACTGCCTGAGGTAGCAGCGCCCAGCAACGTACTCTCACCTGGTCAGGTTACCACCGTAGAACCTCCAGAGGTGGCGGCAGTAGCTGCAGAACCTCCAGAGGTGTCGGTGGTATCCTCCTGTAAACTCTCACCCCAGTATGTCACGGCTATAAAGGCCGTCAGTGAGCTCTCACCCTGTCCTGTCACGGCTAAGGAAGCCGTCTATGAACTCTCACCCTGTCATGTCACGGCTAAGGAGGCCGTCTCTGAGCTCTCATCCTATCCTGTCACAGCTATGGAGGCCGCCTGTGAACTCTCGCCCTGTCCTGACACAGCTATGGAGGCTGCCTGTGACTCCCAGACCTGCTCTGTCACGGCTCCTGAGACCAGGATGGCTCTCTCTATGTTGTCTGTCTCTACTCTCCCTGTGTGGTCTGTCTCTGCTCCCTCTGTGTTGTCTGTCTCTGTTTTCCCCCAGATCTCCGATCAAGACATGGTTTCCTGCCCAGGCTACGGCCCTACTCCGGTCTGGTGGGCTCCAGGTCCGTCGGCTCCGCCATGGGGAGCTCCTGTCATGCCTGCTCTGCCCTGGGGGACTCCAGTCCCGTCCGCTCCGCCCTGGTGGGCTCCAGTCCCGTCCGCTCCGCCCTGGTGGGTCCTGGTCCCGTCTGCTCCACCCTGGGGGGCCCCGGTCCGGCCTGCTCCGCCCTGGGGGGCTCCAGTCCCGTCCACTCTGCCCCGGTGGACTCCAGGTCCGTCTGCTCCGCCCTGGGGGGCTCCAGTTCTGCCTGCTCCACCCTGGCGGGCCCCAGCTCCGTCCACTCCGCCCCGGTGGGCACCAGCTCCGTCCGCTCCACCCTGGCGGGCCCCAGCTCCGTCCACTCCGCCCCGGTGGGCACCAGCTCCGTCCGCTCCACCCTGGATTATAGGAGCGTCTGGAAGCCGCTCATTGGGGGGGGGCTATGTCACGAATCCAGGCCACGAACTTTCAGACACTCACCACTAGAGGTCACTCACCCACCACATGGACTTTCACACCGTCACAGATCACACTAAGGACTACATTTCCCAGCATCCACTGCACCCACACAGCTGTTCACCATTTATCCCACACGCACCTGCAAACAATCACGCAATCACCATCACCCAATCACACGCACACACAAGCACTATAAATACCATGGACATTCATTCACACGCTGCCGAGTATTGTTAGCCAGTCTGCATACGAAGCGTTTCCCAGTTTCCCAGTTTCCTAGTTTCCTAGTTTCCTAGTTTCCCAGTTTCCCGTGGTTGATTTCCTGGTTCCTGATTCCTGCCCGTGTTCTTAGTTTATTCTCTCCGCCTTGCCCTCTGGATACTGTACGCCGATCTCCGACCCACGCTTGTCTTGGATTATTCTTGTGTCTTGCCCATGCCATACCTGTTTGCCATTGATCGACCCTGCCTGTATTGACCATGTTTATTAATAAAGCCTTGCGAATGGATCCACCTGTCTCACGTCTCTTCAGACCCGTAACAATAACATTAGGACTAATAATCTGTTTTTCCTATGGAAATGAGGAGTAAAACGTAAAATAAGTTCACCATATGCTGACATAAAATGCTTTATTCTTATTTCTAGGGTCAGGACGGACGCATTTGGGATTTTATTGGCTGCACTTCTGTCTGGGCTGTGTGTCACTTATTGCCAAGATGATGAGTCTTTGATTTAGTTATATCAAATTCAAGGCCATAAAAGTCTTAACTACATTAAATTGTATAATAAAAGTCTTAACTTCAAAAGGTCTTAAATTTTAAACAAAGTCTTAAAATAAGGTTTTTGAATTAATCATTTAACTCACTGATTCAGTGGTACATTCATAACGACAGGCACTTGCTTCATTCTTGAATGAATCATCCGTCTGAATAAATACCTCAACGACTCACTCGTTAAGACAGTCACTTGCTGCCACCGGTGGTTTTAATATGGATAAGGAAAATGTACGTTAAATAGGCAAAAAAAAAAGACCTAGAATGCAGAAGCAGCATAGCACATCTATTTCGCCAAGACCAAACACATTAACATTGCCATGTATATTACTATGCTAAACTCTTCAAGAGTTGTCATGACAGACATACAGTACAATATGGTTTAACTGTGTTGTGGGTGCCCGTGGTAAGCAAGCAATTGATAGAATATTACAATCAAAAGTGTTGTATATAGCATACATTTGACACACAGTTATTTGTTTAGAAATGCCTGAATTTATCATAATGTAACCTCAAAGAGGTTTGAAAATGGACAAAAACACGCATTTGGTTTTGTGACAAAGGATGAAAAAGGTTAACGCTTGGATTACAGCCCAAAATTTACACGAAGTAAACCGAATAAAGTGTACCTTTTCGTATTTAATAATGCACCTACACAGTATATATGTGTTGGTATAAGGGAACAATAACGTTTAGGGAATTAAAGTATAAATACAGAGTCCTGGCATGAAACTAAGTTGGCGCAGTCCGATAGGTCCAACTCAATCTGACCTAATGACATCATTATCATATGGCTCAGCTGATTGTTTTTCTCCTGTATCAGTAGCCAATGAGCTCATTGCTCAGTATTCAAATACCTGGCTTTCGTTTGCTGTAGCAGTTTGGCAGCGCACTTCAGAAACCCTCCACCTGTATTGATCTGCTACGAGGTGATTCATGTATGCTATATGGGGGTTATTTATATGTGTTACATGTGCAGCAGCAGTATTTCCTACATGCTCACAGCAGCATGTTGTGGATGTATTGGCAGTAGCAAGTCTCGGTACTTGCTCTGCCGCAGCAGCAGCGTAGCAGATCTATTCCGCCAAGACCAAACACATCAGGAGTCTTCAAACTTGGTCCTGGAGGGCCGGTGTCCTGCAGAGTTTAGCTCCAACTTGCCTCAACACACCTGCCTGGAAGATTCAAGTATACCTAGTAAGAGCTTGATTAACTGCTTCAGGTATGTTTGATTAGGGTTGGAGCTAAATTCTGCAGGACACTGGCCCTCCAGGACCGAACTTGGTGACCCCTGAAATACATTAACATTGTTATGTACATTACCATGCCATTTCCTCCGAGAGTTGTCATGACAGAAGTTCTGTTAATGAGGTCTTTTTTAGTCTGGCAGGCAGTGATGTTTTAACTGAAACTTGCAACATAAACTATCTCCTCTGCATTTTTCTGCTGTTGCAAGTGAAATGTCTCTTTTTAATAAGATGGAAGGATAAGATTTGAAGGATCAACATGCATTCCTTTTGACTAGTGAAGTGAATACAATGCATTTTGATGAACATGTGAATGCATATTTACATATTCCATCGAATGGAACTTCAAACAGGACTGGCATCTATGGTCAGATTAAACTTTAAAGAAGCTTTTTAAGGCAGCAAACATTTGAAATGGGCTTGGTGCACACAGAGATAAAATTACCCTGTGTGTAAAATAAATATACTGCTGTATCTTTAATGTTGTGGGTGTTTCTGCCGGAGGTCCTGGACATCTTGTTCAGATACATGTCATCGCTGATTCTATCAAATACCAACAGAAAAAAATATATAAACCTGACTGCCTCTGTTAGAAATCTTGCAATGTGCCTTAGGATATTACCAGTAGGATATTAACTGGCGTTGATTTTGCTGCTTCCAAGCTTATCCTTACAGCTCTACACTGTATTTTATACAATTTAAAAATGTTATTCATGTGGTACTATATATTATACAGCCATAATCAAACACAGATATAAATCATAGCCTTATACAGTATATCATTAGCAATCCTGTTTTTTCTACTCCCCACTCTTTGCCAGCAATTGCTCTCATCACATTTAAGGATTTTTTATATTTTTTATCAATTTCATCAGGTTTTTTTCCATATATATCTACTATTAAACCAGACTCCTTAAATATTTTTCTGTTTCTACTCATTTCCATTTCCAAGACTTTATCATATGTTTATTCATGATGTTCTGGGATTTTCCTTTTATGGGTGTATAATATTCATCGATTTACTTATCTATAGTCCAGTTTCACCTTTTTAATGGCCACCTGTATGCAAAAAATGACTTGCAAAAAGTTTGACCCCTCTTCCATATGGCGCTATCATTGCATATAAGGGCCTACATTTTCAAATATATCATTAAACATAACATTAAAAAGTAAAGGACTGATTACACTTCCCTGTGGTATACCATTATCTGCATTAAATTAATAAATAACTTGAACCCACCCGTACTACAAATGTACTTGGAAAAGAAATTGTAACAATTACAAATTTTACGTGTTATTCCCATTCTAGTAGCTTTTATGAACAATCCTTCTCTTCATGCTGTATCATATGCTTTTTCAATCTCTTTGTAATGTTTAGATTAGCTTTTTCTATCGACTCATTTCTTGTATGAATCTAGCTTACTTTATTCCTGGGAATAAGGCACACAAGCACCCCCTAGAGGAGAAGAGTAAAAATACCTTATGAAAAAAAATCAAGGCAACACTGTCACAATATCCACATCGTTATGATTAGATGCTTTCAAAAATGCCATTTTGTGACCACATTTATTTTTGTAACGAAAAGAGAACATGCAGCACATATTTACATATTAATCAGGTTTACACCTAGAATTAAGATGTGTTTTTCTGATCGTTAGCAGACAACTCTAAATACAGGTGCAAAAGTTAAGCTTGTCCACTTTCAACCACTTCCAGAGGTAGTCAAAAATGCATTTCACTGGATTGCTTTCATAGGGTAAACATTCATTTGATCAAATATATTCAAACAGCCACAAAAGACCACCTACTCTCAGCCTACTGACAGAATGCACGAATATTACAGAAAGCATCTTTCCAGACAGGATATAAACTTTGCCAGCTGAACTTGTAAATTTGATTTGAAGACGAAAAATGTACAAAGCACAATGTTTTTCATCAATTCTCACTTCTAACATGCATCCACAGCATTCGGTGTGGTTTTGCAGCTGTCAGAGCAGAAACGAAAGCTGCTGCTCTCCTTATCTTTTTCTATTGTCTCATTTTGCATTTATATCATAGACTGTATAAAAACATGGATGTAGTTTCTGTGATGTCACCTGTAGGTCTCTGAAGAGTGTTTTTGAAGCTCAAAGTGGGTAGAGCCAATCGTCGCCATCTTAGTGCATCACACCCAGAAAATTGAAAATGGGCAAAATGGCAGGATGTGGGTGGGGCCACCTAGCTCGACGGTGGTGCCATCAGCAGTAATCCACCTGTCACTCAAGTGCTCTTAATTATGCAGAACTTTAAGGCTTGATATAATTTAAACAGATGAGCTATAAAAAAAAAAATGTTTTTTTTTAAATTCCTCTCACAGTTGTCATGAAGTGCAAAACTAGCTATATAGACCAAAACTACTTTTTGTACCAGGCTGTAAAAAAAATAAAATCTGCTGTAAAGTTGGGCTTTTTAACATGGGGTCGATGGGATTGACTCCCTTTTGGAGCCAGTCTCTAGCGGCCAGTCGAAGAATTTTAAGTCACTTCCGTGTTGGTTTCAAGAGAAAGACCAGAAGGTTGCCACTTGGTTTATATGCAAGTTGCGTGAATTAATTTTTTCCATTTGACCAAGAAATCTGAAAAAAAAAAACAAATAAACTTTAATTTAGCCACCCATTGACCCCCCCACCCTTGAAAAAAATGGGGACAGAAATGGACAAAAGAGACAGTGATATGGAGACAGTATATTTGTGATACGATCAACCAAAACGAATTTTAAGCCCAGGTGTAAACAAAGCCCAAATTTGCTGCTCAGGTATTTTGTACAATATCAGGAGTATTTCTGTGAACCTCAAGATTGTCTTGTTTCTGTCTTTCCACAGTGATGTTTCTCTCTAGTGTTATTACATGATTTCTGTTTGTAAGACTCCACAATTCCAAACTGGTGACATAAAATACAGCTCTCTCATATGTGAAAACTCATGTGGGACTTAAGGCCTGTTTTATATCTGAAACTCTTTCCACAGTGACCACATATAAACGGCTTCTCTCCAGTGTGAACTCTCATGTGCCTGTTAAGGCTTCCTTTTCGGTTGAAACATTTTCCACATTGTTGGCAGGTGAAAGGCTTCTCTCCAGTGTGAGTTCTTATGTGATCTTCAAAGTGTCGTTTATAATTGAAACACTTTCCGCACTGAGGGCATGTGTAGGGTTGCTCTCCAGAGTGAACTCTCATGTGGTCTTCAAAGTGACGTTTCTGACAGAAACTCTTTCCACACTGAGAGCATGTGTGGGGGTTCCCTCTATGAGTTCTCATATGGACTTTAAGGTTTTCATGTTGATCAAAACTCTTTCCACACTGATCACATGTGTAAGGCTGCTCTCCATAGTGAATTCTCATGTGTCTGTTAAAGCTAATTTTTTGAGTGAAACTTGTTCCACACTGTTGGCAGGTGAAAAGGCTCTCTCCAGTGTGAACTGTCATGTGGGAGTTAAGATTTCCTTTCCGGTTGAAACCTCTTCCACACTGTTGGCATTTGTAAGGCTTTTCTCCAGTGTGAACACTCATGTGGACTCCAAGGTTTCCAAGTTGAGTGAAACTCCTTCCACACTGAGGGCATATGTAAGGCCTCTCTCCATTGTGAATTCTAATGTGTGCTTTAAGAGTTACTTTTTGACTGAAACACTTTCCACACTGTTGGCAGACATAAGGCTTCTCTCCTGTGTGAACTCTCATGTGTCTTTTAATGCCTTCTTTTTGACTAAAACTCTTTCCACAGTGTTGGCAGGTGAAATAAACACTTATTCCTATCTTTTGAGCCTTCTTTCTTGAGGAAGTCTTTTCAGTCTGTGAACAACTAAAATATTTTTCTCCAGTTATGAAATCATGTTGATTCTTATATTGATCTTTCTCTCCCATTTCATTCAGTTCTTGATTCTCCTCTTTCAGCACCATCAGGTCTAAGGGGAAAATAGACAAAAATGAACCCCAATTTATTGGTACAAACAACAGACATCAAAATATTCAGACATGTAAAGCGTCAAAACCAACATACAACAAGATACCCACTAAGCAACTGAAAGAGGTGTTGCTGTTTGAGTATGAAAAAGATCTGCAAAGTTACAAAGCAGAAGTCACTCCAAAATAAGTTATTCTCTATTTCAGTAAGCACTGTTTCTGAGCTTTCTCAAATGTCTAGATTGTAGTCCTGAATTTTCTTCTCGGAATGTACGTCACAATATCCCAAACTTAAATAGTTGCCGTCCAAGGCCTGGTTGAGTTGCATTAGAGGTTTGTTATCAGCTTGACCAAGAGACTTAATATACTGACACGTGTGATTTCTTCCCCAGTTGTTCGCATTTGTTCTGTGCTTTTAACATTACCCAGTGTGTATCTGACAGTTGACGTGTAAAAAAAAACTTAGTTTAATACTCACGTGACAGCTGGCATCCTGTTTGAGTACTTTGTGTGTGTGGTTAGAAAACGTCTTGGGTTACGCGTAGGGCTGTGACGGTCTTTGTGACAACCGCGTCACCGCGGTGGTCGGTTGTCACCGCGGTTGTCTGTTGCCACCGGCGGTAGTGCACGTGACGTCACACACTTTATAACAAGCATAATACAAAGTTTTGTATACAAGTGTAATATAGTAACGGTTGCAAATTGTTTTATTTAGACTATAAATCTATGCTAATTCACAAATTACCTCAAACGCCATACACGGCGTTTCCTTTAGACTGGCAGGTTTGAGCGCAGGAAAATACAGTTTATTCTGCATTCAGCAAATGTATTTTGAGCTATGGACCTTGTTGGGAAACCAAATACTACATCGCCGATCTGGAATCATTTCCATTCGTGTCACCCATCCGCGTTTGTACAAGTGTCTTCAGGTTCACGTGATCGCAAACGCCCGGCTGGTCAGGTTTGTGTTGGTGAGGCTTTTTCCAAACTGGCCAAATACGAGCGAGACAGCGGTAAATGGAAGATGCCAACAAGAAATGTGGAAACATACGCCGCGAATCCTATTCCACAGAGAGCGTGTGCAGACGAGGAGTTAACGCTCCCGCTTGCTTGGTAGCGGAACAGTGAACTGTGCAGTGTTGCCAGATTGGGCGGGTTCCCGGCAGTTTTTAATTTGATTGTGCGGGTAAATATTGGCTTGGGCAGGTGGACAAAATTTGGACTGGTTTTTGGTCAGTTTGGCGGTTTTCAAAACATATAAATTGTATAGGATAATTGGTTAACAAACAAGCCCAAGTGTGCATATATAGCCTACTGCATGCATCCAATCAGTCATCACAAAGTTACTAAACACACACGCACCTGCAAAGAGACTGGTGCTGATGTTTTAGCCAATCGCAGACAGACGTGATGATTCATGAGCGACGGGTTTTTAGCGCAATAACGGATCTGATTTTGAATGTATAACTGTAAGTGATCATAATGCCCAAATATAAGTTTGATGGTAAAGAGTGGAGAGTGTTTCAAAACGTGAATTACACCTGTTGCGGAGATGACATGAAGGCTATATCACTGCAACTCCGAAATCAGAGCACAGTTAAATTATTTAATCAAAATCTATTTATATCTATACGATCCTGTCTTTTATCTTTTAAACGGTCCAGATTGGTATCCTTTAAAGATGCTGGACTTCTTAGTTTTGACTGTGCAAAGTTCTACATATGAACTTCATGAAAGACTTCTGTGTGAAATTATAGAGCGACACGAAGGTATTGTTGTTAATTTTTTTTTATTGTCGGATCATCATACAGAATGACAGCTTTGACTGTCATGTGTGCATGAACGAGTGTGAAATACCTATAATTACGATCACTTATATTGGGCACTTGTTTGCATTTAAATTCTGACGGTTGACATTGATTGCCGTAGTGTCTGCTTGCATATTTTAATCATATTTGGTCGTTCTCTTTAATGTATTTGCCCCGATTTGATCCATGGGAAATTTATCTAGCATTATATTTATATTATTTTGTCGTCATTATTTCATTATAAGGAGTTAAAAATGGCTCTTATCAACCTTGATTTACATTATTTTGACAGTTAAAGTTTTGTGCGGTTTCTGTAAGCTTTTGGGCTGGAAATCGTACATCCAATCTGGCAACACTGGAGCCGTGTCTAAACCGGACGCCGTGTCGCAGCACAACAGGTTGAGTCTGTCTACAGGACATTTGAACTTCGTGTCAGTATGTCATAAATAGAACAAGGCAGTTTACTGTGAGGGATTTGTCATGTTGGATCGCGCCGCATCTGTGGACAGCATCACTGATTAGAATGAGTTCTCGCCGCGCCGCTCGCATTATTTAAGGCTACTTTCCTATTTAACTGTATTATTTCTTTGATATTTATTTTAGTGTTTTGCAGGCTGATTGTTCACTGACAGAAGTGCTCAAATAAACACGTACGTTTTTTAATAGATGATTGAGCCTCATTTATTTATTTTTGTGTTTCAGAATTATATATATATTTTTGTGTTTCAGAATTATATATATATATTTGTGTTTCAGAATTATATATATATATATATATATATAAATATATATATATAAATAAATATACACAACACCGCACCACCGGCGGTTGTTGGTCCATTACCACAGCGGTGGTAAAAATCTGCCACCGTCACAGCCCTAGTTACGCGTCTAACTATGTTCCCCAAGAGGGAACGAGACGCTGCGTCCTCTAGTGGACCCTATGGGGACTGCCACCAGCAGGACCGGTGTCTGAAGCACATGTGAAACAACTCCAATCAAATTGGCCCATGTAGCCCGTGACCTGCAGAAGACGTCACCAACTTAGTTGCCTGCAGAACACGTCACCAACTTAGTTGTCTGAAGGAGACGTGAACAGGCAGGATGAAGGCATGGCAAGAGAACGCAGCATCTTGGGCCACTAACATAGCTTGGCTGAAATGGGGAACCCAGTTTTAGATGAAAGAGGGACATCCACACGAAGTTAAGAACACAGCTACCCTCAAATAGCTATGTTACGTGAGCAACGCTTTAGCCTGAGAATACAAGGACCTCAGAGGCTATATAGAGGCTCCAGGGGACCACTACTTAAAAATCCTAGTAAAGGAGAGTAGTCACCGAGCTGGAACAAATAGCAGTTCCTGCAGGCAAGGCTGAAGACTGCCCAGACCACAGAACGATGGCTATCTACTTAAGACCATAACAGGGAAGATAAAACAATCTAGGCAGGAAGCTCAAAGACCACTACTTAAACCTTGACAAGTAGGCAGTAAAGAGCTGAAACACAGCTATCCTTGGATAGCTATTTTTCAAGGCAAGGACTTAACGCCCATTGGGAAGAACCCAACCTAGTCATAGAAGCCAGGCTGGAACACAGCTGCCCTCAGACTGCTATATTCCGGAGCAAAGTAAGTTTGAGCTGGAGCATAACTATCCAGAGATAGCTACACTCTGAGCTGGTGCTGTTCACTTAAAATCCCTGAGATGGGAAGAAGAGTCTGGATTCAGCTTTTTAAAGCTGAATCCTTTAAAAAAAAAAAAGAGGCAGAGCTGCAGGAGCAAAGACAAGCATAAAAAAACACCTGACAAAGGCGAATGAATTGAGAAAAGGTACAGGACAAAATCAGTTCAGCTTTGAGAATGAAAACCAACCTGTTTGTTCCTCAGTATCTTCATGATTGACTCTGAATGCTTCTTCAATCTTCATCTCTTCACTCTCCTCTTTAATAAACGCCATCTTTATAATCGTGACACGTGGATCTCAGGCGCTTCAACAGGAGTTTTTCTGTGTGTTTGGACACTTTGTCCTGTTTAAGATCAAAAATATTAACAGAAAGAAAAAATAAACTCAATCAGCTCCCTAGTTCAGTAGTCACTTCACTGGTAGGAGAGTCAGCGTGATAGTTAATGGCATTGAATCACCAGATAAAGATCACCTAGCTAAAACACTCAAAACTTAATTAATAATGATAGTAACAGGGGCGCGGGAACAGGGGGTGCTGAGGGTGCTGCAGCACCCCGTTTTTTTTCTGTGGGCAACTGTAAACTGTTGTGAATAAAAAAAATATATATAGGCTATATATATATATTATATTTCTACTTGAATATTTGGAATTTGACTATGAAAATATATTTGATTATGTTTGAGTTTTGAGTTAATCAATAATTCAAATCAAATCACGATGTGTATTATTAACCAATCAGATTTGTTGTTGCCGATTACAACGCGTAACTAAGGTTACCTTGAGGGACGTAATTTCAGTTAGACACGAAGCGCATGAGCATGTCGCAAAAGAGAATTTATGAGTTTTTCAAAAACCCTAAAAATATTCAAGTTTCAAGGACGAGCGTGAATGATTCGACTACCACCAACTCCGTGTCCAGTTCCACCACCGGCGGCCCTGTCAACGTTGGTCCTGCTGTCCATTCTGTTAACATCATCCCTTCTGCAGCTAAACCCGCCTCCGCGGTTACAGCGCCAGCAGAAGATGGAGCTGCTAACACCGCTATAAACGTGGGCCTACTTGTGGACCCCTTTCAGCCAAATGATTTTAACTTTCCATCCAGACATTTTGGGACTGAAAGCTTCGCAAGGTCATTCAACTCCGGTTGGTTTCAACGGTGGACATGGCTTCATTATGTTAAAGAAACGGATAAAGCATTGTGCTTTACATGTTGCTCTGCTGTTGAAAAAAAGCTAATTTTTGAGAACCATTCAAGAGCTGACGCCACATTTGTGAAAGGAGGTTTTAGTAATTGGCGAAAGGCTGTGGAAAAATTTAGAGAGCATGAAAGATCTTCTTTTCATCTTGAATCTATGAACAAGATTGCAGCGTTAAGCAGCACACCAATTAATGCTTTGATGTCTGATGTTGTGGCAAAAGAACAAAAAACTGCTCGGATGGTTCTGGAGCTGGCTTTCAGGTCAATCAAATTTTGAGCCCGCGAAGGGCTACCTCTGAGAGGCCACTCCCATCGTGACGGAGTGTTATGGCAACTTATGCTGGAACGCACATATTCACTACCTGAAGCCCGCGAGTGGCTGCTCAGAAAGGACAATTGGATGTCAGATACAGTGCAAAATGAAATACTTGAACGCTTTGCGCATGCTGTTCAGCGCAAGATAGTAGCTGGGCATCTAACTCTCATTACTACGGGCTAACCGCTGACGGAATAACAGACACTGCGTCATCTGAGCAGTTCTCTTGTCATTTGTACTATGTGGATCCAAACCTTTCCCAGCAGAGTGTATTTTTGGGATTTTATAATCCACCTGACACGACATCTGAAACCCTCTTTCTTTGCATTAAGGACATCTTCTGTCGACTGAACCTTCCTTTAGAAAAACTCCAAGGCTACTGTTTCGATGGGGCCAGTAATATGTCTGGTAGATTCTCTGGAGTTCAAGCACGACTTTTTTTTTTTTTTTTTTTTCTCAGCGATATGAGTCTTGCCCTTCTCCCAAAACAGCTTATAGCTCTACCTATTAAAATAGTTAAGTTTTTTATGTAATGGAAAAGTGATTAGGCTATTTTTTTTCTTCATAAAGTTAATTTAGAAAAACCTTGGGAGCATTTTTTGTTCGTTAAATGTATTTTTTTTTTAAGCAACGACCAAGCGGCCAGCGTCAGAGTTGATCGCCTATGTTTGATTAATTTAGCCTTATCAAATCATCACGACTTGACTAAAATAAAATCGATAGATAGGCCTATAACAGTTCAAGCATATCACAGTGTTAGTTTAAATGTTTAACCTATATAATGTGCAATAGTTTGTGTGGAGAGTGGAAGCTGAAGAGTTTTACAGGACATAGACCAGCTGGTCACTTGTATTTCTTTCTTACAGTAAAAACAACTTAAAATACGTGATTTTTGCTCATAAAGGTAAGAGTAATATATCATTTGGAACTGTAAAGGGTCTACTTTTATTTGTGTGCATTCACAATATCAACATTGTGCTTTTATAAAATAGGAAAACATGCGGTTTCTGCCGGTCTTGAACAATGAACCGAAACTCGGCAACTCGAAACTGGCTCACAGATATGATAAATATATCTATAGAAAGCTTTAAATTACTACTTTAAAACGAAATAAAGCAAAGCAAAAACTCTTCATTAGCCTATGTAATCCGTTAAGATGCATTTCTCTCTGCGCGTCAAATGAGGAGATGGAGAGTCATTTTTCCCCGTCACCATCTAAAATATAAAAATAAGGGAAAGCCTAAAACAGGCCCGATTATAATTTGCGTTTTATTTTATAATTGTATTCAATAATAAAAAAAAAATATATGTAGGCTAAATCTTTGTCCTTGAAATTTAAAGGATTTGTTGCGACGCAATTTTGTCTGACTGATGCCTATGTGAATTATTTATTGGCCTATCTTTTTAATCCATGCAGCAAATGCTTTAAAAGCAGCTTTAAAATTACTTTATTGCATTCCAGATGCTTTTAAAGAACTTTCACTATACATTTTAAGGGTTTTTAAGCTTGAATGTAAAACATTGTTATGAATTCATTGTAGCCTATTCTCATTTGTAAAATAGCTAATTGTTGTCTAACACGATCTCATGAAAGTGCGTAGGCTATAGCACGATTTTCTGTTTCTATTTGGCGTAATATTTACCCCCCCCCCCCTCCCCTCCCTTCCTCTCAGCACCCCATACATAAAACACCTTCCCGCGCCCCTGGATAGTAAACAATTGAATAATAAAAAAAAGTTTTTACACAAATACTTGCATTTTAGTTTTGATTAATATTAGGTGTATTAAGGTATATTAGATTTAGAACACTTTTAAAAAATGCTATTGTTTGTAAAAGTTGTCATTTCTCATGTTTGTTCTTGTTTTGAGCAGAAGTGTCTAGTCAGCGAGTCGTGATTCGAAACAATGAATCATTTTGTGAACCAATTGATTCAATTGACTCGGTTGAAATGAGACGCAGTTTCTGTTACTAATGTGTGGATGCGGAGTATTTACGTTAAAAAATAACAAGCATTAATGTTATATAAAGTATTTACAACATCTCACTCAATAATTATAACGTTTACCTCGCTTGTAAACCATTTAAAATAGACGGAACGCGTTTGTATGAATTCAAACACTTTAAATGATGAAGAGCACAAACCTTTCTTCAGCTGAAACTCAGACGCAGGAGCGCGAAGCTGCCTTGTGACGTCACGCCACCAGATCAAAATAAAAGTCCTGTTCACGCGCTGCTGCCTCTACAATCCCGAAAGTGCAGAGATATTTACATAAAGAAAACACCTACAAATAATAAAACGTATGTCAGATGTATTCAGATATATATGTGGAATACATATTTAAATATACTGTCTAACTGAGTGCTAAAAATAACTACCAACGAAAGAGTGTAGATTCTGTCTAAAAGGCAGAACAGGCATGTTTGATATGTAATTTTAAAGCTGACTAAACAAACAAATATGCAATATATATTTTTGACATGCATTAATTATTTAATTAACTTCCATGTTTATTCATTTCCACATTTATTTATTTACTCAAATATTTCTGTCAGCATTTACTTACACAATTATTAATTTCCACATTTACTAAATTCCATATTTATGTATTATTAATGTATTTTGTCAACATTTATTTATTTCCACTTGTATTTACTTTAACATTCATTACTATTACTATATAGTGGTCTGTTTGGAATCGTGAACCTGGGTATCCTACAAAACTTCCCTCTATGGTCAGAAACTGCTTGGAGCTGAATCGAGTAAAACAGTTAGCGGTTGGGCATCTGTACGAGGTGGCTTGATTCTCACTCGGCAGCCATCAATGCTACCTACAGCATTTTTAAAAGCAGCAGATCCGGCAAGGTGTGCAAATCCATCTCCAACCTCCTGCAATTCCTCAACGGCTGGGAAATGAATTACTTGGGCTCACAATCTTATTTGCCACACGGTGAACAATGTCATGTACAGTTGACTGGGGTATGTCAAAGGCTCTGGATACGACCCGATAGGAAGTTGTGCTGGCCAACCAGAACACAAAAACCCACACTTCAAGCTCAAGGCCCCAGCCATGATTATAATGGTCATGTAGGAATGAGAAGAGATTTGTCAGCGTCTGCCTTGAAAGCCTGTAGTCTGGTCTTAGATCTGTAACTCCATCATAGACAATTGATAGAACTGGGATGTGATGGTTGATGTGGCAATACTGCATGAGTGGTGGTCCAACCTAAGAAATTGTTAAAATATCTCAATAATGTGTCACATGCTTCATCATTTTGACCTAAAAACGTTTTTTATTTTTTAAATGTATAGTATTACGGGGTTGACGAGACGTGAGACAGGCGGATCCATTCGCAAGGCTTTATTATAATACATGGTCAATACAGGCAGGGTCGGTCAGTAGCAAACAGATATGGCATGGGCAAGACACAAGAATAATCCAAGGGCAAGCGTGGGTTGGCGATCGGCGTACAGTATCCAGAGGGCTAGGCAGAGAGAGAGAATCAGGAACACGGGCAGGAATCAGAGCACAGGAATACAAACTTGGGAAACGCTTGGTAAGTAGCAAGGCTAACAATACTCGGCCGTGTGTGAGAGGAAGTCCATGGTTTATATTGTGTGTGTGTGTGTGATTGGGTGCTGGTGATTGTGAGATGGAAAACAGGTGTGTGCTTGATCATGGTGAACAGCTGTGTGGGTGCAGTGGATGATGGGAAATGTAGTCCTTGAGTGATCTGTGACTGACTGTGTGGTGTGAAAGTCCATGTGGTGGGTGAGTGACTGGAAGTTCATGGCTTGGATTCGTGACATAGCCCCCCCCCCCAAGGAGCGGCTTCCAGAAGCTCCTAAAAGATCCAGGGTGGAGCGGGCGGAGCAGGAGCCCACCAGGGCGGAGCAGATGGACCTGGGGCCCACCGGGGCGGAGCGGACGGACCTGGAGCCCAACGGGGCGGAGCGGACGGACCTGGAGCCCAACGGGGCGGAGCGGACGGACCTGGAGCCCAACGGGGCGGAGCGGACGGACCTGGAGCCCACCGGGGCGGAGCGGACGGGACCAGAGCCCACCGGGGCGGAGTAGATGGGACCGGAACCCTCCAGGGCGGAGCGGACGGAGCTGGAGCCCGCCAGGGCGGAGCTGGAGCCCGCCAGGGCAGATCAGAGGGGACCAGAGCCCCCCAGGGCGGAGCAGATGGACCCGGAACCCACCAGGGCGGAACAGACGGGACCAGGACCCACCGCAGGGAAGCAAACTGGGCAGGTAGCCCTGACAGCACCTGGAAGTAGAGGAGAACAAGGACAAACAACACAGGGAGAGCAGAGACAGACAACACTGGGAGAACAGAGATAGACAAGACAGGGAGAGCCTTCCTAGTCTCAGGAGCCGTGGCAGAGCAGATCTGGGAATCACAGGCGGCCTCCATAGCCGTGCCAGGGCAGGACAGGAAATCCCAGACGGCCTCCGTAGCCATGACTGGGCCGGACAGGGAATCACCGACGGCCTCCTTAGCCGTGTCAGGACAGGGCGAAAGTTCATAGACGGCCTCCGTGGCCGGGACAGGACGGGGCGAGAGTTCGTAGATGGCCTCCGTGGCCAGGACAGGACAGGGCGAGAGTTCATAGACGGCCTCCGTGGCCGGGACAGGACAGGGCGAGAGTTCATAGACGGCCTCCTTAGCCGTGACAGGACAGGATGAGAGCTCACAGACGGCCTTCTTAGCCGTGACAGGACAGGATGAGAGCTCACAGACGGCCTTCTTAGCCGTGACAGGACAGGGTGAGAGCTCAATGACGGCCTTTATAGCCGTGACATGACAGGGTGAGAGTTCATGGATGGATACCACCGACACCTCTGGAGGTTCTGCAGCTAACGCCGCCACCTCTGGAGGTTCTACGGTGATACCAGGACCGGGTGAGAGTCTATTGCTGGGCGCCACCACCTTACCAGGGGCTGAGACGAGCACCACCGCTTGGGGAGGTTCTGCGGCCGATGCCTTCCCCTGGGGCAGTACCGTGGTGGTGTACGTGGCCCAAATGCAACATAGTGCTATCCCCACCCTGGGGAGCGCTTCAGACAGGGTAATCAGTTCATAGACAGGAGGGTCAGAGTGAGTGGATTTGGGGATGCCAGCGGCGCGTACAGACACCAGTGGGACATCCCTCACACTAGACATCAGACTGGGGTACTGAAAGACTGACCTTGATGAACTGGGTGCACCAGACAGGGCATGACGAGATTCTGGCAGATCAACTGAGACGTGCTGTGACTCTGGCGGAGCAGCTGAGACGTGGCGTGACTCTGGCGGAGCAGCTGAGACGTGGCGTGACTCTGGCGGAGCAGCTGAGACGTGGCGTGACTCTGGCGGAGCAGCTGAGACGTGGCGTGACTCTGGCGGAGCAGCTGAGACGTGGCGTGACTCTGGCGGAGCAGCTGAGACGTGGCGTGACTCTGGCGGAGCAGCTGAGACGTGGCGTGACTCTGGCTGGTCAGCGGTGACGTGGCGTGACTCTGGCTGGTCAGCGGTGACGTGGCGTGACTCTGGCTGGTCAGCGGTGACGTGGCGTGACTCTGGCTGGTCAGCGGTGACGTGGCGTGACTCTGGCTGGTCAGCGGTGGCTTGGCTTGACTTGTGATGATTAGCTGTGCTTTGGCTTGACTTGTGACGATCAACTGTGGCTTGACTTGACTTGTGACGATCAACTATGGCTTGGCTTGACTTGTGACGATCAACTGTGGCTTGGCGTGACTCACGGAGATCACTGGTGGTTTGGCCTGACTCGTGATGATCAACTGTGGCTTGGCTTGACTCATGAAGATCAACTGTGGCTTGGCTTGACTCACAGAGATCACTGGTGGCTTGGCTTGACTTGTGATGATCAACTGTAGCTTGGCTTGACTCACGGAGATCACTGGTGGCTTGGTTTGACTCGTGATGATCAACTGTGGCTTGGCTTGACTCATGACGATCAACTGTGGCTTGGCTTGACTCACGGAGATCACTGGTGGCTTGGCTTGACTTGTGATGATCAACTGTAGCTTGGCTTGACTCATGACGATCAACTGTGGCTTGGCTTGACTCACGGAGATCACTGGTGGCTTGGCTTGACTTGTGATGATCAACTGTGCTTTGGTTTGACCTTTTAACATCGGCTGTGACATCAGTTGGGACTTGACTGGGCTCTTTAACAGTAGTGGTGACTTGACTTGACTCTTTAACAGCAGCGGTGACTTGACTTGACTCTTTAACAGCAGCGGTGACTTGACTTGACTCTTTAACAGCAGCGGTGACTTGACTTGACTCTTTAGCAGCAGCGGTGACTTGACTTGACTCTTTAACATCAGCGGTGACTTGACTTGACTCTTTAACATCAGCTGGGAACTGACCTGGCTTGTGATTGGCCGCAATGCCGCTACGGGGTGTTGTTGTTGCCGCCATTTTGTGAGCGTGATCTAGCGTGGCTGTGTCCACACAATTGGGTGTGGTGTCTCGTTCCTCCGCGACCCCCACAGTGAACGAAGAGCCAACACATAGCAAAGCATAGTCCAGAAACTGACTGAGAGATGAACGGGGACCCTCACGGATTAGCTGTGACTTCAGCGGCTGATTAATGCCCTCACAAAAGAAGTCTATGAGTACACAGTCCGGCATATCAGAGAAATGGGCGAGGTCTAAATATTCTTGTATATAATCCTCGAGTGGTCGAGAGCCCTGCTCGAGGTGTAACAACATCCTTGCAATGTCCATACCTGGCCAATATCCACATGAAAAGCCGCTGGATCCTTTTGTGGCCGAGTATTCTATTACGGGGTTGACGAGACGTGAGACAGGCGGATCCATTCGCAAGGCTTTATTATAATACATGGTCAATACAGGCAGGGTCGGTCAGTAGCAAACAGATATGGCATGGGCAAGACACAAGAATAATCCAAGGGCAAGCGTGGGTCGGCGATCGGCGTACAGTATCCAGAGGGCTAGGCAGAGAGAGAGAATCAGGAACACGGGCAGGAATCAGAACACAGGAATACAAACTTGGGAAACGCTTGGTAAGTAGCAAGGCTAACAATACTCGGCCGTGTGTGAGAGAAAGTCCATGGTTTATATTGTGTGTGTGTATGTGTGTGATTGGGTGCTGGTGATTGTGAGATGGAAAACAGGTGTGTGCTTGATCATGGTGAACAGCTGTGTGGGTGCAGTGGATGATGGGAAATGTAGTCCTTGAGTGATCTGTGACTGACTGTGTGGTGTGAAAGTCCATGTGGTGGGTGAGTGACTGGAAGTTCATGGCTTGGATTCGTGACATATAGCCTATAACTCAAACTGATTAAAAAAGAAGGTGGTCATGTTTCCCCTTTAGAGTTCATGCATGTACAACTATTATATATATATATATATTAGTGCTGTCAATCGCTTAAAAAAATTAATCGCGTTAATCACAGTCATGGACTGTGATTAATCATGATTAATCACTAATTTAAAATACTAGGAATTACCTGTAAATGTGTTGAAATAAACAAATGCATGACAAACTAGTTTAAGGAAACACCTCCGCCAGGTATGAGACATAATCCTTATTATTCTTTTGTTTTTATTCAGCCATTATCAGTCTTTATACTGGCAATAAAACGTTTACCAAACCACAACACTTCAATCCCAGGATACATTTACCCAACTATTATCAAAAGTATTTCTAAATAAATACAACAAAACATTTTCTTGCGACCTTACGTGAAGTATTATGACAAAATGCATTATGAAGAAGAATTGGACCTGCTCTGGTGCATAAGAGCTTACATTAGCATCATAAGACAGTTCATGAGATTAATAGTACACTTTTACTCAGAACTCACTTCAAACCAGCATCGAGTGTTTGTAATAACCTCCTTTTGCGATCACATGTGGAATTCGGTCGTTTACTGTTGTTAAAATATGCTTTTTATAGCCTTTTATATCGCTGCAAAAATGAGCATTTCAGATGTAAGTTACATATTCATCTCAAGAAAATCACATAGAAACCATATCCTATCGTAATCGTGTGTTTATTATCTTATATAATGTATAGTAGCTGTTGTCATGTTTATTTCTGCTGTGTTGTATGCTCTGGCTGAAACTCACGTTGTTTGTGATGTTACACGCGCCTCTCCGTTCTGAAGTTGTCAGGTATACATTTCAAGTATGATACACATTAGTAAAAGGATCGATTTTAATTTTTATTTGTCTATATACACTTTAGGCGGCCACGGTAGATTATAAAAGTAGCCCAAAAAAACGCAACCCTCGGCTCTGTAATTTTTCCCGCGACTGTATTTTCAAAATAGCCCACAGGCAGCCACTTGAGCCGTTACCCTGGCAACACTGTTCCTGTACCCTCATCACACACTGACAGACTACCTGCCGCGCTGCGATGACGGGAAGAAGTTGGGGTCAAACCTTATCAAACGATTAATTTGCGTTAAAAAAATATTAACGCGTTAAAGCTTTTAGATTAATCACATGCGTTAACGTGTTAAAGTTGACACCCCTAATATATATATATGTATATAAACTATTAAGTCTTTATTTTTACATTAAATGCTTAGGAGTTACTTGCATTATTATTGTGACATTAAACTTTACCACACAAGTGCTATAGCACTGTTGATATACAAGTTGTTGGCTGTTGCATAAGAAAATCACTCGCCTCAGTTCTTCTCTGAAAGCTTCTTCATTTTGTTGTTGTCTCAGTTGTATAAGTTGAAGATTCTATTTCATGAAAGCATGACATTGTGAAGCAGCAATTGTTCTATTTTGAGGAAAAATGTGGCGGGAAATACTCGTGCAGGTAAGCACTGAGCGTGATACAAAGCAATCACCACCACACTGTCAGCATTTTTATTTCTATTTTATTTTTATCAACAAACAAAACAGCATCACTTCCGGTGCACTCAGTGTCCGAATTCACTCACTCGTTTTCATTTACTCCTTCGAGTGAACTGTATGAGTGGACTAGTGTAGGGAATAATGAATGAGGGTACAGGGGGTGATTTCGGATACAGACATTGTCTTTATTCAGTATCTGTGTTCAGATGAGTCGTTGTCAAGCTACATGTCAGTGTCATTATTATAATGTTATTTAAATTAAAAAAAGTCTCTCTTACCTCAGAAAAATTTACTTCTCCTGTCAGCCGTTATGTTTGTTGTGCGCACTCTTCAAATATTTGCATATTTGTGTGTCAGTGGGCCTCATTTATCAATCTAACGTAGAAACGAGAGCAGATCCGTGCGCACAAATCAACTTACGACAGAGCTCACGTGTGATTTATGAAACATTCATATGCCGCCAATCCCATCGTACGAAAGATCGTATGTTGATAAATGTGGCGGCTGAAAACAATCGTCATTTGAATATTACGCCCCTAAAAACACCCCGGTTTAGAAGCCTCGCCCCTAAAGTTTACGACACGGAGAAACATAACCCGGCCAAAAAGAGGAAGTAATCTTATGAAAGAGAAACTGATTTTACTCCAAAAACACCCGTTAACCTTATAATTACAAACAATGGCATTCATTTATATGTATATTAAATACCAGTAAATATAACGAACAATTTATAAATATTATAAACACTATATAGATTATTTAGTTCTCCTTAATCCACAACAAACCCTTTAAATTTAACGGTATTACAAAACAAGAATGAAAAAATTAGTAGCTATAAAATTTTATATTAAACTATGAAGTAAAACACAAATTAGGCTATAGTGGCATTCATTATAAACAGAATACAACATCAAGCTAAAATGAATTAATTAAAGCGAAACTAAACTGCTCACGAGCCTCTCTCATTCGACATCCAAATGTTTCCATTTTTGCCATGTAACATTTGGTTGCTAAACTATTATCTATGATGTAAACAAGGCTTTGTACTTCACTTCCAATATCCATGTAAAATATCACCCTTCACATGCGCAATTAATGCTTGTTTCGGGTCGCTGATTTTACAGTGGACCTTGTAAATTGTGCAGTGTAACATTTATGTTTGGTTGACTGCATTTTAGTTTGATTAATGGCTGAAATGTCAAGTTTGTAACGCTGAAATGTTGTGTGTGTGCGTGTGAGGCACCTGCCTGATCACCAATCAGTTAAATAAATAAAAAATAAAGTTATAGAAAACAAATAAAATGCATTAAGAGTGTCACAAAAACGAAAGTGGCCTATACTTGTCGCACTGTTTTTTTTTCTTTTGTTAATCTGTTAATTAAGCGAAATATATTCCGTGTAGCCCTATTTATTTTATTCATTTTATAATTTCTGTTTTTCTCCATTCACAGAAGCGCTGCAGGTGCGTGATACGACGATGTGTGATTCCTCATGATCGTTTATGCTGCTATTTGCGCATAAAGCTAAAGCCCTGAAAGAAAGAAAAAAAAGCTTTGTTTGTCGGTTTAGGAAAATAATCTAAATTAACAAAATGCTGTCATTATACAATTCTCTGAAATTCTCTATGAAAGTTCAGGCTGACTCAAAAACTTGCGTACACGAGCTCAGACCTGACGTGAGATTTGATCGTAGCCACCGCTCGCGTCCATATTGATAAATTCCAAGTTTTGCGTAGAAACGACCGTACGCCCAAATTTCGGTCGTACGTTCGTTTCGTAAATGAGGCCCAGTGAGTGCAGCACCTTTTAATTAAAGCAAGGGAACAAATTAATAAAACGAGGGAAACAAATTCTTAATTTGTGGCCAAGATAAATACAGGCCTAATATATAAATTTGTTGTCAGTGTGTCATGTGCAGGGCATGTAAATTTATTTTTTGCATTTGTTATTTTTGCACTCTGCAGCAGTCGAAGAACTGCAGCATAATGTTTTAAACTATGTGTGTCGCCGCGACGATAAAAAAAATAAAGATGGACAAATACAAACATAAAAGTGGGGCTTTGAAGAGGAAAGAGAGGGTGGATAAATTTATCGCGAGTTGCATTAGACTATTTTCCCACCCTGCAAAAACTAGTTGAAAGGACGTCGAAAAACAACACTACCAGATGTCACAACGTTAAAATTTGGTTGACATGTGAAATTACGTCTTTTTCAGGCCTAATTTCAACTGTGAATTCATGATTATATTTATATTTCATATTCGTAATTACTGTCAGAATAAGACCATTCACAAAAGACTACTTTCTTTCACATAATTTTTTTTCCTGATTACATCTTAAGCCTGTATTTGATCAAACATACCTAAAAACAGTAATATTGTGAAATATATTTACAAAAGTAACTTTTACAATGTAAAATGTAAATTATTCCTGTGATCAAAACTGAATTTTCAGCATCAGTGCTACAGTCTACAGTCAAAGAGCAGTATTTATTTGAAACAGAATTATTTTAACAATGTAAAAGTGTACTGTTACTTTACTGTAACTTTTGATCAAATGAATCCATCTTTTCTGTATAAACATCATTTTTCAAAACTTTAAAATATTGAAAATGACCAAGTATAAACACATTAGAACACACTGAAGGGTTAGTTCACCCAAAAATGTAAATTACTTACCCTAATGTTGCTCCAAACCTGTAAGACCCTTTTGTGCAGAACACAAATGAAGATATTTTTAACAGATGCATTATGTACTGCAATAACTTAAGTAAAGGTTTATTATAAATAATATTAGTTATTTCTATGTGGGGGTTGGGTTTTACCATGAAACAAACTGTTATGTACAAAAATTAATTCTGCTGTTGTTTGTAATAGCGAATGAAAACATTTTACCTGTGAGGTTTTTCTTAATTAGGACTAGAATAAAATGAGTCGGCTAAAATCAGCAACCGTGAGTATCATGTTTTATTCCATATCATTTTAGATCACATACAGTAAAAGTCAAATGCCGTTCATACTGGTTATGAATTAAATCATTTCTGTTTTGTCAAATTTATGCAGCAGAAACCATATTTGGAATAAAAATTATTTGAAGTGTAATTTGATTATTTAGTTTGTCTCACATCCCATTAGATTACATGGAGAGGGCGGGGTTCATGGGCGACATTAGTGGGGGGCAACTCCATATCGTCAGTCATGGAATTTCTGATGTCAGCGCAGGCCCGGTTGTAGGGGGGTACTACACGGTGCTAAATACCCTCAAATGAAAGCAAAAGCAATTAAAAGATCTGGCAAACTATCTAAAGTGTTTTTGCAGCGTTGAGCAATGCAGCCAATCAAAGACATATCTGTTGATTTCTTCAACGCAATGGCCAATCAGAAACGTTAGTTTTCAGAATTCACTCACCGCTGAAAGAGCCGGAGTTCTGCACGCTCAGTAAGTGCAGACGCGATGTAAATTCATTGAGTAGTTTAGAGAGCTTGATTATAACGGAACTGTGTGAGATCGCGATGAACTTTGATGACTGATTCTTTTAGTGATAATAAAGGGAGCACGCTTTGTGTGTTTTCTAGGCTATAATCCATTCAGAATTTGCTGCAAAGAGATCGGAACATATCAACCAGTAATTTCATTTCCAGTAACGAACGGTAGAAAGTTCAGAAATGAATGGTATGCGATTTATGACAGAATAGTCCCACAACTGATCGTTTATTTTTTTCCTCACGCCTCTCACCACAATAAAGTGTCAGCTCAAGTGACATGGGAAAAAGACACGGAAAACTTGTATGAACATCAGAAAAGCAACGCACACATTTCTGGTTAAAATAAAAGGCCATCAACTGACACTTAAAACGGGAAGCATCGCCATTCAAATCAGCAGCAAGAGTCAAAGCTCCACAGTTTAGTAAACGCACGCAACCTCTTTAAGTTATGGCAGCGGCTATTTGCACTAAGTGTAAATAGCAATAGATTATATTTACACTATGTTAAAATAGCAAGATTTTCTGCTATTTATACTACTTATTGCAAATAAATAGCAATTATCTGCACCTCAGTATTGTAGTACATTATAAAACAATACGCAATAATAACGTATTGAGTGTAAATTATAGTTTTAATTCAAATTATTAAATGGATGCCACCTTATTGGGACAACATAGATGACATATCAAATGTTTAAACTGAGAACATTTATAATTTTAAGGGAAAAATAAGTTGATTTTAAATTTCATGGCATCAACACATCTCAAAAAAGTTGGGACAAGGCCATGTTTACCAAGTTGGGACAAGGCCATGTTTTATAACAGTCTGCAAACGTCTGGGGGCTGAGGAGACAAGTTGCTCAAGATTAGGAATAGGAATGCTGTCCCATTCTTGTCTAATACAGGCTTCTAGTTGCTCAACTGTCTTAGGTCTTCTTTGTCGCATCTTCCTCTTTATGTTACACTTTCAAGGTGTTTCAGAAACTTTTTCTAGAATTGGATGTGATTAAGCTGTCTCCAAAAGTACAAGCTTTAAAGTCGAAGTTGTTTTATTAAATGCTTTTGCCATTGCAAGTACTGCACATTTTTGGATGCCAGTACTCCCCAACTAAGTTTGAAATCTTCCAGGTTCTATTGGACTAGATGCACAGACATAATGTTTTTCTGATCACTTGTGTACATAATTAGCAGTTTTGCTTTTGAATTTAGTTTCACCATTGTGAACAGTGGTGGGAAGACACTTGCCTGTTAGAACTGTTTTCAGCTTTGTGCCAACTAAGGCATCTGGTCTTTTTTTCTTTATTGTCATGTTTAGAGCACTAGTCTAGAGTGCCATGTTAATTGTTAAAACTGCATTGTTTTAGACTATTTTAAATTTAAAGCACTACTCAATATCTGTTGGATGCAGAAACTGTCTCTTTTAAGAAATTCGTTTTGACATTAATTTAGCAACATTGCTTTATATAGAAATATTGGCATCTTTAACTGTTAATCAAAATATTTTTATGCGTTTTATGCATTTAATGTTGTAATGTTTAGAGCACAAGTTCAGAGTGCTATGTTGAATGTTGAAACTGCACTATTTGAGAGGATTGCTACTTTTATTGAAATAGTAAAAATGTTGTATCCATGCATTATATCCATGATGTTTAAACCTCATGCTGTGTGGTTTATTAAAATGCAGACAAAATTATTATATTTTAGTAATTGTTATGGGGTTGATGAGACGTGAAACATACGGATCCATCTGCAAGCTTTTATTCCAAGACATGGTCGATACAGGCAGGGTCGGACAGTAGCAAACAGGTATGACAAAGACAGGGCAGAGAATAGTCCTTAGGCAAGCGTGGGTCGGCGATCGGCAAACTTAATCCAGAGGGCTAGGCAGAGAGAATAAGACAGGAGCACGGGCAGGAATCAGAACACGGGGAATCTAACTAGGACACTTGGGAAACGCTTTGTATGCAGGCTAGGCTAACAATACTCGGCAGAGTGTAAGAGAAAGTCCAGAGTTTATATAGTGTGTGTGATTGGGTGATGGTGATGTGAGATTGTATTCAGGTGTGTGCGTGATCAGTGCAGACAGCTGTGTTGGTGCAGTGGATGATGGGAAATGTAGTCCTTGAGTGATCTGTGACTGACTGTGTGGTGTGAAAGTCCATGTGATGGGTGAGTGACCTCTAGAGGTGAATGACCGGAAGTTCATGGCTTGCATTTGTGACAGTAATATTTAATTACATATATTAAATAAAACTTACCTTATAACAGTAAATAAAATGTACTTAATATTTTAAGGACAGCTGTGTGTTAGTATTTAAATAAATATATAGACTTTATCTAAATGCTTAGAATATATATAAATCCTACCTTAAATAGAATTTAGTAACATTTACTTAATATTTTAACAAAAGTTAAGTCAATTAATACATAGATTTTACTTGATTCTGGAAAGTGTGTTTTACTTAAAATTAAAGCAGTAAATTTTACTTAAAAAGTAAATTGATTGACACCCAGAGGTTGAACTAGGTATTGCAGTCCAAATTCAAAATATTGGAGATGGTTTTTTTCTCCTCCTCAGATTTGACGCAAGCGCAGGATGCCAGATTAACGACACCAACAGGAATGAGCGCACATGACAATGAATTAAATTAAATACGCTGTGTTTTCCGGCAACTGGCAACCCGGGGTCCGTTCTTCGTACCTCGCTTAATACATCTGAGATGATGTGAAACATGCCAGATCTTCTAATCCTGATAACTGATCTCTGGCTAATTTGGTTCTTCAAACGAATTTACGTATTAGATTAAAATATCCGGATGAAGTTGTCTAAGATTACGGCGCGTTCTCGTGTCCCCCGAAAAGGGCAGATGTATCGATACTCGAAACCACGATCAGCAATGCAGTGATTGGCTGGCGGCAAGACAGCAACGTAATGACAACATATCATTAAAAAAGACACCTGACGGAAAAGTTGACACATTTCTGGACTTTTATAAGGAAACAGCCAAGCGAATAAAACTACATAAACGTTATAATAGATAAATGAAATGTTTTTAATTTATTTGTAATTTTTTTACATGGTTTCCAATTATTTATATTCACGATTTCTAGCATTTGTGTAGGCTTTACATTTTTACTTCAGTGTTGTAATTAGCAATTAATTTAATTTTATCTTTGAAACAGATTTGTTACCTGACAGCATTAATTACAGTTTCTTAAAGATCATGTTATCTGCATCTCCTGCGCTCCATCAAGCAATCACTCAAATTAATGCAGGGCTCAGATTAACTGTATAGCATGTGTGTAAGACTCCAATACAATTATAACGTAATTATTTCATCACTAAGAAATCGTTCAATGAGTAAAACTGGCTGTGTCTATAGTGTTATAGACTACACAACATTATCTTATTTTCAAATTCATTTTTAAATTATTTTTATTTTAAATGATTGTCCCTGGACCAGCAGGGTACTCTTATAATAAAGTAGCGGTGGCTGTGACAGACTTTAAGTATCTGCTTAAAAAGATGCAATCTAATCCTGTTTACATGAAATAAGCCTGCTCCCGAGCAGGTTTAAGTTTACGGACCTGTTGCTATGACAGCAAGTCCAGGATGAGCTTCGAAGAACCAAATGATCCAAGATCAAGTGAAATCGGCAACAATCAAATCCAGCTAACTGAGTTAGCGACGTACGAAGAACGGACCCCCGGGGTGCCGAAATACAATTGGGTAAACTGGCAGTGGGCGGGTTTCACAAACCATAACAAACACAGACATTCCGGGCCGGACCGCACATATTCAAAGGAGAATAACTGACTGTAGCATTGTTTTTCAGATAAACAAGTATATTAACTTAACATGTTTCCTAAATGTCTGCAAGCATATTATGGTATTTTTTATGCTTTAGCAGAGTCAAAATCCTACATACAGCACCTTTAAGTAAATTTTACATGTTAGTTTTTTCAGTGCATGTTCTAGTACACCCCCAAAACAAAATCAAGACTTTGTAAAAGAGCATAATAGGACCCCTTTAATTTTACATCATAAAAAAGTTTGAGTATTGTTGTATGAATTTTTGTTGATATTTTGAACAATAAGTGAATAAATTGAACACAAATACTTTTTGCACCATTTATTTATATATTTTATTGCAATAGATCTAATCCTAAATCTAATCCTTTATTTTTAAAGGATTAGATTTACCTGTCTGGACTGGTTTGCACCTGGAACTTTAGATTGTTTTTTTTCCAGTGGCATGCTGGAGCTGCATTTATTGTCCTTTGCAAGGCCCAAAGTAATTAGCGCTCCAATTTTTTATTTTATTTATTCATTTATTTATTGCACCATAGATATATATAGGGTTTGATTTTTAGCAGGAAAGTAGATTAAAGAGGTATTGCAGTGAGCTCCGTGTACGGCTTGGGCAAAAAGACAGATACCCATCCAGGTTCCCAGGCTGCTTAAAAGATGTTGTGAAAAACCTTTTCACAGTATTAGCAAGCCTTCTTCCCTGTGACTCAGTGGGTTCAGTTGGGTCCGTTTCTTCAACATAAAAAAATCCTCTTCCATCGTCCCTAGCTAGCAGCTGAACAGTCGCATCTTCGCCCCACGTGATGTTCATTGGTTTCCCCATGAGCTATGAAAATTAAAGAGCCTTCAGGGCTTTTACTGCATCATGGCATTGTTCAAAAGTAACCAAACCATACCCACGAGACAGGTTGGTTCTTCTGCCTCTGAACACTTTCACAGTAGAGATGGGGCTTAACAGGAAAAATATTGCGAGCAACTCCTGTTCTGTCACATGAGGGTGCAGATCATTCACAATCAGTGGCACTGGTGGATTAGAGCTGCTCTCCTTTTCTTTAAGTTCGCAGCTCCAGTCGCAGCCTTCTCTCTACTTCAGGATTTCCCCGAAGTTTGAAACAGCATCACATATAGCAGGCCTGTCATTATGCCTTGCTAGGACATTAATAGGGGCATTGGTTTGTCCATGAGCTCCAAAAAATTCAGTCTCTCGAGCATTTTCTGCATGCTGGCGGTGTTCATAAGTAACAAAACCATACCCACGAGACTGGTTAGTTATTGCGTTTCTGCACACTCGCACAAAGACTGGGCTGAGAATTGCATGCAACAATTGTTTGGTCGCATCTGGGTGCAAATCACTGACAAGCAATGATCCATGGTCATTTGGTTCTTGGCTGCCCTCACCTGAAGACCAATTGTTGTACATTGCCATTTTTGATTGTCCTTTTAAGAATATTTTTAGCAAAAAGCTCTTTGTAAAAAGCACAGTTGTTGTGTAGAACTCATAAATCGCGACTGTATCCAAGAAGGGATCGAACCTTAGTCATATCAAACTTAAAGGGGTGGTTGATTGTTTTTTTTCTAGGCTTGATTGTGTTTATGGGGTGCAGACTAATATGTGTTAAAGGGTTAGTTCACCCAAAAATGAAAATTAGTCCATGTTTTACTCACCCTCGAGCCATCCTAGGTGTATATGACTTTCTTCTTTCAGACGAATCCAATCGGAGTTATATAAAAAATTGTCCTGGCACTTGTAAGCTCTATCATTGCAGTCAGCAGGTGTTTGTGTTACACAGTCCAAAACATGTTAACCCTTTAGGCGCCAGGTTTTTTTTTTTTAAATGCTGGATTTTGACATCAAGATTTCAAAAGCTTGTGGCTTGAAAAGGCTTAAAGATAGAGATCTACTGTAAATTAGAAAAATGTTGGGCATGACCTAAAGTTTATGTGGGGTGTAAATATACTCATCTAATTTGCATATTATGACGTCAACAGGGGGGCGGCCCTCTTGAATTTCACAATATTCAGGAAATAGTAGATATTAAATTGATGTTTGAACTTATTTGCATGTTTGTTTGTTTTTTTTGTCTTTTTATCCTCATTCCAAATGATCAGAAAAGAGGAAATCAACAATAAAACAGGAGAAAGTACTAAATTATTACTATATTACTATCCTATATAGTAGTAAAACTCATGTGAACAGTAGCCTACTTTTTGATCAGTTCATCAGTAATATTCAGGAAATAATAGATATTGAATGGATGTTTGAGCTTATTTGCATGTTTGTTTTGTTTTTTGTCTTTTTATCCTCATTTCAAATGATCAGGAAAAGAGGAAATCAACAGTAAAATGGGAGAAAGTAGTAAATTATTACTATATTACTCTGCCATAGTAAAATACATGTGTCTATTTTGTGATCAGTTCACCAGCTATCTGCCCATTCAGGTATCTAAGTGACAGTTTATAGTTCTTGAGAGTATGGTAGACCAACCCCACACTGACTGCACCTGTACTGGCAGCCCATAGAGCGCGCGCGATCAGAAAAAAAGACGCAATCTGGCTTATCATCAGGGGCGGATTTAGTGAATTGGGGGCCCCAGGCAAATATAGGAATGGGGCCCTATACATTTGCACAAATTTACCTAGATCAACCTTGAAGTTTCCTTTTTGTTGTGATGCTTGCTGCAGCACAATGGTGCCCCATAGTTGTGTCCAATGTTTCTATGTTTTAATGGGATTCTTTCATTTACATTTACATTTATTCATTTAGCAGACACTTTTATTCTTTCATGTTGTAGACCAGGAAATTGCAATTGATTTACCGTTGAGATACAAGTTTTAACAAAAAACAAAATAAATTATAAAATGATAAACCTCACAATTGAACCTTTAAACCGTTTTTTTTAAAGAAAAGGGCTGAGTCAGAAGTATACATTATTCTATTATTTAAAACGGGTTTATGTGGGTGGATTTTCGTATTGGTCTGAACAAAAACTGCAGACTGGATTATTGAAAATGCACATTCATTATATAGTCTGTACTTTATCAGGTAATTTAAATTTAAATTTGTATCTGTTCTAAATGTACCTTAAATTAATACTTTTCAAGTTTTTAATACTCTAATCAACATGGGCATGGACAAATATGGATGCTTTATGCAATATATGTGTATTATTAGTGAAACCATAGTAAACATACATAGAGCATGAAGACTAGACATGTTTCATATGTCAAAGATGTTTTTCAAAGAACTTGTTCATGTCTATTAGACACATGAAAAAAAGAACATAGAAATAGCAGGTTCCTATTACTTCTATTTCTTTGCACTGAGCAATTTACTGATACAAACCTGTTTATATTTTCATGACAGGGCAGCTCTTCTTCTAAACATGCAAAATTTACATTTATTATTTATTATTACATTTGTTTGCTGCTCTGTGCCACATACTGTATTTTGATGCAGCTAAATTCTCAATAAAACTGTTTTCATTGGTATATTTTTTTCTGTTTCTGTTGTCTGACAACAGGATGAATATGAAATAGTGACTGAAACACGAACCATTAAGACACCAGCTCTCCCTTCCAAGATGTTAATCTGCACAAAAATCCTGATAATCGAGCCGTCGTATGATAAAATCAAATAGGCTACACATAAGATAAAGCCAATAGCTGTGCTGTGATTTCGGCTATACTTATAATTACAACATATCTGTGTTTTAACTGAAAAAACACGCTCGCTGAACAGAGCAGACGCACAGAGAGAGAGAGAGAGAGAGGTGTGCGCGCGCTGGGAAAGAGAGACCTCGCGCTCGCGCGGTAATCAACGTCAGATGCATAATATTTTCATTTGCTACAAGCAGGATACACAAGAAGCACGTTCAACTCAGACACGCAGACGGTTGTCGTGGTAATAAACACCGTAAACAGCAACCGTTCGCGTGTCCGCGCTTAATGCGCATCTCGTATATGAAAAGCATTTTAGGGGGCCCTTGGCTTTTGGGGGCCCAAGGCAGTCGCCTACCTTTGCCTAATGGGTAAGTCCGCCCCTGCTTATCATCAGCACCGCGGCGCGGAGCCAGCGGCGCTCCGTGAGCTCAGAGATCAACAGCTCTCCTATGGACACTACGACCACGTCCACTCCTGCCACCCCCATCCCCGTTGGGCAAAGGGTCAAATGATCACTTGTGCTTCGTGAACTCTCTCGCCTTGCACGGCGGCACCATTGCGCTGCAAAGATGTACCGGGAGAAGCGCGATCATTAGACGGCCGATCGTCATTTCCAAAAGGCAAATATTCCCGCTCAGAGTCAGAATCGGCGAATAACATTTGCAACACATCCTCACGGTACAACTTTTTATTAGCCATTTGGCGATTTTCTCTCACAAATCTCACAATTCACTCGTGACGCTGTGAACTGAACTGCTTCCGCATCAATGACACGATCGCTCACTTTCTCTGTTATTTCCTCGAACACTTTGAATAGGAACAGGACGTAATTTTGGTCTAGAATCGAAGTACTACATGTGTGCCATCTAGTGGTAGGGAATACAAATGAGATATTACACCATATAAGGAACTACGGTCTATTTGATTAAGTATGACGTCTTGTCGCAATTTTGCGACTTTGGCGCTTAGAGGGTTAAATAAAGTGCGAGCATCTGTAATAAAACGTGAAAACAGCAGTATTTTTTAAAGATATGCTATTTACACTAAGTGCAAATAACTATATTTATTTATCAGACTCTTTTACATTTACGCATTTAGCAGACGCTTTTATCCAAAGCGACTTACAGTGCATTCAGGCTATACATGTTTTTTTATCAGTATGTGTGTTCCCTGGGAATCAAACCCACAACCTGTTGCGCTGCTAACGCAATGCTCTACCACTGAGCCACAGGAACTGAGCTTTTGTCCAAAGCGACTTACAAATGAGGACATTAGAAGCAATCAAAAACAAACAAAAGAGCAACAACATGCAAGTTCTATGACAAGTCTTGGTTAGCCTAACGCAGTACACGTAGCAAGGTTTTTTTTGTTTGTTTGTTTTTTAAAGAAAACAAATAGATAGAATATAGAAAAAAGAAATCTAGTGTTAGTTTTTCAAGAACAGCTAGCAGTTACAGAATAAATATGCAGTTGATAGAGGGTAAAGTGTGTGTTTTTTTTAAATAAAAAGAAGACAGATATATAAAATAGAATTAGAATAGAGAGTGCTAGAGTTAGAGGGTCAAATAAAGATGGAAGAGATGTGTTTTTAGCCGTTTCTTGAAGATGGCTAAGGATTCAGCTGCTGGGATTGAGTTGGGCAGGTCATTCCACCAGGTGGGAACAGTTAATGAAAAAGTCAGTGAAAGTGAATTTGTGCCTCTTTGGGATGGCACAATAATGCGTCGTTCACTTGCAGAACGTAAGCTTCTAGAGGGCACATAGGTCTGAAGTACTGAATTTAGATAAAGGGGTGCAGAGCCAGAGGTGGTTTTGCAGGCAAACATTAATGCCTTGAATTTTATGCGAGCAGCTATTGGTAGCCAGTGCAAATTGATGAACAGAGGTGTGACATGCGTTCTTTTTGGCTCATTAAAGATTAACCTTGCAGCGGCATTTTGGATTAATTGTAGAGGTTTGATGGAATTGGCTGGAAGACCTGCCAAGAGAGCATTGCAATAGTCAAGTCTGGACAGAACAAGAGCTTGAACAAGGAGTTGTGTTGCATGTTCCGAAAGAAAGGGCCTGATCTTCCTAATATTGTATAAAGCAAATATGCAGGACCGGGCAGTTTTAGCAATGTGGTCTGAGAAATTCAGCTTATCATCAATCACAACTCCAATGTTTCTGGCAGTTTTTGAAGAAGTTATGATAGATGAGCCTAAATGGAAGGTGAAATTGTGATGAAGTGATGGGTTTGCTGAAACTACAAGTAGTTCTGTCTTAGCTAGGTTGAGTTGAAGGTGATGGTCCTTCATCCAGCAAGAAATGTCTGTTAGACATGCTGAGATGCGAGTAGCTATCGTCGGATCATCAGGATGGAATGAGAGATAGAGTTGAGTGTCATCAGCATAGCAGTGATATGAAAAGCCATGTTTCTGAATGACAGAACCTAGTGATGCCATGTAGACAGAGAAGAGAAATGGGCCAAGAACTGAGCCCTGAGGCACCCCAGTAGCTAGATGTTGCGACTTGGATACCTCACCTCTCCAAGATACCTTGAAGGACCTATCTGAGATTGGAGTGCGGTTCCTGAGATGCCCTTTCTCAATAGGGTTGACAGGAGGATCTGGTGGTTGACCGTATCAAAAGCAGTGGACAGATCCAGCAAAATAAGTAATTAAGACTTGGAAGCCGCTCTAGCAAGTCTTAGGGCTTCAACAACTGAGAGCAAGGCAGTTTTGGTCGAATGTCCACTTCTGAAGCCAGACTGGTTGCTGTCCAGGAGGTTGTTCTGTGTTAGAAAGGCAGCGAATTGGTTGAACACAACTCGTTCAAGTGTTTTTGCAATGAAAGGAAGAAAGGAAACCGGTCTATAGTTCCCTAAAAGAGTTGGGTTAAGAGTGGGTTTCTTAAGAAGTGGGGTTATACGAGCCCACTTCTTAATGCCAAGGGAAAAACTCCAGTGTGAAAGGATGTGTTAACGATGTGAGTAAATGCAGGTACAACTGCAGGAGAAATGGCTTGAAGGAGATGAGATGGAATAGGATCAAGCGGACAAGTAGTAGGATGACTAGAAAGGATGCATTTAGAGACTTCTGCCTCAGAGAGTGGAGAGAAGGATGTGAACGAGTGTATGTTTGCTGGTAAGATGTGTTTGACAGTTTGTGGTGTGGAGAATTGTGCAGTGAGGTTTGTAATTTTATTAATAAAGAATGTGGCAAAGTCATCAGCTGTTAGAGTTGATGAAGGAGGGGGAGGAGGAGGACAAAGGAGGGAGGAAAATGTTTTAAAGAGCATGCGAGAGTTAGGTGAATTGTTAATTTTGTCGTGATAGTATGTCCTTTTAGCAATGGAGACATTAGCAGAGAAGTCAGAGAGGAGTGATCGATTTAAATTAAGGTCAGTAGGATTTTGTGATTTGCGCCATACCCTTTCTGCAGCCCTGAGCTTAGAACGATGTTCGCGGAGAACGTCAGATAGCCTAGGGGCAGAAGGGGTGGTACGGGCTGGCCTGGAAGATAAGGGGCAGAAAGTATCTAAAGAAGACATCAGAGTGGAACAGAAAGTAACAGTAGCACTGTTAGCATCAAGAGATGATAATTGTTTAGGGGGAGGAAGCGAAGATGAAACCATAGCAGATAGCCTATATATATAACTATATATTCTATTTACACTGTTAAAATAGCAATATTTTCTGTTATTTACACTACTTATTGCAAATTGTGGCAATTATCTGCACCTCAGTATTGTAGTACATTATAAAACAGAATGCAATAACATATTGAATGTAAATTATAATTTTAATTGAAATTATTAAATGGATGCCACTTTATTGGGACAATAAAGCCCTCACTACACCTACCCTAACCCTACCCTTTACTTTATTTTCAACTTTTCGATTATATACTTCATTTTTATTGAAAATAAATGCCTTTCTGATGTGATATGAGATTTGAAAAGGGAGAAAAAAAGTTTGGCAAAAGGCGGGTTCGAACTCTGGTCAGACATGCTTATCCATCTTCACCACTGGAGGTGATGTTTGTCAAGCGTCATTTGTAGTGTTGACTAGTCCAATCACACGTTGGTGGGCAGAGTTAGTGTAAATAGCCTCTGCCAACAACGTTAAAAATATGTTTTTACCCTCTATATATTTCAGTCCAAGAAAATGCATTCACATATGTCACATTTGAAGAAAAACCTGAATAACATGTGTGAACACTTAACACATTTAAATAAACTTCAGCAAGAAACCCATGAGGTCCACCAGAGGGCACTCTTCCTGTCTCCTTGATTTTTATTTTACTGAATGAATCAGCCGTTTGAACGAATAGAATGAATGAATCAATCAATGATTTTTAAACATTTACTGCCACCTACTGGCAGTTTTTGATGCATATTTTGAGTATCATTTCAGTTTCAAAAATATTTTGGGGATAGTTTCACAAAATTTTTTATTCTGTTTATTTACATTTACCCACCCCAATGTTGTTTCAAACCTAAATGTCTTTATTTCTTTTGAGGAACATAAGAAGATATTTTGAAGAATGCTGGTAACCAAACTGTTTTAGTCTGAAAATATATGTAGATGCAGCTTCTAAAAAAGGTATTGTCAGTGTAGCCTAAAAGTTTGTGCAATAAGTTCCAAATTAAATATTTATTTCTAAAGCAACATTTTGTTTGCTTTTTCTCATTTAAAGGTGCACTGTGTAATATTTAGGATGATCTATAGACAGAAATGCAATATAATATACATAACTACGTTTTCAGAGGAGTATAAAGACCTTACATAATGAACCGTTATGTTTTTATTACCTTAGAATGAGCAATTTATAGCTACATACACCGCAGGTCCCCTTACATGGAAGTCACCATCATGTTTCTACAGTAGCCCTAAACGGACAAACTGCTCTACAGAGCGCGTTTCGTCACTATGTTGTTCTTGCGAAAAACACTGACACAATGATGAACAAGTAACAGTAATATTCGTGATGACATCGGTTTATTGAATAATTAAGTAAATATAATTCCTTAATTTACCTTTGTAAAGAAACCTCATTGCTCTCTGCGGTCTCAGACGACGGCATCTTAGCCCTGTATCGGCCACCGTAGCTTCTCTAAAGGGGGGGGTGAGCGGGGGACTGAGCCGTTGGATGCAATTCACAACCTCAACCGCTAGATGCCGCCAAAATCTACACACTGCACCTTTAACACAATTATATGACTTTGAAATATCTTGAGGGTACTTTTTTCCTTTTTAAAAAACATAACATGATATACTGTTTAAAACAAAACAAAAAAGTATGCTCTGATTTTATAGACTTCAAACCATGCTGAGGAGCCTGGAATGGGCAAAGAGGAGGCTTCTACATACTCAGGCAGCAGATGAGATAACCCGTGAAGTATCAGATTTTATTCAGGAGATTCAAACTTCTGAACCGAGAGCACAGGAAGGCAAACCAAGATCAATGATTTGAATTATATTTTTATGTAAATTTGATTCTATTTTGATAGATATATAGGTATTTTTTTGATATTTGTAGTTAATGGTTGTTTTCACTTTTATGTTTTTGAATGCACTAAAAATACTTAAATACAAGCAAGTACATTTGTAGTACATTCATTTTTTGTGCTAAATAAAATTGTAAGTTATACACTATAAATACACTAATTAAAAGTATATTTCTACTTCAGTGCACTTGAAAAAGTATACTAAATACAGCTAATACGTAAATTCATTTTTAGTGCATTGAAAAAGTAGCACAAAAATATACAGAGGACTTTTATTTGTGTATTTCTTAAGTTTGCTTTGAATGCTTTAAAAATTAGTTCAATCTTAGTAGATTTTTATATAGTAATTCTAAGTTTAAATTAAATTGCTTATATTAAAAATATTTTACTATTGTTATAGTTATAAGTACATTTTCCCAACTGTGCCACTTAAAGGCATGGTAAGTGATTTTTCAAAAACGTTTAAGAAAACTGAGTCGGGGCCGAGTACCAAAACAAACTTTTAGCCAATCAGCAGTAAGGGGCATGTCTACTCGTGATGTGGAGGAGAGAGCGTTCAGTGAACAGCCGAGCCGAGTGACAGAAAGATAGAGATGGCGGCTAAAAAACAAAAGAGGAAAACGTCTGCGGAACGATAAGGCAAGAAGTAGGACCCGTGTAAATATCGGATCAGCTTTCCAGCGCTGGAGAGAACTCAAGGAGCGGAAGGCCTGCGATCGGTTACCGCGGTTGCTTTGTTTCTTCCCGATAGGTGAGTAACACCGTGTCTCCACCGGACGTGCCGCGCCGCAACAGCTAAAGCCTGCCTACACTGAACGCGTGTATTTCAGGCGAGAATGTAGTTGTTTAAAACTCAAATCAGCGCTTTATTTATAAAAACCGATTTCGGAGACGTGAGCTCCACGCGATCACCGGGCGCTCAGTGCTCATGTATCCCGATGAGAGGAGCATAATTAATTACATAATTTTCATTTTTTGGGTGAACTATCCCTTTATAAAGTACTAAAGAATAATTTTTAGTATATTAAGTACAAAATTAGTGTGTGAAAATAGAGCACTTTAAGTACATTATGGAAGTGTACTAACTGTATTGAAAGTGTATTTAAAGTGCACTTTTTCACCTGGGATGGAACATAAAAGGATGATTTTTGACAACTTAGAGCGACGAGGATCTGTCAAGCCCAAAAAAAACAAAAAAAAAACTGATGGATGGATGGATGAAGGGTGACAGAAATGACAGATAGATGATAAGATAGTTGACAGACAGAGAGAGAGAGAGAGAGAGAGAGATCCAACATAGCTTCAGTTTGATACCTTCCACTTCTATGAGCCAGTCCCTCCAAAAACAGATCGTTCTACTCTCCACTACTCTCCTGTTGCTGCCAACTGGAGAAAGTTCTGCTTTAAACCAAGCAGATATGTCTTCGGCCAAAAGTGGCTTCTCCTCGTACATAAATACCTCTTTAAAGAGCTCAGGGAGCTTTTGCATCAAAGGCAAAAGCCCAAGATACTCTAGGCCCTCTTTAAATCTAGGTAAACAAAACATGTTCACAATGTGAAACAATGACAGAATATTACTGATAATTGGTGAAAATAGCTGTACATTCTTATACTCTCTGTTCCAAGGAATCCCTCAACCTGTTCTCAGTGGAAAAACTTGGTAGCCGATTCCACCAAGTCTCTGTACTCTAACGTCTGGATGTGCCATAGAGACCCCAGCATACTTTATTGGTCAGACACCTCCATTATAGCACACTGGGCGTCATTTACATTCTGTGCCAACTGGATCTAAATTTTAGCAATTTACTGGATCTAAATTTCAACAATTAACAATTTCAACATTCTAAGATATTACAACTATCGCCAAATTACTATTACTAACAAAGCAACAGCTGGCCTAAATGAAAATGTGTAATACATTAACTAACCTTGGTCATCTTTGCTCTGAAGTCATATGTAACGGGGGTATTTAGCCCGTCATGTAGGGGAAATGGATTACGGCTGCCCTGGAAGTTTGGACAACGAAAGGATTTTGGTCCCCGCTCCCCAAACTTTTTAGTCTCGTTACACACTAACGTGTGTATGTGGTTTCTTACCTTATTGTGTTAGAGCACTACTGATTGACAAGGGTAGGCTTCAGGTGTGGTAAAGTTACACGGTGGCTTCCTGAAGTGAAATTGCATATGTGAGAACACAGTGTGATATGGTCCTCCCTCCCCAGATCTAATAAAATAAGTGAGACTCCCCCACTCCCTGGTAGCTCTCAACAAAAAGGTACACTGTAAATTCTTCTGTTTGAGTAAAGGATTAGATAAAAGAAAATAAAATAATTTACAGTCTTTGTGTTGTCTCTTGAATTCACACCAACACTTTCAACACAACAGTTGAAAAAAACCTTTCACTTGTGGTATAACAAATCTTCAAAATGAGATCACTGGCAATTTGTAAACTTACAAATTCTCACCTTTTCAAATGATCACCTTCAAACAATCACATTTGAAAACAACAAACAAAAAACGAAAAACAAACACAATTAAATCTCACCTCAGAATGAGCACTTATATGAAACGTCCCTTCAAATGTTTACTCACGGTTCACGAGTTACTCAAGTTCCTTAGTCCACTTGAATTACTACAGTTCACTGTTTATCAGTTCAGTCACTGAAAAAAAATGGAAAAATTAGGAAAATACCAGTTCGTAGAACGCTGAATTAGAGTGCGTTGTCTGGACGTAGGGTGCGTTGAAATAAACTGGAGGTCACGTATTTTAAGTGCAAAAATTCACTCAACTTTGCATAAAATGTTCCACAGATAAACTGTCTCAAAAAGGATCAAACTGAAGATGAATCAAACTGAGATGTCACTTGGATGGCAGGGTAGTAACACAATCTTCAACTTGAATCGGCAGAAAAGTTATGTCTCTGCATTAACTGCATTATACAGCGATCTCGGTCTCACGTGCTCTGACACGTGCGGGAAACGTCTCCGGTTACTGTTGTAACCTCGGTTCCCTGAGAGCGGGAACGAGACATCACGGAAAATTTCTCCGTTATGGGAACTCCTTCCCTTCAACCCTTCCTGAAGTCTTATTGGCTCACGCCAGTCAAATGACTGGCCAATTGTCGCGAAGCATGCGATCGCATGCAAATACTGACGAGCTCGAGGCAGTATAAAATGCGGAGCCCGCGACAATTACGTCAGAATCTGATACTGAACGCCGCTTAGCTGGACGAGCAGCGAGCACGGCGACCTCCGTGATGTCTCGTTCCCGCTCTCAGGAAACTGAGGTTACGACAGTAACCAGAGACGTTCCCTCTCGAGCTTTCACGAGACATCACGGAGAATTTCTCCGCTATGGGAACGATATTCAATCCCGCCATGAGAAAGGCTACGAGCAGCCTGTACAAGTTAACACTCAGCGAAGATAGAACACACACACAATTCCCACCAATAGCGACGCTCGTTGGGTGGGCTCGCAGCTGATAGGTGGAGATAAGCCAATGAGCGTCTAAACCCCAGGTATACGAAATTTGCATATCTGGTCAGTAATAACGTGGGCTGTGCTGAGAGCAGGGCAGAACAGAAGCAACAACAGTATTGAAAGGGCTGCACAGAGATAACTGTGTTTAAGCAGCATAAGACATAACATGATAATGGTAGCACAAAGTGAGTCAGACATGAATAACAGGGAGCTGCACTGAGTACAGGGCAGACAACAATAGCATAGAGGGTTGCGCAGAGTAATTACTGTGCGAGGCAGCAACACACACGAATAGAGGTAGCAAACATGAATCAGTCACTCACCGACAGCACTTGGAAGGCTAAGGACTGAACGTCCAGCTTGTAAAACCTGGCAAAGGTATTCTGCGAAGACCAGCCGGCTGCAAAGCATATATCCGGAATAGACATACCTCTCGACCACGCCCAGGAGGAGGCGATAGCCCTTGTTGAGTGAGCTTTAATATGCAAAGGGCATTCCAAACCTCGGCTCGTATAAGCGGCCGTGATAGCGTACACAATCCAGTGGGAAAGTCTCTGTTTTGACACGGCCCGGCCCTTCGCACAACCACCATAGCACACGAAAAGCTGGTCAGATTGCCGAAAACTGGCCGAACGGTCAATGTAAATCCTCAAAGCCCTGACTGGGCACACCGAAGTCTCAGCGTCCGCATCACGCGAGGTCGATGACTCAGACGACAGGGCAGACAGCGAAACAGTCTGCGTTCTGAAGGGGGTAGATAGTGATTTAGGCCCTAGGGACTCCAAGTGTCGAAGCAGCGTGTCTATATGGCTGAGTAGCGTCTCTTGGGACTGAGCTAAAATCAGCCAATCGTCCAGATAGTTGAGAACGCACATCCCGCTCGCTCTGAGGGGGGGAAAGTGCTGCATCCATGCACTTCGAGAAAGTACGTGGGGCCAAAGCCAGCCCGAACGGGAGAACAGAGTATTGGTACGCTGTGCCCTCGAACGCAAACCTCAGAAAGCGTCTGTGATGCGGTGCTATCCGAATGTGAAAGTACGCGTCCTTTAAATCCATGGACGCAAACCAGTACCCGGGGCGAATTTGCACTAGGATCTGTTTCAGCGTTAGCATCCTGAACGGACGCTTGCAAAGCGCTCTGTTGATGGGTCTGAGATCCAGAATCGGGCGGAGCCCCCCGTCTCTTTTGGGTACCACGAAATAGCGGCTGTAAAACCCGCACTCCAGCTCGCTCTGAGGGACTTTCTCTATAGCACCTTTTCCGAGCAGATTGCATACCTCTTGTCTCAGAAACAGCGCGTTTCGAGGCAATGTTAGAGACTGCACCACGCCATTGAAACGGGGTGGTCTGCGTCTCAATTGAAGGGTATATCCGCGCTTTATCACACCGAGTAGCCAGCGCGAGATCCCCGGAATAACTTCCAACGTGTTCAGGAACTGACATAGCGGCTTTAACAGCTCGGTCGACGGATGCGCCGTCGAGTGATGCGCGACTATAACCTGTGTGGGTGGCGGCTCTGCACTGCTCTGAGGCGGGGCAAGCTGCATTGCATTGACTGAGTGAGGAGGAAAGAGCTCTTTTTGTGAGGATGTATGCCTTTTTATTGAACGACATGCAAGAACACAAACATTGCGAATGCCACACTCGTGGACATCGAGCGACATTCTGCGTCGCTTGAGAGCTGGGCCTCCGGTGCACTCCTCCCTCCTCACGACACCCTCAGGAAGACGGCTTCGAGGCCGCTGGCGGGCCAGCGACACGACGAGGGCTCCTCTGCTGTCCCTGGCGCCCCCTCCCTGGCCTTGGCCACACCTTCCTCCTCGCATCCGGTTCCCGCCTAGGGGCCGCGGCAGCTGATGCGGGTCTTTCCTCCCTCCTAAGCCTTGCTGGCCAGATGGGCTGTCAACCTGCATGGCTTGGAGGGTAGGCTGATATCCGAGCCCATGGTTTTGGCCGACGCAGTTCACAGATGTGCAGCGACAATCTCCTCGACGGGGGGCATGCGCACGTACCCGTGGGCTTCCGCCCCATCCACATGAGAGAACATAGCCTGCGTCGCTGAGTGGACACGCGCCGATTGGGGCGCAGACCACGTCTTGACGAGCTGATCGTGGACATCGGGAAAGAACGGCACCGACGTTCTCGGGTCCACCTGGCGGCGGCTGGACCTGAAGTACCAGGAATCTAGTTTGCTCTTGGTCGGCTCCTCTGGAGAATTCTCTTGTAGGTCCACCCTCATCAGCTGCTCCCTCACCAATCCCATCAGCATCTCTGAAAACAACGTCTAGATTTGCCTCAGGGTTAAAAATTTGGCGTCGGAAGGCTCTGATACCACTGTCTAGGATGTTGCATCATGTTGCATTGGTTTGGTTGGAAAAGGGTGCAGCCGTAAAATCCACTTTGTTTAACATTGTATTTAACAATGATTTGAGGTCAACACTGAAAACAATAAATAAAACAAAATGTTACTTAGTCTTTTGATCTAACTATAAATACATGTCTAACAACAGTATCAAATCACTTGCTCATACTCATCTTCATCCGAGATATAAATATCTTTGTCTGGACTGAGTAAAGAAAATGCCACTGGAACTTCTGGAGAGGAGGCCACGGCTAGAGCTCTGTAAAATTGAACAACTGTGTTCTTTCATTTGAATGTACTATTGCTCATGCAATACTTGTAGCACTATTGTTTATACATAATACAAAGGAAGCAATAAAATAATAGGATGCTGTCCAACATATGAAGACTGATATGAAATAGATCAAACACTAGAAACACAGTTTCTACACAATAGGGGAACTGCACACACAAAGAGGCCTTTGAATATTATATTAAATTACCTTCTCCTGTACATAAAGTGCTGATCTTCATAGCTGCCCACAAGCAATTATGGCTGCTGGAGTTTTTGACTCCATACTCAAACGTGAAACTTGCCTATGTGCATCAACTCTGCACAGCTCAAACTTCCTCCCTTGAAGCTGTGGAAACGTGCTTCTGAGAATTTCTTCAAACTGAGTCTCACTCTGCTCTCTCTGTACAAGTCTAGGGCTGGCAATGGCATCTATTGGGCAACAGTGAGCAATGCTGTCAATTTAATCTTAACAAATCCAGCCGACATACATGCTGTTTACAATCAACATGACAATTTCATGAATAGCATTATAAGCAGAGGACTTACCTCTCAAAGAAGTTAATCGATCAACACCAATCCGGAGAAGAGTTACTCTAAATGTATGTCACATTTCTCCTCCGCGCCCTTCTGGGACGAGCAGGACCATGCAACGTCTGTTCGTTACAGAACATCTCAAACCTTTCAGAGAGCATTCACACATTAAGCTACTACGGAATTTAAACAAGTTTGCTATTAACTAATTAATGATCTGAGATGAAGTAAGATTCATACTTATTAAACTCTCTGCCCATTTCATGTTTTGAGCCCAAACTAACTCAGATATACATAAACTAATGCCTTTTGCATAGCACAAAGCTTAATTTTAAGAAAATATATATTAATTAGCCCCATACATCAATTAAACTACTAAATGACATTGATAAACTAACAGTAAAATGTTCAGAAAAAAAATCCATATTAGCACACAGCTGATATTTGAATTTGCACTTCATGTCTTATAATAATTTTACAGCTTTAAATGTATGTGACTGTAAATCTATTAAACTACAACACAGCTGACCTAAAGCTTTCGAACCAAGTGAAAATTACAGAATATTATTCCCTAAATTGCACAGGCTTTGTTTTTCAGATTATTCCTTTGGTAATGTTTAGAGTATATACAAGATTAAATGCATTTAAACCCATTAAACCACAACACCATTTGACATTAAGGTATCAAACCAACTGCAAAAAAATATTGTAATGTTACAGTTATAGTTTGTAACTTACATATTGGTTTTATTCTCCTTTAGGTCAAACAGTGTTGTAGTTTAATGAATTTAAATGGGTTAAATATTTGTAAAAAAATAAAAATTCAATTAAAAAATGTGCAATATAAGGAATGAAATATTCTGAGTAATGTACAGGTGGCTTGATACCTTTAAGTCAACAGTGTTATAACTTAGTTATATGGATTTACATTGCATGCATTTTCAGTATTGCATTCATTTAAAGTTCTAAAATTATTTAAGACATATGTCCCAATTCAAAAATCAGCTGTGCGCTATAACAGGGATATTTTTCTGAACATTGTACTATTACAACCTGAATTCCGGAAATGTTGGGACGTTTTTTTAAATTTGAATAAAATGAAAACTAAAAGAATTTCAAATCACATGAGGCAATATTATATTCACAATAGAACATAGATAACATAACAAATGTTTAAACTGAGACATTTTACAATTTTATGCACAAAATGAGCTCATTTCAAATTTGATGCCTGCTACAGGGCTCAGAATAGTTGGGACGGGGGCATGTTTACCATGGTGTAGCATCTCCTCTTCTTTTCAAAACAGTTTGAAGTCGTCTGGGCATCGAGGTTATGAGTTTCTGGAGTTTTGGTATTTGGTCCCATTCTTGCCTGATATAGGTTTCCAGCTGCTGAAGAGTTTGTGGTCGTCTTTGACGTATTTTTCATTTAATGATGTGCCAAATGTTCTCTATAGGTGAAAGATCTGGTCTGCAGGCCAATTCAGCACCGGACTCTTCTACTACGAAGCCATGCTGTTGTAATAGCTGTAGTATGTGGTTTTGCATTGTCCTGCTGAAATACACAAGGCCTTCCCTGAAATAGACGTCGACTGGAGGGGAGCATATGTTGCCCTAAAACCTTTATATACCTTTCAGCATTCATAGTGCCTTCCAAAACATGCAAGCTGCCCACACCGTATGCACTTATGCACCCCCATACCATCAGAGATGCTGGCTTTTGAACTGAACGCTGATAACACGCTGGAAGGTCTCCCTCCTCTTTAGCCCGGAGGACACGGTGTCCGTGATTTCCAACAAGAATGTCAAATTTGGACTCGTCTGACCATAGAACACTTTTCCACTTTGAAACAGTCCATTTTAAATGCGCCTTGGCCCACAGGACTCGTCGGCGCTTCTGAACCATGTTCACATATGGCTTCCTTTTTGCATGATAGAGCTATAGTTGGCATCTGTAGATGGCACGGCGGATTGTGTTTACCGACAGTGGTTTCTGGAAGTATTCCTGGGCCCATTTAGTAATGTCAATGACAGAATCATGCCGATGAGTGATGCGGTGTCATCTGAGGGCCCGAAGACCACGTGCATCCAACAAAGGTCTTCGGCCTTGTCCCTTACGCACAGAGATTTCTCCAGTTTCTCTGAATCTTTTGATGATGTTATGCACTGTAGATGAAGAGATTTGCAAAGCCTTTGCAATTTGATGTTGAGGAATGTTGTTTTTAAAGTATTCCACAATCTTTTTATGCACTCTATCACAGATTGGAGAGCCTCTGCCCATCTTCACTGCTGAGAGACTCTGTCTCTCCAAGACATCCCTTTTATAGCTAATCATGTTATAGACCTGATGTCAATTAACTTAATTAGTTGCTAGATGTTCTCCCAGCTGAATCTTTTCAAAATTTCTTGCTTTTTCAGCCCTTTGTTGCCCCCGTGCCAACATTTTTGAGACCTGTAGAAAAATACAATTTTGGTTATAATAATAATAAATAAGTTTTTTATTTTACAGTACAATAGGATTATTGCAATTATAACATTTCTTTGCTCATTTGTTGTAATTAAAATAATAAAATGTTATAATATAAAATAATATTAAATATTTTGGTAAACAGAATATTTACCAAAACTAAAGGTACTTTAATAAATAAAGTACTTAAAAAAAAAAAATAATTTTTAAGAAAAAAGAAAGGTAATTAAAAATGAATAAATAAATAAAGAGACCTATGAGACAAACTTTTGAATCACTTTAACCGTCTAATACTGAAATATTCTGTTTTGTTTGCAAAGTGGTACATTCAACTGTTAATGACTTTATTCGTCACCTGAAACTTATTTAAGCTTATCCTGGGGGCTTAAAATGTGCTCAGAACAACTGTAAAGATGTAAAACTGTAAAAACAACTGTTTTTTGTTTTGTTTTGTTTTACACAACCATAATTATTTAAATTTTCTTTTCTTTTTTTCAAATTTGATAGTGTAGTTTTTATACTGTTTTAAATTTATGACCTTGAAAGAATAAAATTCTACATGTTTGTTTCATCATTACTTGTATCACACAAATATTACAGAAAGTGTGAATTAATTAATATATATATAATATATATGAAAGACTTTAATATTGATAGTATGTAAATTTCTGTGCACTTTTGTGATTATAGACAGCAGAGAGCGAACATGACTTTTATTTTGGTGTGGCGACATGACGTCATAAGGCGGCTCCTGCGTCTGTTGTGATTTGGCTGAAGAAAGGTTTGTTTTTAAGCGTTTCAAAGGGAGAATATAACATCGTAACACTCGATCGCTATTTTGTGTGAGTAAAGCGCATTCTCATTTAAGTAAAGTCTCATTTAGCTCTCTATAGGCTATAAGGTTAGTGAATAAGTTGATCGTAAACATGAGTTGGCTCGTAATGATGGAGAAACGGAGCTTTTCCAAACTCTTTTCTTTATATGAAAACTCATATGTGTTCATACGTGTAATCTACAAATCATTAAATACCAAAAATACATCGTAATGTGTAAATATTAACCTTTTAGTTTGTTATTAAATACCAATATTAATAATAGGTGCATATTAAGTATCTTTATACTTAGTTCTTTTTGAAATCAGATTATTTATTATTATTTTTAGGTAATCAGACCATTGGAGTCCATTAACTGTCTCTGATTGACTCCTCACCAGTGCGCTTACTACTGCAGTAGTACAAAAAATAGAAACCTTCACAGAAATCCAATGGTTTCTATTAAAATACCATTATAAACCATTAGCTTTTTCCAGTAAAACATTACAAAATTCCTTTTTGTAGTGTGTTTTGGGCATTTTCCCAATAGGATTTAACATCCCACCAATAGAATCCATCACACACCAGTAGACACCATTATAGCTTCCATTAAAACAATACAATTCCCATTATAACCATTACATTTTCTATTGTGTTTTGAGCAGGGCTCTATTGTTTTTTTTCAGCAGAGCTGATTGAGACACACCCAGAGAGATTTACTTTGGGTATATATTTCTTTCTGTTAATTATTTTCATCTTAAACAGATCAAAGTGTCCAACTGTTGAGACACACTATTATAAAGATGGCGTTTATTAAAGAGGAGAGTGAAGACGTGAAGATTGACGAAACATTAAGTGTGAAACAAGAAGATACTGAGGAACAAACAGGTTGGTTTTCACTCTCAAAGCTGAACGCACTCATTTGATCCTTAATGAAATGAGCAGATATACAGAAATTAATTATACTTTTGAAGAGTGTCATAATTAAGCAGTTTTTATTTGACATGGAGCGGGTCCTATGACTAGACTAATACACAAGTAGCAACACACACAAACACACACACACACAAGTGACCATATCTACTTCTGAAATGAAAACCATTAATATCTATCACTTCATTATGCAACAGTACCTAACAAAAATATGTATTTTGCATAAAGCAAACGTTGAAATATGAGTGATCTTTACATTTGGCTACTGCATGCTGTCTACATTTGTTCTTTATTGAAAGGGCTTTGGTGAGCAAATAAGATTTCTAACTTTATAATGAACTAAATCAAACCGTTTGAATGTTTATGAGAGCCCTGTACAGTTTAGCCTCAACCCTAATTAAACACACCTCACCCAGCTAATCCAGGCTTATCTGAAAGCTGCATGGTTTGTGGTTGAATATATAATATACACACATCTACATATAACATATGCAACCATACATTAATTCAGATGAAGAAAAACGACAACACCAGGCAATCATAGGTATACATTCAAATAAAGAAATCAACAACAATAAATTAACCTAACTGTATCTTTATTAACTTTATACCTGAGTAAAATAAAATAAATAAATACTTCCAATGTAGACTAGTCAGAAATAAACACTGGTTTGTTTACTCACTTTAACATGCATTTGAATTGTTCAATTAAGTTTTAAGTTCTTCTTCAAAAACACCATCATGTCCACATTCTCAGGTGAGAGGCTTGCTCTGTAACAATGTCCCCTGCTGCAGAAAACACCCTCTCACTGGGGACAGATGTTGCTGGGACTCTTATCTGCTCCTCTGAGGCCTGGGCCTTCAAGAACAAAGCCACAAAATAGTTTCAAGTTAATATTGCTGATTGCAATTCATATCTGACCCATAGAACTACTAAAAACAAACAAAGTGATGATGATTTCTGATGATCTGAGTTTCCGTTTAGAGTCTGAAATTTAAGTGAAAAAAATATACATATTTGTAAAGTGGTTTTCACAGGACAGATGCATTGCCAGTCTGTGGAAAACTAAATGGTATTGGTAAGATATAATTTATTAAATTAAGTTTGGATTAAAGTTATTTAAAAATACCTCTGGGGGATGGTATTCATCAGGCTGTTGAAGAGGTTGATGCGCAGGGCAGAGATTTCGCTCATATGACGAAACTGCACAAGTACTGAATCAGATTTCTGGGTATCTTTTGAAGTTGGACACAATGGCAGATTTGACATCTTTCACAACTGTTGTATCTGTGTCACTCACGTTCATAGATTCCAGGATGGTGTTTCAGTGGCATTATCATTGAAACAGTTGACCGCTGTTCAGTGCTCAACAGAGTTGTGAACATTTTCAGTGGTTTGAGAACCTGAATGATGTCCACAACAATTTTTTCATCTTCAACTGACAGAGTAACAATGTCCTTAATGTTCCTCTTAACACTCCTGTAGTGTTTCCCACAGACTTAAGGTCCTTGCCCACGGAGTCCGAAATTTTCGTGTGGTTTTTTCATATTCGTCATCCTTTCATATCAAAATGCTAGCTACGGATGCAAAAACGCAGAAAATCGAAACTGATCCAAAAAATGTTTATGACGGACGAAAGTTTCGGAGGCAGTGTGTAAACGTGATTGACAGAACGTGAGGTCGTATTTATTTTTTAATGTGAGAACATTTCGGACTCGGTGTGCAGTGACCTTTACACTGACGACAGGCATGCGTTTTAATTTGTTTGCTATTACTTTGCTTCATTGTGATACAGTTGCGGCACTTCCCCTGGGGGAAAATATATATGTGCAAATTCATTCTCGGCCAGCAGGATGCGGTTTTGGAGCAGGAGAAGTAGAGGTTTCTCTGGTAACGCTCTACACAAAGCAGCGCTCCGCTCACAAACGCTGCTTTATCGGACATTACAGGCAAGATGAAATGAAAATGACATTGACATTTTTCTGAAGACAGTCGGTTTCCTTCAGAAATACAGTGATATAAAAACACCCCTGCTGGGTTTTGATTTTGAAACATGCAGTGCTCATGTTTATTCAAAAAAGTCAAAGCCTTTTGGAAAATCTATTTGTGGCGGTCAGTTTTGATATTGTGGCAGGCCGCCACAAATAAATCAATGTATGGGAAACACTGGTCCTGTCTGAGAAAACAGCAGCCTGCTGTTCAAGGTAGCCCTCAAGCATGTCATAGCTTGAGTTCCACCTGGTGGGAATATCTTAAAGGTGCTGTATGTAGTGGTTGAACTAAGTATTGCACAGGGGTGCAAACTTGTCACCTTTTGGCGAAATTCGCCGTTGTCACCTTGAAATAGGTCATTCACGTGAATCGTGTAGATCTGGGAAAAAAAATTGAGGGGAGGGGAGGGGGGGTAGTCGTCGTCGTATCTGCGAGTCATCTGTGTCACGTCACCTGTAGCGTTTTTTCCCCTGTTGTCAAAGGAATGGACCCGCCCTACTCTGCCTCTGATTGGCTTACCTTAATGTTGTTTCCCTCATCCAGCCAATCACACTCCTGAAGCCTAGCTTTTAGACACCGCAGGCAACTGTCCATATTTCGGACGTAATGCATTTGTATCTGCTGTAAATTATGGTGTTCCAGTTTAAATGGTGATTACCACGTGAGACTGCTGGGTTTTTTTTTTGCGTGAGGCTGCTGTTGCGATAGCTATGAAGATTGTAAGTTACGTTACGTTAGTTTGTCACCTTTTTCACTCCTGACGAGTTTGCACCCCTGATTGCAGTAAAAAAAATCTAAATATTGGAGATGGGTTTTTTTCTCCCGCCCCACCACCAGGAACTTACCCATTTCGTTTGGCAGCTTCCATGACTGAAATTAAATACGCTGTGTTTTCCGCCAACTGGCAACCCGGGGTGCTGAAATACAATTGGGCAAACTGGGAGTGGGCAGGTTACACAGAACGCACATTTTCAAAGGAGAATAACTGACTGTAACATTGTTTCTCAGATTAACAAGTATGTTAACTTAGCATGTTTCTTAAATATCTGCAAACATATTATGGTATTTTTATGCTTTAGTAGAGTCAAAAACTTACATACAGCACCTTTAAACACGTAGCAGTAGTGCTACGATGGAAAAAAGTTACCACCTTTCTCACTCTGCCTAAAAGCTGCATCTGGTTAACACCAATTCCCTTCTGTGATGCCAGATTAACGGTGTGTGCAAAACATCGTATGTTTGGTGAAAATCCGACTGCTTCAACTGCATTCGCAATATTTTTAGCGTTATCTGTTGTTACAGTAATAGTGGCGTTTTCTGTCAATTTTCCACTCTGCTACAGATCCTGTAGTATTTCAGACAGATGATCAATTGTGTGGCTTTCATAAACGGCGCATGTCTGCAGAAAAGGATTTGTAATTACCCAGTTGTCGGTAATGTAGTGCGCTGTGACCGTAATGAAGGACTGAGTTGCACGGGAGGTCCACCCATCCGTCAGGCTAGTAATACTTTCTAATTAATATTAGGGTTTATTTTTCCAATATATTTATTTTTCCCGAGTTTTTACAGTGTTATAACTAATCACGCACGATTATGTTGAGCCTATGAATGCAATGGCCAATCAAAGGCGTTCAGATGAGTTTTGCTCAGAGCATGCTGACTCGCTAGTTCTCTCATCATAAACAACTAACTGCAGATGCACGTGCAATGCAAGTATAAGACATTTGTTCATACAGTGAACATCAAACAACATCAAAGTACCGTGAGAGCGAATCGATAGCATGCAGGTGCTTATGCGCAGCACCGCTTCAAGTCGAACACACCTAGTAACTTTAAAGTATAATATTTAGAACAAAAAATACAGCTCTTATAAGTTGTTACTAATTACTATTTAATCAAATGTAAAGGTCTGTCCCGTGCAGACCTCTAGAGCAGGGTTAAAAAAATTAAGTTACATTGCGTTGCCCTGGATGTAATAATGATCAGATGCTGAAAGCAGGTCATTTTTGCAAATGAGAGTGAAATAGAACTGCAGAACAAAGCAACAAAAACAAAACAATGGTATAAAAATAAACATCATATGTAATACCCCCCCACACCACCACTGAAAAATCAGTGTAAATCTTACTCTAAAGCTGATTACGGGCTGACCGAACAAGAGAAGGCATCTCATCTCGTGCTGTGCTGATTAGATGCATCATGAAAGTGCATAAAAGTGGCTTGCTATCAGTAAACAACAATTTGTCCCCTTTTTTTTCTCTCTAAATTTGTTACATTTTATCTCTAAGTAGACATGTTAAATGGTATGTTTAGATCATTCTATAACTAGGTCTTCTGAGTCAAACTGCATTAAAATAAATGGTTTAACAGCCAGCTTTAAGGTTTCTGGGATGTGTCCTAAAGAAGGTTATGAATTAACATTATTATGATGTTCTCAGATTACATGTAACACTGCTTTCAGTAGCGTAGTGGACAGAAGTGTCCAATCCTGCTCCTGGAGGACAACTATCCTGCAAAGTTTAGCTCCAACCCCAATTAAACACACCTGAACCAGCTAATCAATGTCTTTAGGCAACTTCTATCAACCCTTTAGTTCCAACCCTGATCAAACTCACCTGTCTGTAATTATCAAGTGCTCCTTCGAATCCTAATTAGTTGGTTCAGTTGTGTTTGATCAGGGTTGGAGCTGAATTCTGCAGGAAGATAATCACACCTGTTTTAGGATCTAGCATACATATTTTTGGTTTTGATGCATTACATATATGTTTTGATGTCTATTGTTTTATGCAATATACTGGGGTTAACTTTTAATTGTTTTTTCATCGTAGACCTAATGGCACTGAAAGAGGACAAGGAAGTACTGAATGAAACTGAAGAGAAAGATCAGTTTGAGAATCTTCATAATTTCATAACTGGAGAAAAATCTCTTTGTTGCTCACAGTCTGAAAAGACTTCCACACCAGAAGAAGCTCAAAAGACAGTAAATACAAGTCATTTCACTTGCTTTGAGTGTGGAAAGAGTTTCAGATTTAAAGGAAGCCTTAAAAGGCACATGATGCTTCACACTGGAGAGAAGCCTTACACATGCCTTCAGTGTGGAAAGAGATTCAGTATACAGCAAAACCTTACTTACCACCAGAGAGTTCACACTGGAGAGAGACCTTTCACCTGCGAACAGTGTGGATCAAGTTTCATTCAAAAAGTATGCCTTAACAGGCACATGAGAATTCACACCGGAGAAAAACCGTTCACATGCCAACAGTGTGGAGAGCGTTTCACTCAACCTGGAAACCTTAAAACCCACATGAGACTTCACACTGGAGAGAAACCTTACACGTGTCCTCAGTGTGGAAAGGGCTTTGAACAAAATGGAAACCTTACAGTCCACATCAGAGTTCACACTGGAGAAAAGCCTTACACGTGCTCTCAGTGTGGAAAGAGTTTCGCTCAAAAAGGAGTTTGTAACAGGCACATGAGTTCACACTGGAGAGAATCCATTCACAAGCTCTCACTGTGGAAAGAGTATTGATCTACACGGAAACCTTAGCATCCGCATGAAAATTCACACTGGAGAAAACAGATAATTCACACACCTGCCAACAGTGCAGAAAACATTTCAAGCAAGAAGAAAGCCTTAAAGAATCCACATGAAAATTGACTCAAGAGGGAACTGTTTTAAATGTCGTCAGCGAGGATGGAAACAACTGGGAATCATGCAGGGATACCAGAGAGAAGGCTTCCAAAAACAAAGCAAATCTTGAGTTAATTTACATAAGCTGAATTAGGGGCGGACGATCTTCACAAAATATTGTATGATTTTATCACACAAAATCACAATCTGAATCATGATCTTCCCAATTTTGAGACATACTATCCAGAATATCCAAGCCTATTTGAACAATTTAAAATATTGTTGCATTAAACAACCAAAATGGTCACTGCATGAATGGTCACTGTATGAATCAAATATATATTCATTCCTATTAAAGTTATAAAGTGATTCAGTCAAGAGCAGTCTTGTTGTTTGATTAACATTATGAAGACCGCAGCATTAGGCTTTCAGACGGACTGCATGGATCTAATACACTGACATGCATTCGATTTCTCTCCCAATTTTTTTTATGTTCACTTAAGACTTAACTGACTGTCTTTATGTAAATATTTGCAAAGACGGACATATTTTTGTGACCATTTATGCGCACTGCTGAAACCCCAAGTATATTTTGCTTGTTTGTTCAGCTATGCTCAGAACGCGCCTGGGTCTCTTTTGCAGTTAATGCGCTTTTAATACATTTTTTAAATAAAGCATGTCATGTAATGTAGTTATACTTGTGCACAAGTAGACAGCAGACAGCATTTCACAACAGTCACATTACATGGCTGATTTGGATGTTAAGTTCAGGAGAAGCAAAAGTGCACCATTTTAAAGGAATGGAACAGCATGTGGCACAAATCAAAACTGAATCTAATATTTGATTAATTGCATGTGAAAGACACATGATAGAGACGCCTGATTTAATTTGGCCAGCCACAGTCATCTAATAGGGAGTCATTGCTGTAGTTTTAACATTATTATGAGGACATAAATTATCACAATCTCTACGATTTGCTTAAAGTAGATTGTAGACGTCTTCAAGATGGATATGTATATGCTATAAAATCGTCAGATCGCCCACCCCTAAGCTGGATGATGATTCTCTTGGGAGTAAAAAAGAAGTTGGAAATACCTGAGCAGACTGCCCACACTGCTAGGAGTGGAGTTTAGATGAATATGTGCCATGTGTTTTCCTCTCAATAACAAAATAAACCCACAACAAAAATTACAGCGGTGAGAAATCAGGTCACCCCTGCACCACTGGAGGGCAATCATTTCTTTTATATCAATTATTCTATTAATCTATATACCTTTGTCATTTGAAATCTGAAACTGCTTATTTAATTCATTCATTACTAAAAAAAATTATTCTTTAAAAAGGGAGATAGAAGCAGTTTTTTTTGTTTTATTCTCTCTTTTTTGCATTTTGCTGCTTTTAGTACTTGTGGATGGATTCATATAGTATGCAGTCAGGTCGAGGCAGCTTTGTAGTTATTTGTATATGAAGAGTTCATTTGCAAAAACTGATAAATGCCACATTTAAAAAAAAAAAAAAGAACTGATTGCCATGTGTTATTCTCCATATATGTGTTGCTGTGGCTCAGTGGTAGAGCATTGCGTTAGCAGCGAAAAAGGTTGTGGGTTCAATTCCCAGGGAACACACATACTGATAAAAAAATGTATAGCCTGAATGCAATGTAAGTCGCTTTGGATAAAAGCGTCTGCTAAATGCATAAATGTAAATATATAGCACGTTCTGAACCCTAAACATGTTTTGTCACAAAAGCCGGTATTGTCCACTGTCAAGGCATCGCAAGTTTACATTTTACTGCAGAAACCGACAAGCGCCCTTGTAGTTTGTGAACAGAACCCAATAAGTCATCAAGTGAATCAGCGCTGTATTCAGCATAAAATGCACAAAAACTATCAATGATGAACACATTTGGTTTTAATGAGGGAAAAAAAACACTACAAGGGCAGATTAGAAACCTAAGTCCCGCTAATTTAGCAATTACAAGGCAATTACTTGGTGAAACATGAAATGTGGAGCTATCTGCTTTTGCTAAAAAACAACTTTTAATGCTGTATTGTTTTGTTATTATTACTTTATCAAAACAACCCAACTGTAGTTTGATTTATTACTTTGGAATGCACTATAAAAAAAAAATGATTTATGGAATTTTTAGTGCTGTCAAACGATTAATCACATCCAAAATAAACGTTTTTGTTTACATAATACGTGTGTGTACTGTGTATATTTATGTATATATAAATACATACACATGCATGTATATATTTAAGAAAAATAAGTTATGTTTATTTTAAATATATTTATATATAATATAAATTATATGAATATAAATATATACATAAATATTTTCGAATACTGTTTGTGAGTGTATTTATATATACATAAACAGTACACATATTATTTAAACAAAAACTTTTATTTTGGATGCGATTAATCGCGATTAAAGGGGTCATATGACGTTGCTAAAAATAACAATATTTGGTGTAATGCAATGTTTGTGGATTAAGGTAAAAAAAAAACATTATTTTCCATATACTGTACATAATTGTTGCTCCTCTATGCCCCGTCTTCTGAAACGCGTCGATTTTTACAAAGCTCATTGTTCTGAGAAGCGAGGTGTGCTCTGATTGGCCAGCTATCCAGTGCGTTGTGATTGGCCGAATACCTCAAGCGTGAGATGGAAATGTTACGCCCCTTACCGTATTGTGATGAGACAAAAACAATAAAACCCATTACAAAAGAAGCATTTGTTGCATCCAGTGGGGACATAATAACTGATTATAATGTCTTAGACTGTCTTTTCATGCGTCGCGTTGCATCCCGCCGCATAAACATTACCATCTCTGCAGTTGTGATCGGAGAAAAGACAAACAACAAGCACTACTCTACACCGCTCAAAACTCGCGTTTGAATCGTCAGAAGCAGAAACATACTTACAGGCCTTGAGTCAGAAGCGCCAGACTGTCCTTGCAAAGTTGGAATTGCCCCACTTTATAGAAACAGCCTTTGTGCAAGCCTGCAAGCAAGGCTACTCTCCTGCCAGGTTCAGGAAATAGTCCTCCGTGAATTGCGCCGCACACACTCGAATATTTGCGTTGTACTGTTCTGGAACAGTGTTGTAAATATAACTTAACCACTGATTTCTAATTGTATCCTCATTTGGAAGCCCAAAGAAAGTAGTTTTGCTTTCACAGCGTCTCCAGGACATGGTGCCGGCGGCAGCAACATTACTACAGCGAGAAGTCACGCCCTCTTTCTTTGCGTAAACATTTGGGCGGTGTTATGAAAATCTCCCCACATCGTGATGTAGACATGTGGGGGCGTGTTTGAACGAGCCGTTTTAGGAGGCGTGGTCGAGTCTTAACTTTGATAAAGAATATCTCTTTGGTTTTGAGACTTTAGTCTTTGCAACTTCAGGGATCTTATCTATGCACAATCAGCTTGTAACACTCCAAAGAGAAAGAAACACTTGAAATCGCATCATATGACCCCTTTAATAGTTTGACAGCACTAGAAATTTTACAAAAATGGTGTTATCTGTTTTTGCAAATAAACTCTTCATATAAGAAGCTCTAAACAAATGTAACTTTTTATAGTGTAGTGAAAGCATTCATTTTTTATCTTTTAGCATCTTTGTTTGCACTCAGATCATTTTAAACAGGGTTATTCTCTTTTTCTTTTGTTCTTTTTTTTTGCTGTTTTTATTACTTGTGAATGGATCCATATGGTAGCTATATGTAGTCAGGTTAGGGTGCAGTTATTTGTATATAAGAGGCTCTAAACAAATGCAACTGTTATAGTGGAGTGATAGCAATATTTAAGTTGCATAGCAAGAATATAATGCTAAATTTGTGCAAACTTTCAGCTGTAGTTGACTAAAAGATCTTCCTCCTAATATCAGCCCAGTTTACACATTACAGTGATCATTGGGTTTCATGTTAGCTGCTTTGTTTTATAGAGAGAAATCGGAACAAGTTCTGATTCTATTCGTCTGTAAGCAGACTTGCTTTATTTACCAGAACCAAAGAACTCTTAATTGTGCTACACAATAATAAAAAAAGAACAAACCAGGTAGCCTTTCTTTATGAAATGTCTCTAAATGTTTCACAACTTTTTTTAAGCAAAGGAGCATAATTTAAATTATACACGCGAGTATGCTGATGATGTTCTGTATGCACATGCAAAAAGCTTCACAGAAACTGAAATATATGATGGATCAGGTTTCACAATGGCTTACTAAATCATGTTTATATCTTAATGTCAAGAAAACTATTGGAATTGTGTTTTTACTGAAAGGGATATCGGGATGTAGAAGCAGAAATGTTTGTCCAGGGAGGTAGTATATGAATTTAAATACTTATGAATAATAATAGCTTCTCTGCCTTTATTATTTTAACGTGAATAAATTTAACAAAGTGAAATTTAATATAGCACATTTTAGATAAATTAGAAATGGTTTGATTTAGGAAGCAGGGGGTTTGTTTAAGAATTACATACTGTATAACTACCTTGACATGCGACCTCAAACATGCAAGTCTATTCTTAATCCAGTTGAAATTGTTTATAAACAAGTTCTTAAGGTTTTAGATAAAAGGCTGAATAGATTTCATCATTGTAATGTCTTAACCAAGTATTCTCTTTTAAATTGGGAACATTAGATTAGATTAGATTAGATTAGATTAGATTATATAATACTTTATTCATCCCTTTAGGGAATTTCCTTGTTCCAGTAGCTCACACATATCAAAAACACCATAGACAATCAAACACCCAACAACTACATAAAAGACACACATAAATATAAAATACACATAATCCTAGAAGAATAAATAATCATTAACTAAAATTACTGGCCAACGTAGTATATGTAGTCCTTGAAAATCCGATAATAAAAATAAATAAATATCTAAATAAAACCATTGTTCTTAAAATTTACAGAAAGAGTTCAAGAACTGTTAAACAGTCTAATGGCCGTAGGGATAAAGGATCTTCTGAACCTCTCGGTTCTACAGCGCAATGCGATAAATCAGCCACTGGACCTGCTCCTCTGACTAATCAAGATGTTGTAGAGAGGATGTTTAGCGTTGTCCAGTATTGCCTTCAGTTTTCTCCTCATACATCTCTCCACTATCCATCCCACACAGTCCAAGCTCCTGCTGAGCCCACAGCTGGCTTTTTCAACCAGTTTGTCCAACCGCCTGTTATTTCTGTCCATCATGTTGCCTCCCCAACAGACTGCAGCATAAAAGAGAACATTCGCTACAGCTGACTAGTAGAACATTATCAGCATTTCACCGCAGACACCAAAGGACCTGAGCCTCCTAAGGCAGAAGAGGTGGCTTTGCCTTTTTTTGTAATGGGCATCCGTATATAGGGACCAGTCCAATTTACAATCCAGGTACACACCCAGATTCTTGTAGGACTGCACTACCTCAATGACCCCCCCCCCCCCCATATACAAACAGGCTGTAGATGTATTTTAGATCTGCGAAAATCCAAGACCAACTCCTTAGTCTTTGTGGTGTTCATAAGAAGACAGTTCTTATTTCTCCTGTCACTAAAGGCCTTTACAAGATCCCTGTACTCCCCTTCCTGCCCATCCCTTATACACACCACAATTGCTATATCATCAGAATATTTCTGTATATGGCAGGAATTCAAGTTGTATTTAAAATCTGATGTAAATAGAGTGAACAAGAATGGGGTTAAAACAGTCCCCTGTGGTGCCCCAACACTGCTCAGCACTGTATCAGAGAAACAGTTCCTCAATCTGACAAATTGTGGCCGTCCCGTCAGATAGTCAGATATCCAGTTGATAAACAAAGGATTCACCCCCATGCACTCAAGTTTATCTCTCAGGATGGATGGCCTGATAGTATTAAATGCACTTGAAAATTCAGAAAACATCATCCTCACATAACAGCCAGGCTCCTCCAAATAGGAATAGCCACAATTGCTGTATCATCAGAATATTTCTGTATATGGCAGGAATTCAAGTTGTATTTAAAATCTGATGTAAATAGAGTGAACAAGAATGGGGCTAAAACAGTCCCCTGTGGTGCCCCAACACTGCTCAGCACTGTATCAGAGAAACAGTTCCTCAATCTGACAAATTGTGGCCATCCCGTCAGATAGTCAGATATCCAGTTGATAAACAAAGGATTCACCCCCATGCACTCAAGTTTATCTCTCAGGATGGATGGCCTGATAGTATTAAATGCACTTGAAAATTAAAAAAAACATCATCCTCACATAACAGCCAGGCTCCTCCAAGTAGGAATAGGCCCGATGCAGCATGTACAAGACCGCATCTTCCTCTCCAATAAGTTCCTGATAAGCGAACTGAAGGGAATCCTGTGCAAACGCAGTCACTGATTTTAAGGAGCATAGAAAAAGACGCTCCATGGTTTTCATAGTATGCGAGGTGAGTGCAACTGGTTTGAAATCCTTAATTTCTTTCGGGCATGCTGATTTAGGTACAGGCACCAGACATGTTAATTTCCACAAAAGTGGCACCGTGCTTGTCTGTAGGCTTAGATTGAAAATCCTCTGCAGAGGATAAGCCAGTTGTGCTGCACATACCTTCAGTACTCTCGGACACACGCTATCTGGCCCACTGCTTTCTCTGCGCACATCCTTCCAAGCTCCAACCTCACCTCTTCTCCTGTAAAAGTTAGGGAAGAAAAAGTTACTTACACAAACTAGCCTATTTAAAATAAATATTACATGTACACAAAAGTTTGGGGTTACTAAGATTTTGTAATGTTTTTTAAATAAGTCTCATGCTCACCAAGGCTGCACTTATTTGAACAAAAATACAGAAAAACAGCAATATTGTGTAATTAATTTTCTATTTTAATGTAGGTCTATTTTAAAAAAATAATTTAAAATGCATCTGTGATCAAAGCTGAATTTTCAGCATCATTATTCCAGTCTTCAGTGTCACATAATCCTTCAGAATAAATCTAATATTATTTGCTGCTCAGGAAACATTTCTGATTATTATTGATATATTATTGCAATATTTGTGGAGAAATCATGATGCACTTTTCAGAATTAATTTTATATATAGTAATAATGAAATGTAATGTAATGTAATGTAATAATGTGGCAATGGTTTCTTATGATCTACTTATGCTTCTGATGCTTTTGAGAAACGCAGCTCTATTTGAACAAACACTGTGACTGAGCCATGCGTCCGCAGCGAACGCTGTCTGTGATTGATTGGTTCTGTCTTTCAGCATTTGCGTGTGTTCCAATGAGCAGGAGAAATAGCTCTAACACAATCATTCGCTAATATAGTCTATTTTTTTCATTTAGAAGCTTATTTAGAACAGAGTTTCTTAATAAATAAAATTAGTGGTTAAAAAAGTGCACTTTAGAATCGATATTTTTATGTGAGGATCGATCCTTTCGATACAACATCAGTATCGAAAGTATCGATACTTTAGGATCGATCCGCCCATCCCTACTGAATGCCTGCTTTTTCTGATTAAGCAGTGTCTTAACGTTGCTAGTAATCCAAGGTTTGTTATTAGGAAAACAGTGTACCGTCCTTACTGGCATGACAGTGTCCCAACAAAAATTATATAATCTGTAACATTGCCAACCATCCGATCAATATCTATGTCCCCAATGTTTTCCTGTGGCTCCAACAGTACATTCCACTCAGTGCTTTCAAAACAGTCCTTGAGTGACTCACTGGCCTCCCATGTCCACTTTATCAAAATGCGGGTTGTAGCCGGCACTTTCCTTACACAGGGTTTGTATGTAGGTTGTAGAAAGACCAGGGCCCGTATTCATGAAAAATCTTAGTGCTAAGAGTTGCTTCTAGTAACACAATTCTAAGAAAATTTAAAGAAAAGATCATAGTAAAGAAAAAAGTAATTCAGAAAGCATCTTAACCTTTAAAAGAGGTCTTAAGGTCCGAAATTGTTAGGAGTACGGACGAGGACTTTTAAGAGGCTTAAGAGTTTTTATCAGTGGAGAAAATGGACGAAACATGAAGAAGAAGAAATGTGTTGCACACAATGCATGACAGTAAGTTAATAAGACACTACACATTAGATCGTGCAGGGATCATGTTTGTGACTGATCTTATAAGAGACACGCTAACATCTTCGACACCACGCAGAAATGCCATAGTGCCAGAAATGGAAGTAATCACTACATTAACATATTTAGCAACTTGAAAAATGCAACTATGCAGCAGCGATGATTTGGGTCTGTCACAACCTTCTATAAGCAAAGTGATCACACAAACAATTAGAGCACTTTTAGAACCTTATTGTGTCACTGTTCATTTCCTATAAAATATGTTAAAGGAATACTCCACTTTTTTTGGAAATAGGCTCATTTTCCAAGTCCCCTAGAGTTAAAAAGTTGAGTTTTACCGTTTTTGAATCCATTCAGCCGATCTCCGGGTCTGGCGGTAGCACTTTTAGCTTAGCTTAGCATAGTTCATTGAATCTGATTAGACCATTAGCATCACGCTCAGAAATGACCAAAGAGTTTCGATATTTTTCCTATTTAAAACATCGTGTATTAAGACCGATGTAAAATGAAAAGTTGCGATTTTCTACTTTCCCAATGAGTATCGATGGCAGAAACGGCTTGTATCTGCACTTCCTAGCTTTCCCTTTTTGTTTCAGCTTAGCCCCCCGCTCTGCAGCGGCGATAAGCGCTCCGCAAGAATCAGATGTTTAACCCCGCATCTTGAGCTTCTCAGCATCAAGAGATCATCTCTTGTATACACCAATTAAGCTGCCAGTTCACTCATAATCAGAAAAAGAAAAAAAACACAAACAAAAACGCACATGACGGAAAGAGCTACTCGGACATGCTGCCGCTCATTAACGAGCATGCATCTGATCCAATTTGCTGATTTAGTACTTGTGAGTTCAGTATTTTAAATGGTTTTGGTTCACCAGTTTTTAGGCTTATATACATCAAATAACAGGCCGGTATACAAGAGCTGGATAAGGGGTATTTATAATATACCACTGAGAAGAAGTATCTTCGCCAGATATCATTTGCTTGAGGAACACATGACTGGAATAGGCTTCCATCAGAGTTAAATTAATTAAAATGAAATTCTAATTAAAATATATATTACAGGTACTTGTGGCTTCTCTAGAAAGCTGACAATGTGTTTACTGAAAAAATCAAAATTGTGACCATTTGTAGAGTTTTTGGAGTTTCTTGATTCTCTTTGTATTAAGAGAATACTTTGTCTGCTGTTTTTGTTTTTAACATCAACCTGCCAAGGGACTAAGGATGAAAATTAGCCAATTTGGCTAAATCTGACACATTTTACATGTTGTATGTATTGTTAATGTGTATTGTCCCTCATTAAATAAATAAAGAGAAATAGTAGAATTACAGTTAAATATCTGGGTATTTATTTGCAGCCTTAAAGGAGTAATTTGGTTTTTCATGTCATGACCCCTTTAAATATGCAATATCCATGTTCAGTCTCACTTTATTTTAAGGTCCAATTATCGCTATTTTTAAACAATTACCTACGACTTTTGCCTCAATCTCTTAATTAGCTGCTTGTGAGTAGTAAGGTAGTTGATACGTTTTAAGTTGTTAAGCAGAATTGCATTGCTGTATCAATACAACTTCATTCATGTTAATTTTACAACTAGATATCAATCCATATTGGTATCCAGTCATGGCCAGATTATCCAATGGGCATTATGGGCACGGGCACTTAGTGTAATACAATCCATTTCTATTTGCTCTTAGAGTAAATAGCATGTATTGTTTCAAGTTTCAAGTTTTATTTGTCACATACACGACTATACAGAGATTGTATAACCAGCAGTGAAATGAGAGTCGGGTCCGCTCCATGGACAGTGCAAATATTGAAAAATACAACACAAGGGAAGTATACATAAAATAAAATGAATAAAAAATAAGATATAAAGAATAAAATATAAAATATAAAAGAATGTGCATGACAGTAAGCTGTAGAATTAAATATTAAGATAAGCATGACTGTACAGAGAGGAATGTGCAAACAGGTTGAACATGGTTGACATGAAGCAGCCAATCACAAAAAAATAAAATAAATATAAAAATAAGATAAGATATGATATCAAGACACAGACAGTGTTGTGTGCAAATGAGCAAATGATACTGACAGTATGAGGTAGAGAGTAATGAGTGTGTGATTAGTGATTTGAAGTAAGTCAGATGATGTTAAGAGGCTGACTTTGAGTTCAGGAGCCTGATGGCCGTGGGGCAGAAACTCCACCTAAGTCTCTCGGTTTTTGCCATCAGGCAGCGGAAGCGCTTACCAGATGGCAGCAGAGTGAATAGGCAGTTTACAGGGTGATTTGAGTCCTTGATGATTTTGACAGCTCAGCTTCTGCAGCGTTTGAGGTAGATGTCCTGCAGAGATGCGCTCAGCTAAGCGCACAACTCTCTGCAGGGCTTTGCAGTCTTGACTGGAGCTGTTTCCATACCACACTGAGATGCACTGAGTCAATACACTTTCTATGGTCCCTGAATAGAAAGTTTCCAGGATTGTTGGAGAGACCCTGAATTTCCTCAGCTGTCGCAGATGGTACAGTGTTTGCCTGGCTTTCTTGACCTGTGTTTGGATGTGTGTAGTGCAAGTCAGGTCCTCGGAGATGTTTACACCGAGGTACTTGAAGCTGCTTACTCTCTCCACAGGGGTCCCGCTGATCACAAGAGGAGTGTAGGGCAGCAGGTGTCTCTTCCTGAAGTCTACAATCAGCTCTTTAGTTTTGCTCACGTTCAGAGAGAGACAGTTGTCCTGGCACCATGATGTGAGTCTCTCTACCTCATCCAAGTATGCGGTCTCATCATTGTTGGAAATGAGGCCCAGAACCACAGTATCATCAGCAAATTTGATAATAGAAGTGGAGCTGTGAGAGGACACACAGTCATGTGTGTAGAGAGAGTAGAGCAGGGGACTCAGGACACAGCCCTGCGGGGCTCCTACGTTCAGGGTGATGGAGTTTGAGGTGAACAGGCCTACCTTCACCACTTGAGGTCTGCCGGTGAGGAAGTCTTGAATCCAGTCGCAGAGTGAGGTGTTTAGGCCGAGGTCTGTGAGTTTAGAAGCTAGCTCGATGGGGACTATAGTATTGAAAGCTGAGCTATAGTCAATGAATAGCAGCCTTACATAGTTCCCATTGCTGCTGTCAATGTGTGTCTCAAATATCATTAAAATGTGTGTAAAAAGATCCGTGACTTTAAAGCAGGGGTGGGGAACGTTGATCCTGGAGGGCCACTCTCCTGCAGAGTTTAGCTCCAACCCTGAAAAACCCTGGGAAAAAAATACCTAATTGCATCCTGAAGACCTTGATTACCTGGTTCAGGTGTGTTTGATTAGGGTTGGAGCTAAACTCTACAGGATCAACGTTCCCCACCCCTGCTTTACAGTCGTGGATCTTTAATGAAATCAACTTCAACCAAATAAAGCTGCTGTCAATGTGTGTCTCAATAATCATTAAAATGTCTCAAATATCATGAATAAATAGTCTTAAAACCCTTTTGAAGAGGTTAAAGTTTTTGGAGCCCAAACATGCTTATTTTCTAACAAAGGCACATCAATAAATTTGTTAAATCCTCTCAAAAGCTTCCTTGGCAAATTTATTTATGATTGGACATGAAAAGGAAAGATACAATTACTGCAGAGAAACACATTTATTTGTGTCAGAAATCCACCAGCAACATAAATGTCATTTATATGTTAAAATGAATCTCATTTGCTGTTGGTGTGTGAATACAAATGTAAAATCAGTCTTATGTCGTTTGTGTTTCTGCCTCGTTTCTTTAATTGGAGTCATTGTTGATGCAAATCAGTATGTGAGTTAAGTGTGAATGTATCTGGAGTTACCCTGATCTCTGATAACGAGTGCTATAGTTCTGCTGATTGTTTTAGAGCTGCTGAGTGAACTGCTCACATTATTTGCATACAAGCTCGTGATCTGAGTGCTTTGTCTTACCCTCTAAGAACAGCCTCCTGAAATCTGTAATATATATATAATATAAATATAAAAATATATATATATATTATTTATATTATTATAAAAAATATTTTCTATATTTAAATAAATATACAAAAATTATAAATATAATAATAAAAATATATAGTGAAAATTGAGAGCTTAAGTAATTTATTTAATTTTAATCACATTTTAGCACAAATAATCTGGGGAAATATAAATAATTTCATTAACATTTAGAAGTTATTTTAACTGAAAGAGTTCCATTCAGACGGTCAAAATACTCTGTTTATAAACTTACCATCAATATAATCCTTTACAGTCATGGATCTTTAATGAAATCAACTTCAACCAAATAAAGCTGAGATTAGATTTATTGTGTTTATATTCTGGGGAGAAACTGATGGAATAAGATGGTTACATTGACAAAGGGATTCAGTTTCTTTTAATAAATAGATCAATCTCTCTGCAACCACAAATTTAATTTTGATATACAAATTATTTGAAACAATCAGAAGTTTTTCATCGGGACTTTTATTTTGGTGTGGTGATGTGACGTCATAAGGACGCGCCGCGCTCCCGCGTCTGTGATTCGGCTGAAGAGAGGTGTGTGCTTTTAATCATATAATGTGTTTAAATCAATACAACTCGTGTAGAAAATTCTGTATAAACCGTGTGGCAGTATTACCAAAAGTAACACTGTAATGTTTTATCTAGTGACATTAATGCATGTTATTTTGTTAGTAAAACACATTCGCTTTCTATATATTTTGTGTCCTTTTATTAATTTGAGTGCTAATTTTGGTTGCTTGTTTTTGTCTCTTCAGGTGATTGAAGGCCATTAATTCTCACTCTGACTGACTCCTTTACCAGTGAACTGAGCTGAGACGCGCAGAGATGTAGTTTGGGTTCATTTTTCTTTATTCTCATCTTAAACAGGACAAAGTGTTCAAACACACAGAAAAACTCCTGCTGAAGCGACAATTATACACACGACACACGATTATAAAGATGGCGTTTATTAAAGAGGAGAGTGAAGACATGAAGATTGAAGAAACATTCAGAGTCAAACATGAAGATACTGAGACACAAACAAAGATGGTGATTATTAAAGAGGAGAGTGAAGACATGAAGATTGAAGAAACATTCAGAGTCAAACATGAAGATACCGAGGAACAAATAAAGATGGTGTTTATTAAAGAGGAGAGTGAAGACATGAAGATTGAAGAATCATTCAGAGTCAAACATGAAGATACCGAGGAACAAACAAAGATGGAGTTTATTAAAGAGGAGAGTGAAGACATGAAGATTGAAGAATCATTCAGAGTCAAACATGAAGATACTGAGGAACAAATAAAGATGGTGTTTATTAAAGAGGAGAGTGAAGACATGAAGATTGAAGAATCATTCAGAGTCAAACATGAAGATACTGAGGAACAAATAAAGATGGTGTTTATTAAAGAGGAGAGTGAAGACATGAAGATTGAAGAAACATTCAGAGTCAAACATGAAGATACTGAGGAACAAACAAAGATGACGTTTATTAAAGATGAGAGTGAAGACATGAAGATTGAAGAAACATTCAGAGTCAAACATGAAGATACTGAGACACAAACAAAGATGGTGTTTATTAAAGAGGAGAGTGAAGACATGAAGATTGAAGAAGCATTCAGAGTCAAACATGAAGATACTGAGACACAAACAGGTTGGTTTTCATTCTCAAAGCTGAACTCACTCACGTGTGTGGTTTAATAACAATAATGCATTTTATTTATCATGCGCTTTTCTTAACCCAATATATATATATATATATATATATATATATATATATATATATATATATATACATACAGTCAGGTCCATAAATATTGGGACATCGACACAATTCTAACATTTTTGGCTCTATACACCACCACAATGGATTTCAAATGAAACGAACAATATGTGCTTTAACTGCAGACTGTCAGCTTTAATTTGAGGGTATTTACATCCAAACCAGGTGAACGGTGTAGGAATTACAACAGTTTGCATATGTGCCTCCCACTTGTTAAGGGACCAAAAGTAATGGGACAGAATAATAATCATAAATCAAACTTTCACTTTTTAATACTTGGTTGCAAATCCTTTGCAGTCAATTACAGCCTGAAGTCTGGAACGCATAGACATCACCAGACGCTAGGTTTCATCCCTGGTGATGCTCTGCCAGGCCTCTACTGCAACCGTCTTCAGTTCCTGCTTGTTCTTGGGGCATTTTCCCTTCAGTTTTGTCTTCAGCAAGTGAAATACATGCTCAATCGGATTCAGGTCAGGTGATTGACTTGGCCATTGCATAACAGTCCACTTCTTTCCCTTCAAAAACTCTTTGGTTGCTTTTGCAGTATGCTTTGGGAAAGGAACTGCTCATGATCCTAAGCATACCACCTCATCAGTGAAGCATGGTGGTAGTAGTGTCATGGCGTGGGCATGTATGGCTGCCAGTGGAACTGGTTCTCTTGTATTTATTGATGTTGTGACTGCTGACAAAAGCAGCAGGATGAATTCTGAAGTGTTTCGGGCAATATTATCTGCTCATATTCAGCCAAATGCTTCAGAACTCATTGGACGGCGCTTCACAGTGCAGATGGACAATGACCCAAACATACTGCAAAAGCAACCAAAGAGTTTTTGAAGGGAAAGAAGTGGACTGTTATGCAATGGCCAAGTTAATCACCTGACCTGAATCCGATTGAGCGTGCATTTCACTTGCTGAAGACAAAACTGAAGGGAAAATGCCCCAAGAACAAGCAGGAACTGAAGACGGTTGCAGTAGAGGCCTGGCAGAGCATCACCAGGGATGAAACCCAGCGTCTGGTGATGTCTATGCATTCCAGACTTCAGGCTGTAATTGACTGCAAAGGATTTGCAACCAAGTATTAAAAAGTGAAAGTTTGATTTATGATTGTTATTCTGTCCCATTACTTTTGGTCCCTTAACAAGTGGGAGGCACATATGCAAACTGTTGTAATTCCTACACCGTTCACCTGATTTGGATGTAAATACCCTCAAATTAAAGCTGACAGTCTGCAGTTAAAGCACATCTTGTTCGTTTCATTTGAAATCCATTGTGGTGGTGTATAGAGCCAAAAATGTTAGAATTGTGTCGATGTCCCAATATTTATGGACCTGACTGTATACGTACAGTCGCAAAAATGCAACTATTACAATATACAAATAAGGACATGTAGAAAAAAATAAAATAAAAAATAATAATATAAAAATGGATAAAGTGGCATAAGGGCACATGGTAGATAGTGCAAACCCGTGAGATAACCAAACAAACAAACAGTGCAGAATATGAATGGTGTAGTGCAAAGAGCTTATTAAGTCTATTCTATTTAAAGTGACAAAGAGCAGTCTTTATTCAGACTGTCAGAAGAGGTAGTTGACTGAGGTCAGTCCAATGCTGTACAAAGTGACCGGTGCTGCTCACTCTCTCCACGGTCGCACCATTGATGGTCAGAGGAGCATGCTGAGTGTGCACTCTCCTGAAGTCAACGACAATCTCCTTCGTCTTCTCTACATTCAGAGAGAGATTGTTGTCACTGCACCACCCGGCCAGGCGGCTCACCTCGCTCCTGTAGTTTGTCTCATCTCTGTTGCTGATGAGACCCACCACAGTCGTGTCATCCGCAAATTTAATGAAGCGGTTGGAGTTGTGTGACGGTGTGCAGTCGTGGGTCAGCAGAGTGAAGAGGAGGGGGCTCAGCACACATCCTTGGGGGGGCCCCTGTGTTCAGTGTGATGGTGCTGGATGTGTTACTGCCGACCCGTACTGCCTGAGGTCTCCCGGTCATATATATACACACACACACAAATACATATATACACACACACACACACATATATATATATACACACACACACATATATATATATATATATATATATACATATATACAGGTGCTGGTCATATAATTAGAATATCATCAAAAAGTTGATTTATTTCACTAATTCCATTCAAAAAGTGAAACTTGTATAATGTATACATTCATTCCACACAGACTGATATATTTCAAGTGTTTATTTCTTTTAATTTTGATGATTATAACTGACAACTAATGAAAACCCCAAATTCAGTATCTCAGAAAATTAGAATATTACTTAAGACCAATACAAAGAAAGGATTTTTAGAAATCTTGGCCAACTGAAAAGTATGAACATGAAAAGTATGAGCATGTACAGCACTCAATACTTAGTTGGGGCTCCTTTTGCCTGAATTACTGCAGCAATGCGGCGTGGCATGGAGTCGATCAGTCTGTGGCACTGCTCAGGTGTTATGAGAGCCCAGGTTGCTCTGATAGTGGCCTTCAGCTCTTCTGCATTGTTGGGTCTGGCATATCGCATCTTCCTCTTCACAATACCCCATAGATTTTCTATGGGGTTAAGGTCAGGCGAGTTTGCTGGCCAATTAAGAACAGGGATACCATGGTCCTTAAACCAGGTACTGGTAGCTTTGGCACTGTGTGCAGGTGCCAAGTCCTGTTGGAAAATGAAATCTGCATCTCCATAAAGTTGGTCAGCAGCAGGAAGCATGAAGTGCTCTAAAACTTCCTGTTATACGGCTGTGTTGACCTTGGACCTCAGAAAACACAGTGGACCAACACCAGCAGCTGACATGGCACCCCAAACCATCACTGACTGTGGAAACTTTACACTGGACCTCAAGCAACGTGGATTCTGTGCCTCTCCTCTCTTCCTCCAGACACTGGGACCCTGATTTCCAAATTAAATACAAAATTTACTTTCATCTGAAAAGAGGACTTTGGACCACTGAGCACCAGTCCAGTTCTTTTTCTCCACAGCCCAGGTAAGATGCTTCTGACGTTGTCTCTGGTTCAGAAGTGGCTTGGTAGCCCTTTTCCTGAGGACACTGGGACCCTGATTTCCAAAGGAAATGCAAAATTTACTTTCATCAGAGAACATTACTTTGGACCACTCGGCAGCAGTCCAGTCCTTTTTGTCTTTAGCCCAGACGAGACACTTCTGACGCTGTCTGTTGTTCAAGAGTGGCTTTACATGGACCCTGAAACCCATGTCTTGCATACGTCTGTGCGTAGTGGTTCTTGAAGCACTGACTCCAGCTGCAGTCCACTCTTTGTGAATCTCCACCACATTTTTGAATGGGTTTTGTTTCACAATCCTCTCCAGGGTGCGGTTATCCCTATTGCTAGTACACTTTTTTCTACCACATCTTTTCCTTCCCTTCGCCTCTCTATTAATGTGCTTGGACACAGAGCTCTGTGAACAGCCAGCCTCTTTTGCAATGACCTTTTGTGTCTTGCCCTCCTTGTGCAAGGTGTCAATGGTCGTCTTTTGGACAACTGTCAAGTCAGCAGTCTTCCCCATGATTGTGTAGCCTACAGAACTAGACTGAGAGACCATTTAAAGGCCTTTGCAGGTGTTTTGAGTTAATTAGCTGATTAGAGTGTGGCACCAGGTGTCTTCGATATTGAACCTTTTCACAATATTCTAATTTTCTGAGATACTGAATTTGGGGTTTTCATTAGTTGTCACTTATAATCATCAAAATTAAAAGAAATAAACACTTGAAATATATCAGTCTGTGTGGAATGAATGTATACATTATACAAGTTTCACTTTTTGAATGGAATTAGTGAAATCAACTTTTTGATGATATTCTAATTATATGACCAGCACCTGTATGTGTGTGTATGTGTGTGTGTGTGTGTGTATATATATATATATATATATATATATATATATATATATATATATATATATATATATATGTGTGTGTATATGTATATATATGTATGTGTGTATATATATGTATGTGTATATATATGTGTATATATATGTGTATATATATGTGTATATATATATATATATATATATATATATATATATATATATACAGGTGCATCTCAATAAATTAGAATGTCATGGAAAAGTTCATTTATTTCAGTAATTCAACTCAGTGTGCGAGTGTTTCAATGAGGCATTTTAGGAAGCAGTCTTAACTTTTATAAAGAATATCTCTTTGAATTTGAGACTTTAATCTTTGCGAATTTACGGATTTTATACAGGTGCATCTCAATAAATTAGAATGTCGTGGAAAAGTTAATTTATTTCAGTAATTCAACTCAAATTGTGAAACTCGTGTATTAAATAAATTCAATGCACACAGACTGAAGTAGTTTAAGTCTTTGGTTCTTTTAATTGTGATGATTTAGGCTCACATTTAACAAAAACCCACCAATTCACTATCTCAACAAATTAGAATACTTCATAAGACCAATAAAAAAACATGTTTAGTGAATTGTTGGCCTTCTGGAAAGTATGTTCATTTACTGTATATGTACTCAATACTTGGCAGGGGCTCCTTTTGCTTTAATTACTGCCTCAATTCGGCATGGCATGGAGGTGATCAGTTTGTGGCACTGCTGAGGTGGTATGGAAGCCCAGGTTTCTTTGACAGTGGCCTTCAGCTCATCTTTTGGGTCTGGTGTCTCTCATCTCTCATAGATTCTCTATGGGGTTCAGGTCAGGCGGGTTTGCTGGCCAATCAAGCACAGTAACACCATGGTCATTGAACCAGCTTTTGGTACCTTTGGCAGTGTGGGCAGGTGCCAAGTCCTGCTGGAAAATGAAATCAGCATCTCCATAAAGCTTGTCAGCAGAAGGAAGCATGAAGTGCTCTAAAATTTCCTGGTAGATGGCTGCGTTGACTGTGGACTTCAGAAAACACAGTGGACCAACACCAGCAGATGACATGGCAGCCCAAATCATCACTGACTGTGGAAACTTCACACTGGACTTCAAGCAACATGGATTCTGTGCCTCTCCACTCTTCCTCCAGACTCTGGGACCTTGATTTCCAAATGAAATACAAAATTTACTTTCATCTGAAAAGAGGACTTTGGACCACTGAGCACCAGTCCAGTTCTTTTTCTCCACAGCCCAGGTAAGATGCTTCTGACGTTGTCTCTGGTTCAGAAGTGGCTTGGTAGCCCTTTTCCTGAAGACGTCTGAGCGTGGTGACTCTTGATGCACTGACTCCAGCTTCAGTCCACTCCTTGTGAAGCTCTCAGAAGTGTTTGAATCTGCTTTGCTTGACTGTATTCTCAAGCTTGTGGTCATCCCTGTTGCTTGTGCACCTTTTCCTACCCAAATTCTTCCTTCCAGTCAACTTTGCATTTAATATGCTTTGATACAGCACTCTGTAAACAGCCACACCTTTCAGTAATGACCCTCTGTAACTTACCCTCTTTTGTGTTCGACAACAACAAAAAATTCCAAACACAACCACAGCTAGGGCTGGGTATCGTTCAAAACTTTTCGATATCGATACCGATACCTTGAGTTCGATACCTGTTCCTGAACGATACTTTTTTCGATACCAATTTTATGAAATCAGTTTTAACAAGATTACATTCTCAAAAAACTTTGGTTTTATTTTTTTCAGCTTGTTGACATTAGTGCTGTGTTTGAAATATCGATACGACGATGTATCGTCACAGAGATTTGACGATACGTGAATGGATACAGCTGGCCCTGTATCGATATTGTGGCATGTGTGCAGCAGTGTGGACCGCACTTAATTTGAATACAAGAACACCGTTTAAAATGTTTAACAACAATGATTAATCTGACCGCAGAGGAACACAACTGGGTTGCCTGATATAAAGAGACGTAATCCCCGAAATAGAGCTACCCACTTGCGCAATACGGAAATATCTGCTAAGTGTGATACTTATTTTTGTCAACCTGGCAACCATGTGCTCTCTCCACTGGATAAATGCGCTTGCTTTCTGAAAACACCGGCTAGCTAGCAGTTTAGTGATCTCCACTTCAATATTGTATTATCAGATAAGTGTAATTCATCAAGTGTTCACTTATGAGAGAGAGAGATGCTGTGTATGTATGAATGACCACCGCAACAGTAAAGCTGTGGCTTTAATTCCTTCAGAAACAACGATGTTACCAGCTCCTTGTTGAGAAAGATAATGTAGCTCTTGAGCGATTTTATTGATAAAATTGCGGGGCAGCGCTAAAAACATTGTTGCTGAATGTCTGTGTGCGGCCGCATCGTGATCTGTGTGTGTGACTGAGCGTGTGTGTGTGTGACTGAGCGTGTGTGTGAGTGACTGAGCGTGTGTGTGTGTGTGCGTGTGTGAGAGAGTGACTGAGCATGTGTGTGTGTGAGAGAGTGACCTGGTATTTATCACGTCCTGGGGACCAAATGTCCCCACAAAGATAGTAATACCAGTAAATCTTTATCTTGTGGGGACATTTTTTGGTCCCCATGAGGAAACAAGCTTATAAATCATACAGCATAAAGTTTTTTGAAAATCTAAAAATGCACACAGTCTCCTGTGAGGGCTAAGTTTAGGTGTAGGGTTGGTGTAGGGCAATAGCACATACAGATTGTACAGTATAAAAACCATTACGCCTATGGAATGTCCCCATAAAACATGGAAACACAACGTGTGTGTGTGTGAGAGAGAGTGACTGAGTGTGTGTGTGTGTGTGTGAGAGAGAGTGACTGAGCGTGCGTGAGATACAGTGAGCATTAGTTTAGAACTCTTTTAATTTTTAAATGTAGAGAGTGTTAATTTGTGCAATGTTAAGATGATTTTTTAATATATTAATATGAGTACATTACAATATAAATTTATTAGAAGAGTACATTATTATTATTTATGGGCTTAAAAACAAGATGCAAGCAATCAGAATATTTTACCTGGTAGGGAGTGCACAATGTAAACATGAAACATATGCCATGGTACAATTATGAGGCCCTTCATAATGCAGAGGTCAACTGCCTGCTCTTCCTATAGTTAGCAATGGCCCTATAGTATGCAGTGTTTAATAAACGGCTGACTTACTCAATTTTTCTGAGGTGAAATTCAGTGCAGTCCCGTATCATGATACGTATCGTATTGTGGCCTCTGTATCGTGATACGTATCGTATCGTGACTTTGCTGGTGATACACAGCACTAGTTGACATTTATACAGACTCAAAGACTCATCTCCTGAGCCACTGCACAAAGGAACAAAATATATCCAACACAATAAATCAGTGCAAATAATTTTAATAAAGCTCAAATAGTTTTCAGTTTACACTAGTGCGTGTTCGTTTTAAAACGCATAGCTCAGACAGAATCATAATTTCTATTCATTTATTCTAGGTTAAAGACTTCAAGAAATTGAAAATCTTTATCTACTTTCATAAGTGGGTGTTTTATTTTCTTTCACCATATTTTTTATTGTTATTAAATTCTGTGTTGTAGTATGTCTAATTATTTGAATGCATAAAAACTACTTAGTTTATTCAAATTTATTCTTAATAGCCTTATGAAATATTTTATTTTTCCTCAGAAATTCTGTATCTGGTTTTCAAATGAAGGCATAAAACATTCATTTATCTTTTAAATTATTGAAAATCAAACTTTTATTTATTTTGGCAAACAAACTTTTACTATTAAAATTAAAACATGGAAGAAATTTTGTGATCATTACTTTAAAAAAAATTAAGTTTTAATAATTTTAATAGTAGCCTAGTAGTAGCAGTATGTGCTGTCTGCTGAACAATAGTAATATATTTCTGCCGTGTCTTCCAAATTAAGCAGAACTTTTATTTTGACGGGTTGCCGTGAATACCTTTACAGTTGTGTGTGTATATGACATGATGTTAGTTTTACTCGAATCAAATGGTAAAATGCTCATGGAGTGACTCTCAGAGCAGTTCTGGGGATGTTGTTCATGTTTATGTCCTTATTTAGACGGCAGACGCTGAAATCACAGCGAGCGTGCTTCAGTCAGTGTGTAGTAAACGAAACGCGCGATGTGGAGAGCAGACTGATCCGTACGCTTTCGAATCGCTCTCGCGGATGTCAAATACTGATCAATCCGCTTATTGTCTCACTGACGTTGATGAGATTAACCCCTTAGGTATCGAAATTTGGTACTGAACGACAAGACGTTTTTCGATACTCGGTGGTATCGAGGCAATTCGGTCAGTGCCTAAAAAGTATCGAACTCGATACCCAGCCCTAGCCACAGCACTGTTTTTCGTCTCTGAGGAACATGACGGGGTTTCGTTCCTGAATGAATCAACCGTTTAAATGATTCGATTCAATTGCTATTACTCACTTATTAGCAGTGACTTGCTGCCACCTGCTGGCGGTTTTAATTTCATATTTAAAGTTTCTTTTTATAATTTCAAATAACAGTATTCAACGTTTTGTTTAATATATCAAAACATTATTTCTGCATGTGTAACTGCAGGTTATATGCATTCATGTTCTGCATTAAACAGTGTGTAAAAACATCTAAACGCTACTTCAGATGCAGCTTCTGTGTTTCCTCTGCATTGCAAAGATGAATTTTATTGATACTGATTTAATTTGCTTGGTAACAGCCCAAATAATAATTTGACTCAAAAGATAATGGACACTTTTAGAAAAATGGCTTTATAAAGGTAAAAATGCCCATAAAATGTAAAAATCAATTTAAACTTATTGGAAAAGATAAATTTCTATCAGTGTGAACTGACCACCACACAGAATATGAAGAATATCGAAAACTTTAGGAGTCAGCTGTCCAAGAAAGTCCAAGAAAATATTGAGATTTTTTTGTCAATATCACACACCTCTAAGCTTAATGCATATAAGGTCTAGCATGCATGCTTTTTATGTTTGTTGTTTTGTCCCATTAAAACCGGTGTTAAATTGTATTTGTCTTAGACCTGATGTCACTGAAAAAGGAGAGACAAGAACTCGATGAAAAGGAAGATGAAGATCAATATGAGCAACATCATTTCATAAATGGAGAAAAGTCATTTAGTTGCTCACATACTGAAAATACTTCCTCACAAAAAAGAGCTCAAAAGACAAGTCATTTCACCTGCCAACAGTGTGGAAAACATTTCAACAGAAAAGGAAACTTTAATTACCACATGAGAATTCACACTGGAGAAAAGCCTCACACATGCCCTCAATGTGGAATAAGTTTTACTCAAAAAGTAATCCTTAACAGGCACATTAGAGGTCACACTGGAGAGAAGCCTTACACCTGCAAACTATGTGGAAAGAGTTTAATACGAAAAGCAAACCTTACAAACCACATGAAAACTCATACTGGAGAGCAGCCTTACACCTGCCCTCAGTGTGCAAGGAGTTTTTTACATAAGCAAACTCTTAAGGACCACATGAGAATTCACACAGGAGAGAAGCCTTTCGCCTGCCCTCAGTGTGGAAAGAGTTTCGCTGGAAGAGGAAACCTTGTAGTCCACATGAGAATTCACACTGGAGAAAACCCTTTCACCTGCCAACAGTGTGGAAAACGCTTTTCTCAAAAAGGAAACCTTAAAAAACACATGAAGGCATACTGTAAAGAAGCCTTTAACAATTAATCACAATTTCAGACATAAAGTTACCCTTAGATGTGTACGATAACACTGGTGTGAAATTTCAGTGTCATGAGATTAACTGCTAAATTCAGCAGAAAGATCTTTAATATCATATGTTATTGTAACTGACTTTAATTGTCTGCCGCCTGTGAACTGTAAGTGTCTCAAGGGCTCTTCAGACCTTTGAGCTCTGCCTTTGGGATGGGCACTGAATCACCTGGCCTGGTGTAAGAAATCGAGGAAGGTGTAAATGTTGTGACTTTCCTTGCATAGGGCATGAAACTTAGGACTGTCGTCTGCCAAAGACATGTTTAAACACGTGCTTCAGACGCCGGTCAAGCTGGAGGGATTCCCCATAGTGTCTATCCCAGATGGCGTGTAGCCATTGATTATGTACATTTTGTTTCTTTTTTCATTTGCATTTCAATTGTTTTCTTTCTCACTTAAATATTGTGACAAAAAGCAGTCAAGCCACAGCATCTGATAAGCTTGGATCCAAACATTGCTGCATAATGCAAGAGACTGGGACATCATCAGAGATCCACTGGTGCCTCTGAGAGAATACATTATTAATATACTTATTGTGTTCTGATGTGGTTCAGTGTTTTCACTATAATAAAATATAAATCTTCCTTTTTTTTATTCGACTATGAATAAATTAATTTTCTCGATCGCTTTGGCTCAATTCTTGAACGAGTTTTTCTTAAAACAATAAATTCACATGTCTGAACAATTAGTTTCTTGTTCACATCAGATTTGAATTCCTTATTGATTTAAGCAAATTGCATGGTTTGTGGCACGTGCAAATGAGTAAGTACAATCGTATACAATTTGCACTAACTAAATGCACATGGCTTGTTGATCAAAACTGATGAGTTTATTCTCAGTGAAATTGTCAAACTCTTCACAACTTCTAAACATTATTTCATCATGTGAGCAATCACATGCAAAATGATCCATTCAATCATAGAAATCTGTCATGCATGTATATTCTATAAAAATTGACATGGTATGTTTATAAAGACTGCCAAGTTGGCAAATGGCTTGCCATTGTAATGTAATGAAATGGAATCACAATCTTGCCAATCAGTCATGTTTGGAAGCATATATATGTAGTTTTTTCAGCACAATCACTGCCATTTTTGAACAAGGAGGAATGTCACAACCCTAAACCACAGCAGTACTGTATAAATAAGATTATCTTTGAATGGTACATTCATCTGTAGAAATGTGTCAAATTTAAACTGAACATTCACAGTTGCTTGTTGTGGAAGAGCAATAGGAAGATATGAAAGTATGTGGTGATGTTAGGGGAAGACAACCAAGTGTGTAAAAATGAATAAGCAATGGTGAATTTTCAGTTTACATGTAACACATTTCTACAAAAATAAATGTACTGTAAATAAAAATTATTTTGTGTACTACAGTATTGACTTTTCCCAATACATTTTTATCTACTGTTGGAATATGTATCTAAAATGCTTAATGTGAAGCACAGACAAAACTGACATTCTTGTACAGTATGAAAAGCAGTCTGTCAAAAAAAAAGTAGAAATAAATTGCATATGTAACGCGCGGCGCGGCGCGAGTGCAACCCTCAATCTCAAACAGTGAATAACGGAAATGAGCGTGAAGGGAGTGCAGTATTTCTAGATTTGGACCAGTGACCAGAAGATTAGACTCGCTCAAGAGACAGTTCCAACAAGAGGAAAGGCAATGGCGACAACACTGGCTGCGTTAGAAACAGGTAAGATGTATTTTGGAAAAATTAATGAATGCAAATAAAATAAGGCAGTCAAATTCAAAACAACATCACAACGTGACACAAAAGAAAAGTAATGGCAAAAATTAAAATAAAGATTTGTTCCAAACAAGTTCAATTTTACCTTACTATAACCCTTATATATATATATATTCTAGGGCTGTGCAATTAATCGAAATTCAGTTTAGATTTCGATTTCGGCCTCCAACGATTATGAAAATACAATAATCGAGATAAAACGATTATGGCGCCCCATTCCTCCCCCTTTCCAGCTGCACTTTCACTCCTCCATAAAAGCCCATTTTCACTGTAAATCAGTAAAATCATGTAACGTTACTTTTGCAAAACTGGACGTGCTTGAGTTATTAAAGTTGATTAGATTTATTAATGTTTTAAAGAGAGCTTGTGCTGTTCCTCAGGAGGATATCTGTGTATGCGCTCAGAGACGGAGCATGTGAAGTCATTAGCTGAACGTATGCGCCTAAACGCTCAAATACACACAAACGTGTCCAAATGCGGCGCTTAGTGATTATTCACGTAAACCCTCGTCGGTTATGTAATAAATGAATGTAAACAGATGATACTGAAAATACGCGTGTAACAGTAAATTGGATCCGTGCGGCTCTTAAAGTGACAGCGCGCTATATTCCTGCTCCGACTGTGTGCTTAATATTAATCAAAAGACAAAATCACTCACTGCTCTTCACAGAAGGTCTTTTGTAGCTTTAATAAGAAACAAAGGAAGTTTAATTCTTACAGTGAAGACTACGCTGTTTTATTTTACATTTGATTATTTAATTTCTATAGTAGGCTGTTAACTGAATGCTTTAGATAAATTTGGTTATACGGCCCGCTAATAATCGTGTTAAATAATCGTGATTACAATATTGACCAAAATAATCGCGATTATGATTTTTGTCATAATCGAGCAGCCCTAATATATTCTATTTAGTTTTGTGACTATTATTGATTGTTTATCTCTTTTTTTGTTGTTGACCTATTTAGATTCGAGCTAATAAAGTTAATTAACGCTTACTCGGCTAACATGTGTATAAAATTAATTTTCACCTATTTATTCAATGTGTTTCTAATTGGCTTATTTAATGTAGAAAATAACTTTAAATTTCAATACAATTCTTCCAAATGATAACCCTTTGAAATACCTTTTTCACCCTTGTTTTCCAGGAAAAGAAATGTATAAAACCAAATAAAATACAGTAGAATTTAAAAGGGAAAAAAAATAACAGTAGGAAAATAAAACAAAATCACAATAAATCAAATTAACTGCTCACAATAGCAGACTCAATGTGAATTAGGATTTCACTAAATCTCAGTTCCAGTTCAATGCTGCTTGCTTACACGAGATCCTTCTTCCGCAAGAGATAGATAGATAGATAGAAATTGAATTCTGAGCAGCACGGTTCAGTCAGAAAGGGAGGAAACATACACACAATCCTACCACTGGTTGATTCCTTGATCCACAAAGCTCGGTCCTTTTATGGGCATGACTCGCCAGTTCCTGCACGCAATGATGGCTTTAAGGCGAAGCAGGGACAGTTCAAGTTCAAAATGTTCCTCAGAAATCGTCCAGTGTCCAGGAAACGTGCAGCATCCGACTCCGATGAAAAAGTAGAAAATAGAAAGAGAACGAGAAGACCCTGCCTTGCAAAAGACAAAGCCAAAAAAATACAATTAGACATTCCTTTCAAAAATATACATCATTACAGCAGTTAATCTGCAAATAAACAACATATGTAAACTTCATTTTCATCTAGCAATAGCATATTGAAATTGCATAGATATGCAAAGAGCATTTTTCAAATGACGCACGGAGGCCTCATCTGCCCTCATGATGTGCATCACGATCAGCCGTTAGCTCATAGATCGAATACACGACAAAAGCCATTAAAATAACATTTGTAAACTGTTCATAGTAACTTTTAACTCTGAAACATTAGTTATGTAACACATTCACACAATATTCTTCCCAATATTTAAACCAGAAGATTAACTTTTATGCGTCTTTTACATACAACTGCGCATAACACAACAGCATTTAATGGTTAAACACCATTTACCAAACATTTACACAAAATAACCTCAGTAATTGAGGATTTATTCATTTCACTTACCAAGAGAATTAGATTTTTTCAGTTATTAAGTTTTCAGAAAGGCAAAACTTTAACTTCAGGCCTGTATCTTCCCCGTAGCATTCGCGCAAACATTCACCTGTGGTCAGTATGACGTTCAATTCACACTTTTATCTCAAAATCTTATTTATGATTTACTTCTCTGATACAACAGTTAGTTTGTTAATTCAAATTCTGCTTTTTTTCTCTTACTTTTCAGGATGGCATTAGCTGCTTCTCTCCCGGCTCCACCCGCTAGGGCGGGGCTAACTTTCCACTTGTCTAATTGGACCAATCTTCATCTTATTAAATTAAATAACTTTTCTAAATAAGTTTTTAAATTGAACTTCATAGATTTCCGTTTTTCTCTCTCTCTTTACAGATATTAATAAAATAACTGGTTTACACATTCGTGAATGTTGTAGTTTTTTTCTTCAGCAACAGGGTTTCTAGTAATCTGGGTTACACATAACTAATATGAAATGAAATTCTATTTACATATAATACGAACCAAACTGAAATGAAATGTGCATATAACAAATATTTCCATGGAGGAAAAAAAACTAAACATTTTGACCAGGTTGGCCCACATGATGACAAAACCACTATTTTGGTGCCATTGGCCAAGTCACTGACAAAATAACTGGGTTTTGATGCATGAATTAAATGTTTTGGGTGTTTTACTACATTTTGCAGGCATGCAATAGAGTTCTGATGTTCCAGCAAATAGTTGTGACAATTTAACTTACAGTTTACAGAATGTTAAGACTGTTTTGAAAAATGTGTCAAAGCAATTGAGAAATATTTTATTTTAATGTACTTTACCCTTTCTATGACTTTAGTCTATGTTTAAAGGGTTAGTTCACCCAAAAATGAAAATTCTGTAATTAATTACTCACCCTCATGTCGTTTCAAACTCGTAAGACCTTTGTTCATCTTCGGAACACAAATTAAGATATTTTTAATGAAATCTGAGAGCTCTCAGAGCCGACAGCAAGGGTCCTTACACGATCGAGGTCCAGAAACGTAGCAAGGAGATCGGTAAAATAATTCATGTGACATCAGGGGTTCAACCATAATTTCACGAAGCTACGAGAATACTTTTTGTATGCAAAGAAAACAAAAATAACGACTTTATTCAACAGTTTGTCTCCTCTGCGTCAGCGTAGCACCATTTTGGAGAATATGCGCTGGACGGAAACTGCGTACGCTCTTCTGTGTCAGCCGCACCGCGCGGATACATCTTCTACGTATATTTACGCTTTGATTTGAACGACAACAGCTCACCCGGTATGCGGCTGACACATAAGAGCGTATGCAGTTTCCGTCCAACGGATAGTCTCCAAAATGGCGCTAGGGGGATTAGCTGTAAAATTACGGTTGAACCCCTGATGTAACATGGATTATTTTACCGATCTCCTTGCTAAGTTTCTGGACCTTGATCATGTAAGGACCCTTGCTGTCTATGGAGGGTCTGAGAGCTCTCAGATTTCATAAAAAATATCTTAATTTGTGCTCCGAAGATGAACGGAGGTCTCACGGGTAGGGCTGTGACGGTCACCGTGACAACCGCGTCACCGGCGGTGGTCGGTTGTCACCGTGGTTGTCTATTGCCACCGGCGGTAGTGCACGTGACGTCACACACTTTATAACAAGCATAATACAAAGTTTTGTATACAAGTGTAATATAGTAACAGTTGCAAATTGTTTTATTTAGACTATAAATCTATGCTAATTCACAAATGACCTCAAACGCCATACAAGGCGTTTTCTTTAGATTGGCAGGTTTGAGCGCAGGAAAATACAGTTTATTCTGCATTCAGCAAATGTATTTCGTGATGAGCGATGGACCTTGTTGGGAAACCAAATACTACATCGCCGATCTGTAATCATTTCCATTCATGTCACCCATCTGCGTTTGCATTTGCACAAGTGTCTTCAAGTTCACGTGATCGCAAACGCCCGGCTGGTCAGGTTTGTGTTGGTGAGGCTTTCTCCAAACTGGCCAAATACGAACGAGACAGCGGTAAATGGAAGATACCAACAAGATACCAACCTGGGAATATCGCAAGGATCTTATTTGTGGACTTCAGCTCGGCCTTCAATACCATCATGCCTGACCTTCTCTCAGACAAACTGACACAGCTCTCTGTGCCCACCTCCATCTGTCAGTGGATCACCAGCTTCCTGACAGACAGGCAGCAGCTAGTGAGGCTGGGCAAACTCACATCCAGGACTCTCACCATCAGCACTGGCGCCCCTCAGGGTTGCGTTCTGTCCCCACTGCTCTTCTCCCTCTACACGAATGACTGCACTTCAAAGGATCCCTCTGTCAAGCTCCTGAAGTTTGCAGTCATCGGCCTCATCAAGGACGGTGACGAGTCTGCTTACAGACAGGAGGTTAAGGAACTGGCTGTCTGGTGCAGTCTTAACAACCTGGAGCAAAACACTCTCAAAACTGTGGAGATGATAGTGGACTTCAGAAGGAACCCCCCTGCTCTCCCCCTACTCACCATCATGAACAGCACTGTGACTGCAGTGGAGTCATTCAGGTTCCTGGGAACCACCATCTCTCAGGATCTGAAGTGGGACAATCACATTGACTCTATTGTGAAAAAGGCCCAGCAGAGGCTGTATTTCCTCCACCAGCTAAGGAAGTCCAACCTGCCTCAGGAGCTGCTGATACAGTTCTACTCTGCCATCATCAAGTCTGTCCTATGTTCTTCTATAACTGTTTGGTTTGGTTCAGCTACCAAAACAGACATCAGAAGACTACAACGGACAGTCAGGACTGCTGAGAGGATTATCGGTGCCCCTCTGCCCAGCCTCCAAGAACTTTACACCTCCAGAGTGAGGAAAAGGGCTAAGAAAGTCACTCTGGACCCCTCACACCCAGCTCACTCTCTCTTTGTACTGTTGCCCTCTGGCCGGCGCTACAGATCACTGAGCACAAAAACAGCCAGACACAAGAACAGTTTTCCCCCCAGGCCGTATCCCACCTGAAAAACACATAACACACCCCGGTACTGTACATCTGTAAATAACTCATCAAACCTTCATCTGTACATAGAAAACATGCACATTCACAGTTCTGTCTATGGACATTTTTCTTTCTGTATATTTAAATTTTTTATTACTATTGTTATTCTTAATTATTGCCTATTCTCTTCATTATTAGTGTTCTTTATTACCTTAATTATATTTTGTCTCTGTTTTGCACTGTTGTCTGTTTATACTTTCTGTACTGGAAGCTCCTAACACCAAGACAAATTCCTTGTGTGTGCAAACACACTTGGCAATAAAGCTCTTTCTGATTCTGATTCTGATTCTGAAATGTGGCAACATACGCCGCGATTCCTATTCCACAGCGAGCACGTGCAGACGAGGAGTTAACGCGTCCACTTGCTTGGTGGCGGAACAGTGAACCGTGTCTAAACCGGACGCCGCGTCACAACACAACAGGTTGAGTCTGTCTACAGGACATTTGAACTTTGTGTCAGTATGTCATAAATAGGACGAGGCAGTTTACTGTGAGGGATTTGTCGTGTTGTATCGCGCCGCATCTAATGTAGACAGCATCACTGATTATAATGGGTTCTCGCCGTGCCGCTCGCGTTATTTAAGGCTACTTTCCTATTTAACTGTATTATTTCTTTGATATTTATATTAGCGTTTTGCAGGCTGAGTGTTCACTGACGGAAGTGCTAAAATAAACATGCACGTTTGTTAATAGATGATTGAGCCTCATTTATTTATTTTTGCATTTCAGAATTATATATATAAATATACACAACACCGCGCCACCGGCGGTAGTTGGTCCATAACCACCGCGGTGGTAAAAATCTGCCACCGTCACAGCCCTACTCACGTGTTTGGAATGACATGAGGGTGAGTGATTAATGACAGAATTTTCATTTTTGGGTGAACTATCCTTTTAATTGCTACTTCCAAGTGCAAATGTTCTGCATGTGCATTATATGAACTGTGAGTTTAGTTACTTCAAAAACACCTTGTTGTTGAGAAATATAATGCAGCGATTCAGTAGCTAAGCTATTTTTCATAATAAAAGTCCCACAAAGTTTCTGTGCGCGCTGTGCAATATAATCTCTGTGTGGGAGTGATGTATATATAAGTTGGTCTCCAGTCTACTGTGTTTACAGTCAATGTTGCTTTTTAGCTAGGTTTAAAAGAAAGAAAAGTGCACTTTTAGATAAACAAGGCAATATAATGATGCACTCGTGGAGGCAAAAAAAACAAAGTTCTTTAAAACCTGAGACAACACTGCTCGATTTTAGCAATCCTATAAGATCACTGCAAATCACACTGTGAGAAATGGATCTAATAAACTTGGGTACATGCATGTAGACTGTATGATGACACCTATTGACTCGTACGCTACGACGCGCATTACTATAGAAGAATAAAACGTCATCAACATGCGCTAGTGGTAAACAAAAAGAGCATGATGAATCACACTTTAGCAGCTGTAGTTTTTTGTGTGCTGAAAAATGACAAAGCTGCGAAAGAGGAAGGGATAAAAGTTTGAGGTAAGCAGTTTTATGTTTTAGCGCCATGTCGCGTTGATTTCATGTTGCATTTTTATTGGCTGGTCAGTAAATGTTGGTCGTAGCAGCAAACACACTGTGCAATAATCATGCTGAATTTCTCACACTGTCAGGAAATTATCGTAGGCCATCTTTGGTCGCAAGACTGTGACAATGGCCATCTTTGAACCTCTCTCACTGTACGACACAGGACATGATCACAGAAATCGCCACGATTGTTTCATAATGCCAATCTTTCATCTAGGACAGGCTAAAATCGTGCAGTGTGTCTCGGGCTTAAGACCCGCGGGATTGCTTGTAAATGAAAAAGACACGAGAGCCAACTGTTTCTGTTGGTGGTAAATTAATATAAAATGTTGTGATAGCCTACTTTTACACTGATGTTTCAGGAGTTTAGGCAGGGCTCCAGACTGGTGCGACTAAATTTTTTTAGAGGTCGCAGTGGTGCGACTGCAAAATTTAACTATAATTATATTTTAAATTAATGCACAGGCGATTACATTAAAGGCTCATCCAATCACTCTCCGTTTTCTCTTCCCCTCCCCCGCCATTCTATCATCTTCTCAGGTACACACGCTCACTCAAGGTTATCAAAGCATGGTAAAACGCTTGTCTCTCTGACTGTCATTTATTAGAGCTCATGATGAAGCGGTCTATCAGCTCATATTTTAGCAAAAACGCCTCAACGTCTAAAGACAGTATCTCAGCTGAAGGAGAAACAGCAGATCCAAATCAAATCAAATCACTTTTATTGTCACATCATCACAGCACATGTGCCTTGGTGAGTGACCAGCGTGCTCCATACAGTGCAGAACAATTAACATATAGACAGTACCATTACATACTTACAGACTTATACAGATGACAATGTGCAATATACACATACATATACTCAGTACACACAGTGTACTATTAGACATACTTATAGTTATCAATACACATTATACACCGTATGTACACATTGTAAATTATGTACACACACAATAATATGCAAAGGTCAGTAGATTATACTGTATATATCGGTTCAAAATATCGGGTATCGGTCTACTTGGTCTGTAATAATCGGTATCGGCCCTGAAAAACACATATCGGTCGACCCCTAATCGTCTCTGCTGGCTGCAATGTGTTTTTTCTTAACTGCTCCCACATACTGTTTAGTCACATCTAACCTTACTATATGAAATGAAAATTATGGTATATGACCCGTTTCTGCTCACCCACTCCCTGGTTGTCTGTTTAATAGATAACCCTAAATAACATGTGAATATAATATTGGCTACTTCAGAAAACAGAAAATAAGCACATCTAAAAAATCTCTTACTTACCTTTATGAAAAAGTCGAGGGTAAACGAACATATGTTGGCAAATATGATGATTTTGCGTATCACCGCTGCAACCCAGGCCACCCGATGCGGCGACGCCTCTTGTTGTCTAGTCTTATTTTCAAGTGTGAGACCTAAAATATCTTTCTTCGTGGTGAGTTTTTGACCTTTCTATCGTGTAATTCACTATTGCAGACTTTAACACAACAAGAACGTACCATTTTGAAGCAAATGAAAAATAGCATTCTCCAACTACTGAACACCTCGGCTTTGATACCTTACAAATGGTGGCGATACCCAAAATGCACTTCGATTCTCATGAGTGTGACGTCACCTGACAAAGACCGATTGTAGCGCAATATACTGTATATCCTCATAGCACAGTAATGCTTAAAGTTATTGACATTTTGATAAAGAAGCATGCACGAATGAGGAATAAAGAGCAGGACACGTGGTGATGAAATTAATGAAGAATAGACACAGAAAGCCGCGCCTCACTTGAATGGTCAAATACAGACAGTTTTCTCAAGATATCTGGGGCCTGTTTCATAAAACAAGTTTACCAAATAAGCCAGGCTTATTTCAGTTAGTCTGACTTATTTTGAACCAAAACAGCTGACAGTAAGTCAGACTAACTGAAATAAGCCTAGCTTATTTGGTAAACCTGTTTTATGGAACAGGCCCCAGGTCATAAACAATGTTGAAGATGTTATTGTCAACATGCCTAAGTAGTAAATAATAAAAAAAAAAGTTTATAAAAATGTATATAACATTTTAAATAATTACAAACATCAGGAAAAAATAGGAAACATACCTTTGTTTCTCGTATACTTCTGTCGCTTATAGTTAAAGTCCTTCTCTGATTTTATTGTTGTTTGCAACGTTACTTGGCAATATTTGAAATATATTATTAGCCTATTAATTATTATTATTTGGTATTTTGCATGGAGGGGGAGGGGTGTGTATATATATATATACATATATGGGCTGTTAACGTTAATCTAAAAATTTTAACGCGTTAATATTTTTTTAACGCAAACTAAACGTTTGATAAGGTTTGACCCCAACTTCTTGCCGTCATTGCAGCGTGGAAGGTAATCTATCATTGTGAGATAAGGGTACAGCGAACCAGTGTTGCCAGGGTCACGGTTTTCCCGCACAATTGGTCTATTTTGAAAATACAGTCGCGGGAAAAATTACAGAGCCGTGGGTTGCGGTTTTTTGGGCTATAATGTACCGCGGCCGCCCAAAGTGTATATAGACAACGTGAGTTTCAGCCACAGCATACAACACAGCAGAAATAAACATGACAACAGCCACTATACATTATATAAAATAATAAACACATGATTACGATAGGATATGGTTTGTATGAGATTTGGATATTTTCATAATAATGAATGTGTACATATGAAATGCTAATTTGTACAGTGATAAAAAAGGCTATAAATAGCATATTTTAACAACAGTAAACGACCACATTCCACGTGATCGCAAAAGGAGGTTATTACAAACACTTGATGGTGGTTTGAAGTGAGTTTTGAGTAAAATTGTTCTATTAATCTCATAAATTGTTTTATGTGGCATGATGCTAATGTTAGCTCTAATGCACCTGCAGAACAGGTCCAATTCTTCTTCATAAAACATTTCGTCATAATTCACATAAGGTCGCAAGAAAAAGTTTTGTATTTATTTAGAAATACTTTTGATAATAGTTGGGTAAATGTTTACTGGGATTGAAGCGATGTGGCTTGGTAAACGTTTTATTGCCAGTATAAAGACTGATAATGGCTGAATAAAAACAAAAGAATAATAAGGATTATGTCTCATACCTGGCGGAGGTGTTTCCTTAAACTAGTTTGTCATGCATTTCTTTATTTCAACAAATTTACAGGTAAATCCTAGTATTTTAAATTTCCCATTAATCACAGTCCATGACAACAATATATATTTTTGTGCATGAAATAGATGCTGACAGTCAAAATGTAATGCAAATAAAGAAAGTCACGGTCAGGCAGATGAGGAAGCGAAGACATGGATGCAGCTCTTAATACTTTAATTTCAAAAGGATACCCACAGAGGAAGAAACGTCACTCTTTCAGTCAATGAAAAATTGGGTTTTAGGAAACATCATCATACTGAGAAACATGGCAATGTCACAGAACGACAGGGTTCCCACTCTTTCATGAACACCTGATTCAAGGACTTTTCAAAGCACCATTTATTTTATATCAAGCACCCATCAAATTCACACGCCAGCATATGTAGTGTCATGAAAGACCTTACAGTACTAAACATTTCACTTAACATTTACATCAAAAATTTCAGAGTAATAATGTTTTGAATGCATAGGTTTCATAAATTTAGACCATTTTGAGCAGTCATGTTCAAAGGAATTTAATGAAATCCATTGAAGTCAATACTGATAATATTCAAATACAATTTCTAAAATATTAATAAAATATGCATCAAACTGGTTTTTGCTGTAGTTCTTGTACAAGGTTTAAATTTGAAAGAATTTCGCAATTTTTTAATTAATAAAAAGTGGTTAAATGTTGTAATAACACTGTAAAATCTAAAATCTCTCAATAGAGACGTTACTCATTAATAAATAAACTAGTCAAAATTATTTTGTAAATCACTTATTGTAAATCAAATTTTTTCATATTTGACCTAGACTAGAGGATTGCAGGTGCTCAAACATGCAGCTGCTCAAAACTTCAATATATATTTTAAAATATGTCATGAACATTTTAAACCTTGTACATGTGCAAATCTGCCAAAAAATATAAAGAAAGAAAATAAGACTTTCTATTTGCTTTTAAACTGTAAATGCTTTTCACTAAGCTGTTTTTCTTATTTTTCAAGTTCTAAATTTTATCCTTAGCACCACGTCGCAGTCCTGTCCTGGGTAGTCTTGGCCTAATGGATAGCGAGTCGGACTTGTAAGTGGAAGGTTGTGGGTTTGAATCTCAGGTCCGGCAGGGATTGTTGGTGGGGAGTATCCTCCTTCAATACCACGACTGAGGTGTCCTTGAGCAAGGCTGCTGCAACATGTGCCCACTGCTCCGGGTGTGTGTTCACTTAGGATGGGTTAAATGCAGAGAATACATTTCACTACTGGTTATATACTCTATGTAATTGTGTATGTGACAAATAAAGATAATCTTAAAAGTCTGCCTTGCAGAGACTGAATAAAAATGAGCTCCTAAAACCTACTGCCAGATTCTGGAAGATAAATTCTTCAAACAGTGGTACCAGAGGATGTGGTGCTGGTCCTTCAAGAGTCACTCTCAACTTATCTGTCCATAAAGCCTGTAAAAAATCAGTCTTCATGTATTTCACAACACTTCAGCATCTTATTAAGTGAGGGTCATTTTTTAGGATTTTTTTACCCAAGCAAAGTCTCTGAGAACCTGACACATTGCACTTCTGGAGACTCCAGGTAGGTTGCAGCTCTGGAAAATGATGACGCTGGAGACTAAATGTTTGATGGTTTACACCTAATTCTTCACATTAATTCTTAATTATTTTGCAGTTAACATGTCTTTTCTCCTCCACCTGTTTTTTCTAACCCTGCTGACCCAATGAGCATTTCGCTGACCAATGATCATGCCTTAACTTTGCAATTTCTGTATTGCATTAGTTTTGAATATTTCTCATGGGGATTTAATAATTTTTGACGTTGCGGTTAAATCTCTTTTTTGGCTCATTTCATCTGTAAAAGAAAACCTGCCTTTATTAATTCTGCATACCTGAATATGAGTTTTTCACTTCCATCCTTCATGGACAATTATATATCACTTGATCAAATGATTAAATACAAAATTAATAGTAGTTATTAAGATAGATGTGGTTTGGAATTGGTAAAATGTGCTTGATAAAAAAAATATTATCAGAATATCAACGTGCCTATTAATTATGCACGCACTGTTAGACGTGCTCACTTTACACAGTGATCACGAAATCGAAAGTGAACTGCGAGCGCTCATTCAAATGTGATTTCAATACCGCACATATTGATAGCGCGAAAATTATATACAATATTAGAATGTTTGCGGGAGCGACACACACGTTGTGGGCGGTAATGGTCAGAAACTCAGTGGGAGCGGCTTAAGAAAACTGTTCGGCGCAGGGCTCTAGCTGCGCATCAACACACACGCTAAGTTTTTTTTCACGCTACCCCAATCATTAGTGCCGTTTCTTTCTGTCTTTGACAGCACATATAGGACCATTTTTGAAATAGCGCCATAAACTAAATTGATTTCAAATTTAATTCAAGCACTTTCAAGGACCTATGTTTGTTTTCAAGTACTTTCCAGGCCTTGAATCCATATGTCTGAAGTACTTTCAAGAAGCGTGGGAACCCTGGAATGAGTTTGCAAACATTTCACACTGGATACACATTTAAGATCTATCTCCAGTGTGAAGCTTCATGTGAAGCTTAAGAGTTCCTTTAAGTTTGCAACTCTTTCCACACATTGGGCAGGTGAAAGACCTTTCTTCACTGTGAACGCTCATGTGAGTCTGAAAGTTTTCTTTAAATTTGAAACTCTTTCCACACTCGAGGCAGTTGAAAGGTTTCTCTCCCATGTGAATTACCAGGTGACCCTTGAGGGATCTTTTGTTTACGAAACCCTTTCCACAGTGATTGCACATGTAAGGCTCGTCTCCAGTGTGAGTTATTACATGATTCCTGAGGTGATTTGGGTCTGTGAAACTCATTCCACACTGACGACATGTAAAACTCTCCAATCTTGAATGAATCTTCAAGTGATTATTAACGGATGCTTTATTTCTGAAGCACTTTCCACACTGATCACATGAAAACGGCCTATCTGTGTGACTGTTCATGTGATAGTCAAGGCTTAGCTGTGCTGTGAAGCTCTTCCCACACAGTTCACAGCTGTAAGGCTTCTCTTCGGTGTGAACTCTCATGTGTCTATCAAAGCATCCTTGCTGAGTGAAACTGACTCCACACTGTTGGCAGATGAAAGGCTTCTCTCCAGTATGAACCCTCATGTGGACTTTAAGGTTTCCTTGATGACTGAAACGCTTTCCACACTCTGAGCAGATGACACGATTTATAATTCGAGTCTTCTGAGCTTTTTTTTGTGAGGAAGTCTCTTCAGTCTGTGAACAACTTAAAGACTTTTCTTCAGTACCGCAATCACGTTTCTTATACCGATCTCTACTCTCCTCTATCAGCGCCATCAGGTCTAGGATGAAAAGAGACAAATACAAGTTAAACCCTGTTTAAAAGCAACAGAAGAGAGTAACAATGGCCCAAATAATAAATGGCAGGGTTAAGCAGTGTCAAGCTCAGCTTGTGGAGGGTCACAGTCTTGCAGAGTTTAGCTCCAACACCTGAGTGTTCAAGTAATTTTGAAGACCTTGATTCAGTTGGAGTTGGAGCTAAAAACTGTGGGTTTGGGGCATCCCTGGTCTTAAATATTAGATAATTTTTTTTTGCATGCAATGACTGTGGCAACTTTAACATTTGAAAGAATACTATGGCAAAGTTATTGCTTTCCTTATTCAAACTGATTTTTTTTTTCATGAATATATGGTTGACTTGAAGAATGAAATCTATATCATACACTTGGAAAATTATGAGCTATATCACCACTAGGGGTGTGACAATACACTTAGCTCACGAGATGAGACAAAATACAGATACTTGGTTCACTAGAACGAGACAATATTTTAATACTATTTTTAAGAAATTTTAAAATGACAATATTTGTCTTTTAATTACAAAAAGTAAAAATGCAGTTGTATTTTGAAATATACTGTAACTGTGACTGTGCGTTCACACCATTTTTAATACTATAACGAATAAATACTACACGAATAAATCGCGCTATTCGCGCGTAGTTGGCCGCTTGAACATTTTGAGTTTACTCGCTTCATTCGCGCATGAAATTCGCTTCATTCGCGCGTGAAATTCTCTTCACAACAGACGTGAATTCGCGTCATGGGAGGGGCTTCTTCAGGCGGCTCCAGTCTCGTTGTGATATGGCTAACATGGATTTTGTTTAGAGGCTAGTTGCACTTTATGTGCTATGGAAACACTGGACGCTTGTTTTTCAGCCGAGAATGTAGTTGTTTAAAACTCAAATCTGCGGTTTATTTATAAAAACAGCTCCTATTTGAAAATCTGCTTCTCCGATTTCGTAGCCGTGAGCTCCACGCGATCACCGGGTAAAGGAACGTATAAAACGTTACAGTGCTCCGTTGTCCGATCTGTTGCGTTCAGCGTGACCACCGCCTCACTGTGCTGATATAGCCGATGTGAATGATGTTGTTTTACGTTGATGAAAGTAAAAGCTTATAATAAATAATATTTTAGTAGATACGTCACGAATATGGAAATATTTGGATTTGTGCCGAGTGAGAGGTAGGCATCAGTTTCACCTTTAATTTTTTTTGGATTGATGTTTTTATAGCCTTTTAGGCTACAGCTATAGCCTTAAGTTTAGAAGATTTGTTGTGGAGAGAAACTAATAACTGTGTTTATAATGTTTGTAAACATTTTTGATTTACCGGCATTTTAGCCTACATAATTTCTGAATAATAGCCTAATAAAATGTGACGCGGCTTATAGCCTGATTTTTTTCCTCAAAACACAATTTGATATAAGTAGAGTTTTTTTTAACAATGCAGCAAACATTTTTAAATACTTTAATGTCTTTAAAGCATTAATAGATTTTTTTCTTTTGTTTAGTAGCCTACATTTAGAAATGTACAAATCTAGAAAAGATGATGCTGTATTGGCTGTGACTAAGCGCAGCGGGTTAAGATACTATCTCTTTCTGTTTTTTTTCTTTCTTTTACTTTTTGTGTAAAGAAAACACTGTACTTTATTATTATTATTATTATTATAGGCAAAGACAATTTCAAAAATAACGTTATTAACCGTTATTTTTTCTACTCGAACCGGTTTCGGAACGGTAATAATACAGAGGAACGCAGGAACGGAAACGTTAAAATATAGCTTCTGCTCGGAGTGAACCGATTTAATTTTTTTTTTCGTTTTCAAGCCCTGATTATAGCAAATACCTGCAGAGGGCGCCAACGGCCTGGTGACGTTTCACTTTACAGCGTGATTAAACGATGTTTAAATCCACCATATTTTAATATTTGGCCACATGCAAACTCAGAAACTTTTATTATGAAATCGCGATGTACAATAAATGGCATATTTAGAAATAGGTTGATGTATTCTGTTGGCATTTGGCAAAGGTTTATAAATGATTTACGTTACAAATCTAGTGAGAAATGCACACATTTTTTCCCAGATGAACGTTAAGCACAGCATATGCAGAGGAAGAGTTTAGCCCCTTTCACACATACAGTCTTTGCACCGGTAAGAGTTCATGTGTGAACACTACTTTTTCAAAAATTTGTTCTGGCAATCATATCGTTCTTATGATGTCTACTCTGAGCTGTTCACAAAGCTCTGCTGCTTTTTAATTAGTTTTTCTATGTAAATATGCACTAGATGGACATCTTTGACCATTGCGCCTCACAGCTTTTCGAACGTGTCGTGCTTCTCTATTCATCAGGGCTGCGACTCTGCTGGATACTATTATGCACATCTCGTGTTTATAAGAGCAAAAAATTCTGATTGGCTAGTAATGTTAGTTTGGTTGAGTGAAAGCTGTGCTCCTCTCATACCATTGGTAGGCGAACTCATGGACTCGAAAGTGACATCAAGTTTTTTTTTTTTTTTTTAAATGTAGGATTTTTTTGTAGGATTTTCTCCCCCCTGAAAAATACTAAGTAAGATAAGCCATTTTTTGCAGTGCATTGTAAAACAGCAACTGTGCTTACTAAAGTTATATTTCTTCTAGAGCTATTAGATCTTCGATAGCATAGATCACAACATTCTCATGGATAGCTTGAGAATTACATAGGCAGTTGTGGACAAGAAATGAATATGGTTTATGTCCTAATATGATTATGACCACTTTGTTTGTGTAAATGAAGAGAGTCATCAAACACAAGTATGGAGTGCCTCAAGGCTCAATATTAGGCCTTCTGCTTTTCTCCTTGTCTACATTTTCCCTGAGAGACATTATCATTAGATTTCACTGTTACACCAATGACACAGTTTTGGATTTCCTCACAGCTTGAAGAAACACAAATTTCCAAGTTAACGGTGTGTATTAAAAATATCAAATATGAGATGGTTGGTAATTTTCTTGCATTAAATTCTTTCTTTGGACTAAATTCTAAAATTGTATTTGTCACAGCCCTACTGCCAACTCATGTTAAACTGTTTTTCAAATATGTCACCATACATGAAAGACACATAAGGGGCTTTTGCACCATGTAGTTCTAGGAACTAGCCAGCCGGGTGGTTCCTAGAGAACCAATTTCTCCCTCGGGACGTTTTCCTGGTTGCATTTGCACCGGCAGCAGGAACTCTGAAGGAGTTTACAAACGTCAACAACCGGTGAATGGAGGATGCCATGATCTGAGCTGTTTTTGTTGTGTGTCGGGGTTTCGTGATAATGGAGATGGAATGTAAACACACAATTTACGCTACTGAAGGAGCAAAAAGCTGTGCTAAGAGATGAAATTTTCTATGAAAACTTGCAGTGTTACAAATCATAGAGGCTGTGAAAAGAACAACAATGCAAACAGGTAAATGCGGCTATCGCTGTTTTCCATATTCGTGGAGTAAATATGTTTACATGTCTTTTTAAAAATGTCAGGTAGCCAGTGTTTCGTATGCGTTTGGCCAATCAGTTTAAACTTTCGTCATTTGTAGTTCCTATAGAACTGATTTAGACCCTAAATCAGCTTCCCCAAATGGAGTTCCTAGAACTAAAACCTTTCCTAGTTCCTGTGGTGTGAACGCCAAAAAGTGGGAACTTCCTCCAATAGTTCTAGGAACTATGAAAAGGTTCCTCCGGTGCGAAAGACCTTATATAGAGATGTATGATTTAATTTAGCCAGTCAGTCATCTAGTAGGCAGTCACTGCTGTGGTTTTAACAATATTATGCGGACATAAAAGTTCACAATCTCTATGAATCGCTTGAAAAGTAGATTGTGGATGTTTTCAAGATTGATCATGATATAAAATTGTCAGATCACCATATGAAAGCCATCCGGGATTCAGTTTTTATGCAGTATGACAACATACAAACTGTAAAGTGAGAATGAATCATTCTTTCTAGACAAATCGTTCAGTCACTCTTGCTTCACAGCAAGTGACACTTCACAGCACGGATATTGAGCTGAAAGATATTTGCCATAAACTACCCTGAACGCTTGTTACGTATGTAATCTGCTCCGCTGTTTTGACGTGCTGCTCACTTAAAATGGTGCTGCTGTTACGACTCACGGTCCGAATGGATGCCGGGGTGCGGATGCGGGCCGCCTTTAGAATATCAGTTATATAAATATTTAAGGATAAAAGACTCGAGTTGCTTTTAAAATATTCACGAGTCCTTTTCCTCGAGTCAAGTCTGGAGTCATTTCAGGTTGACTCTGAGTCAAGTCTGAAGTCTATAAAAATGCGACTCGAGTCCGAGTCACTAACTCGAGTGCCCGTAACGGCGCACACCTCGCCGTCGCTTTGTCTCACACACACACGCAAAGAGATACAGAGTGAGAAAGTCTTACATAACATGCAGAATTGACACGCTACATGCAAACGATATTCTTCGTTGCTTTTTTCTGTCAAAATAACAGAGTTCCTTTGGAATTCTTCAGCTTTTAAGAACTGCCGGGTTCTCCGGTAGTAGGCGGAGCTAAAGCGCAAACGACAATCTCATTGGCCGGCGCTCACCTATTATCCTCCCTGTTTTGATTTCAGCGAATCAATTCAAGCGAATGCAGACAACGTGATTAATATTCATGAATCCAGCGGCTCATTAATGCTTAGTGCATTATTGTTATTAGTAGTAGAATTCGTAGTAGTTTTCTCTTAGTATTATTTGTAGTTTTTTTCCTTTTTTTTATATAGAAACACTAAATAACAAACAATATCTTAAGCAGCAGCACCAGTCCTAAGATCAGTTAAAATTACAATTTATTTCTAAGTCAATCTACTGCAATATTTCCTCTCGCAATCAGTAGAAAATGTGGTTAACACCTAGTCTTGCATGAAGAAAAAAACAAAAAAAAAAGATACCCTCATATACCGAGAAACCGGCTTAACTTTGAAAAATACAGTGATATAAATTTTTGGTCATACCGCCCAGCACTACTTAATCGATGCAGAAATAGACATAATCGATTATAGCCTACTGACATTATTCGCATATGCGCTTGTCACGCGAGTATTAAAAAATGCACTCTCTGTTTTTAAATTCGAGATCTGGGCACATTTTTGGAAAAAACAAGCTTATAGTGGCACGTGTGTGCGCTAGAGACGATCGCGGCGGGCTTCATTGCACATAAGCACGCTGAGACGTGTGCATTGCTTGACTTGTGCGCCATTATTTCAGTGTTTTACTTTAGTTATCTGTCATTTCTGCCGTTTGGAATGCAGTACGTATTAGATGCACGAAACTCGAGCAATGGCAGACTTTCACGTGCGCTTTGTGTTTGATTTCCTGAAGCTCACGGCTGCGGTTAAATGCACTTTCACCTTCTATGATATGAAATTGATGCACACACAGTGAGTTGCGTTTTCAGAGCAGGACAAAACATCTGATACGTCGTAATAGATCTGTGCATGCAGCCTGTTAAAGCTGCCACTGTCTATGATCTCATCAGTAATAATCAAACGGCAATAATACTGAGGAAAACAGAAAAACTATGATCGTCTGTAAACTTCTGAACACTTACAGTACTCTCAGAAACTTAAAGTACTTTGTTTATCACTTGTAATTGTCTTTTTTCCCCCTTTATTACTTTATATTTGCTTGTATGTTTTGATGCTTTATTTAGTTGGTTAAAGTCTTCTTATTATTATTATTATTAATTTGTCATTTTTTTTTTAAAAAGTAGCCTGCTTATATAATTTAATAAAAATGCCCAAAATAAATTTGATATAATCATGATGCATCATGATATCAAATTGAATCAAATCGTTGACACGATAATCTTAATGGATTCACGAAACCAGTGACGATTAACACCCCTAATGTGCATGTGTTCAGCGATTAGACTATAAAAACCATAAGCTTCCTTGAGTTTAATATAAACCACATGGCCCAGGATCTGCCCCACCAACATTTACGGTTAGGAGCCGCTACTGATTGAAACAATAACCAATAAAGTGTCAAGCACCAAAAGCAGCCCATAGTTCTCCGAGTTCTCTTTAATTAAAAAAAATATGCTTTTTCATTCTTTCATGGTTGCAGTATTTTAGTTCAGATTTTTAATTGCTATTGATTTAATTTAAAAAGTGCTGTATTGACCGATGTTTTGTAGATGTTCAGTTGTTATGCTTTTTTAATGTTATGCCATTTGTATGTATTTTCAGTGACACAGTCTTCACTGATCAGTGGATACATGCGTTCTGGCCTGAAAGTACTTATTTAATTCTTGGCAGCTGTAAAAGTAAACACATAGGAAATGTTTTCAGAATAATTTTACATACAAAACTGATGCCATATGCAAAGATGATAATCACAGACAGCAAATGCTGATTAGTCATATTTTGGTTTGCCTCAACTTTTTATTTTTTTAAGTTACACTCATTCATTGATTTTTTTGGGCTAATTCTCTATTATTATTTTTTTAATTTAATGCATGACATGTTGAAATAAATGCCCAACATGTATTCAGGATCATCTCAGCTGCACTTGAAGGCAGCATCAGTATTTGTCTGGTCATGTGATCTCACGTCCGTCCACATGAATCGACCCGCTCCATGCTGGACGCGTGGCGCTCTTTTTTCGTTGTCTTTATTCCCTATCAAATATTTTAGTAATCATCATAAATTGATAAAACCTCAAAATTCATCCTGTGAAACCCATTTTGAAATCGGATATTGCGTTACCATGGAAATGGTACTTTAAAATATTAAAGTATTTCTTAGTGGGCGGAGTCAAGTGTCATATTACACAATGCATTACGGTCTTTTAGAATCAAAACTTGACAAAATACATATCGCCGGAAAGGTCTGACTCTCAGTTTGCCATATGTGGTGGTCTTTTTGTGATCGGAGTAATATTGACAGAGAAATCTAGACATTTGTGACAGAAAAATGCATATTCAATGGAGTTTGGATGCACCCGGTGGCTGTTTGTGGTATAACGCCATAAATAATATCTCACAGGAACCTCAATTTTTTTCATATCAACTTCAAATTTGGAACATAACTTATTTAGACAAGGCTTTAATTTTATATCAATTTTAGAGTAAAACCTGTTATGTAAAATATTTATTTTATATAAAACATAAAAAAATTAGTACTGTGTATTTTCTTTACAGTAAATATAAACTTCTATAACTTTGTTACTGTCATATTTTAAAATAATTCCACTTCTACAGTAATCTGCTGATTGTCTTCTTAACAAAGAGACCATCTGTATTCCAAAGCACTCATGAATTATAATAGTGTAAGTTTGGATAGTCACGTATATGTTCAAACATGGGGGGGTGACAGTTAAAGGGTTAATTATGACATTCTTCAAAGATATCATTAATTTCTGTAGAGCTGGACACTTTCATGAGGATCAAATGAGTGAGTCCAGCTTTGAGAATGAAAACCAACCTATGTCTTCATCACTATCTTCAAGTTTCACTTCAAATGCGTCTTCAATCTGTATGTCTTCAGTCTCCTCTTTAATGAACTCCATCTTTGTAACAGTGTCTCGTGGATTTCTGTGTGTTTAAGATGAGAATAATTATAATAATGCACACTTTTCAATCAGCTCTGTAATTCAGTGCTCTGTAAGGGAGTAGGAATGATAGTTAATCACCTGATTAACCACAAACAAACACTCAAAACTAGCTCTATACATTAATAACATGGGTTAGCCACTTCATATTTAGCCATGTATTGTTTACATTCGTTACTGATCACATTTCATAGAGGCTACTTTCGCCAAAACATGTGCAGTTGGTTTGTAAAAGTTGTCATTACACATATGTGTTTTTCACAACTTGCCAGTAACTGAATTCGTGTTTATGATAAACTGATATACAATATAGAGAGCGAAATAAGACGCATCTGTTACATTATAACGTGCGTATGCGCTTTACTCACACAAAATGTCCTTCATTAACGTTAGATACGCTATTACAACGTCACGTTCAATAACGATGAAACCATTTTAAAACATGATTAAATGGATTGCGTTCATTTAAACGCTTAAAAACACAAACCTGTCTTCATTCGAATCACAACAAACTGCCGGAGCGCGGCGCAGCCTTGTGACGCCACGGCGCCAAACCAAAATAAAAGTCATGGGTACAAACACAAATTAAACATAAACAGGAATATTCAATGCAGTTGGACTGTGAGAAGATCCAACAAAAATATGCATGTAGCACAAATTATTAGAATAAATGTACTTATTATTTTGCAAAATGTCTAGATATTTTTATGTCATGCTATGACTTGCTGGTAAAAAATAACGTCAAAGAACAACTTTGCTGGATTAAAGTACATTATTGAATAAGCAGTTATTCTTGGAGCATCTGCAGACTCTATATAGACCATACAAAAGATGCTAAACAAATATATTTATAAATAAAGGAATTAGTTTGACAGCAAAGGTAGATCTCCCGAGCCCTGAAGTGATTTATTAGAGCCAGTGTAAGGATATAATAAAAAATTACAATATAATATACTTTGCTTTGAAATTTTGCTTTATGAAAATATGCAACTTTGAAAGGTTTTTGTATTAAGCCTCCTATTATCTCCTGTTAGTCATGTATCTTGTCATCCAGATTTGCAGGACAGTGTATGGAATGGGAGTGAATTATGATTTGGTAAATAAACAGGCATCCAATTACAGTCCCAGTCTTTGAAAGCAAAGATGGATCGTGGCTTACCACTTTCTGACATAATGTAATAATATTCAAACCATGCAAAAATGTCTAACTTCTCAATGCAAGATTTAAAAGAATATAGGTATTTCACCATCTACTGTATTGTGAAAAGATTCAGGAAATCTGTCTATAAAGGGAAAGGCAGGAAACCTGTGTTGAATCTGTGCAAGATGTATTTGTCACATACACGATTATACAGAGAGTATTAACCAGCAGTGAAATGTGAGTCAGGTCCGCTCCATGGACAGTGCAAATATTATAGAAAACAACACAAGGGAAGTATGCATAAAATTAAATGAATAAAAAAGAAAAAGATATAAAGAACAAAATATAAAATAATGTGCATGATAGTATACTGTAGACTTAAATATTAAGATAAGCATGACTGTACGAGAGAGGAATGTGCAAACATGGTTGACATGAAGCAGCAGAACCAAAAAAATAAGATATCAAGACACAGAAAGTGTTGTGTGCAAATGACACTGACAGTATGAGGTAGAGAATAATGAGTGTGTGATTAGTGATTAATAAGTGAAGTCAGATGATGTTAAGAGGCTGAGTTTGAGTTCAGGAGTCTGATGGCCTTGGGGAAGAAACTCCTCCTGAGTCTCTCAGTTTTTGCCATCAGGCTGCAGAAGCGCTTACCAGAAGGCAGCAGAGTGAAAAGACAGTTTCCAGGGTGATTTGAGTCCTTGGTGATTTTGACAGCTCTGCTTCTGCAGCGTTTGATGTAGATGTCCTGCAGAGAGGGGAGAGCAGACCCAGAGATGCGCTCAGCTAAGCGCACAACTCTCTGCAGGGCTTTGCAGTCTTGACTGGAGCTGTTTCCATACCACACTGAGATGCACTGAGTCAATACACTTTCTATGGTGCCTGAATAGAAAGTTTTCAGGATTGTTGGTGAGACCCTGAATTTCCTCAGCTGTCGCAGGTGGTACAGTCTTTGCCTGGCTTTCTTCTTTCTTCACTTTTGAGCCAAGAGATGGTACTGCGTGAGAAATCACCATCAACCACATATAAGCAACTGTTCATTACATTATCAAAGAACATTATCACTGACTTCAGTCTAGCCCAGTGGTTCTCAACCTTTTTTTCCTCCGGGCCGCACTATGGTCCAAGTGCAAGTCTCACGGGCCGCACGCATCTCATTTACATATTACGTCACCAATACAAACCAACCAGATTTATAATATTATTTATAGCCTAAATATATCTAAACAATTACATTTATTGAAATAAATAAAATAATTCTAAGTTACTCACCTGATAAAACACCTGATGCTGTCTGGAGCTGACCAATCTTGTGAAATTCTGCTCGAAAGGAGTAACAGCACAATGAAGTTGTGATTGTAAGTTTCAGTCTGTAAGACGCGCGCGGAATCGTGACATGACGCGCGACACTGCAGAAAGTGTGCGTTCACAAATGTAGCCTATGTTGATCCAAATATGGAAAGCATTTTCAAATTTAATAATCTGAGGTTCTCTCCAGAGATGTTTTGTCACATTTCTGTAATTAAGGATGATTGCTGCGTAGTAGCCTATGGGGCCGTTCACATGTCGTGCTTAAAAACGCGTGGAAAACGCTAGGCGCTTTCTCCTTTCCAAAGCGCTCTGTAGCTTGCGCTCCCGTGGCGTCTGCCGTTGCTAAGCAACCATGACCTGCGCTCTCCATGAAGACGCGGAAGTTTCAGCATAAATGGATTTCCAGCACTGAAAATCGCTTGCAGTAGCTCTGCTACTAAATTTATTTAAAAAAGACTATCCCTGTACAGCTATGATCAGCTGTTTCACCATCTTGGCTGAGCTTTCAATGTTGTTACAGGAAAGGATGAAGCTGATTGGTTGGTTCTTGTCACATGACCCGCGGTGCGCTTGCGGCAATCTGAGAATTTGAAATGTTTTTATCTAGATGCGGCGCGGACGCGCCTGGAAAAAGCGAGCGTCGCTTCCATTACATTTGAAATAATGAACTTGAGCGCGCAAAAGACGCAATATGTGAATGGCCCCTGGGTGTTTCTTTTTACCTGAACATCTTCAAGTGAGTGGCACGGGGCAAACCGAGAGTTGATGCCGAAAGTCCAGCACTCTCTTCTCTGCGCCCATTCTTGTTTGAATGCGTTCCTTCGCTGGCATTTTCCACATTTCGTTTTCTCCCTTAACAAATTTGTCCATTCTGATGCTCAGTTTTACAGAACTAATGGCTGCTGATGACTCTTTGAATTGAATTCTGCCAAAGTGCGCGCTTGTATGTGTTCGTTAAATGCGTAACATTAATTACGTGAGTACAGATCTGCTCATGTCTGAAAATAATATATATAAAAAACTAAATTATTTTACATAACAAAAACATCATAGCGTATATTTGTTTAGTACATTTTTAAAGTAATGTAAAAACTAAAATGAATTGTAAAACTGAAAGTTATTGTTTAATTGTGTTCAGCACAGCATGGTGGGCCGCATTAGGATTCGTGACGGGCCGCATGCGGCCCGCGGGCCGCGGGTTGAGAACCACTGGTCTAGCCAGAGTTCAAGCACTCTCAAAAACTCCCATTATAATAAGCTGTTCGTATGCACATCGTATGCACTTTGTTGTTTCTGATGAGAGAATTCGCCATAGAGCACGTGCACTGAACAAAACACCAGCGTTTCGGCGATGACTCATCTGAACGACTCTGATTGGCCATTACATTCATAAACTTAACTGAATCGTGTGATGGCACGTGCCCCATCAGTTTGAATTAGCAGGTGTATGGCTTCTCTCTGGTGTGAATTCTCATGTGCCTTTTAAAGCTTCTTTGCTGAGTGAAACTGTTTCCACACTGAGAGCATGTGTAAGGCTTCTCACCGGTGTGGACACGCATGTGGCTTTTAAGGGTTTACTGAAAAACATTTCCCACACTGTTGACAGGTGAAAGGCTTCTCTCCAGTGTGAATCCTCATGTGGACTTTAAGATTACCATGTTCAATGAAACATTTCCCACACTGTTGACAAGTAAAAGGCTTCTCTCCGTCGTGAATCCTCTTGTGGACTTTAAGGTTTCCATATTGAGTGAAACTCTTTCCACACTGTTGGCAGGTGAAAGGCTTCTCTCCAGTGTGATGTTGATATTTGGTTAAATTTTGGTTGCGACGTCGGGTGACCAAAATTCAATGTAAATTCAACGTCTAATGTCAATGTTAAATTGATGTCCGATACCGACGTCAGCTGATGTTGAGATTTTGTTGTTTTTAGGTTGTGTAACCAAAATCCAATGTTAAGTCAACGTCAAATTGACGTCAACCTGATTTTCATATTTCAACCAAAATTCAATGTCTGTACAACGTCATGTCCAACGTCAACCTGACGTTACATAGACGTCTGGTGCCTGCTGGGATCAAACTGGCTGTTGCGTTGACTATCAGTGGAGGGACAGAAATCTCTCAGAATTCATTTAAAAATCTTCATCTGTGTTCAGAAGATGAACAATTTTTCAGGTTTGAAACAACATGAGGTGAGTAAATGATGACACAATGTTCATTTTTGGGTGAACTATTCCTGTAACATCACACATGCCCCATTTGAATGGCAGAAGAAACATGTTAGTCCATCTGTTTTTACAAATAATAAAATTTTACATTGAGAAATTGAAGCATTTCTTACATATTGAAACTAATTACTGGTTTGTTATTTAGTGCTTCCTCTCAGGAATTTGTGAAACAATGGCACAACATAACGTCAGCATCAATGACTCAACTGCACCAGATGATGGTTTACTTCCCTTTAGGGAGTTGATGGACTTAACATGGCAAAACGATTATGCAGAACTTGTGTTTATCCGTGTCCTTTCAGTCGTTGAGATTCCAGTCATGATCTTAACTCTGATCGGCTTGTGGTTCATCATCAAATCCCGGCCTGCTGCTTCAGTTTTTGTTAGTCATTTGATATTTTCAGATCTCATACAGGTCATTTGTTTGTTAATAGCAGCATCAACTACCTCATCGACACTTTATCTGACTGCTGAATATTACTATTCTTTGATTGTGGGTCTGTATTTTATGGCATGTGTTGCTTTTGAACGATATCTTCTGGTTTCTCATCCCATCTGGTACAGATCTCACCATTCACTCAAACTCTCCTGTTTTATTTCTGTGATCGTCTGGTTTGTGCCTCTGATCTTTACAATAAGATGCTGCCATTGTTTTTATTATAATACTCTACCCATGAGTATAGCGTGTTTAATTCCTTACCCCATAATCATTCTCTGTTTTGTTGGCACTTGTCGAGGTCTTTCTCGCTCAATATCACTGACTGCTCTTCAGCGCAAATTAATTTTGGGCAGTTTGTTCCTGGTGCTGTTGACTTACACATTTCTCATTCTCCCTTTATGGTATTTCTGCCATATGTTAATATACAATCTAACCACTATGCACGATTCCTCGTGTATGTGAATCCACTTGCTGACTGTTTGCTGTACATGTTCATAAGGCCTGATGTTCGTAATATGATGACGTCTGTTCGCTGCTGTTGTAGACATCAGAGTTTGAATCACAACCAGGACGAACACTCTGTAGTGAATCCACAGAACAGCTGCACTGCTTTAGTGCTGTATTTCAGCTCAAACGCCTGCACCTCATTCACTAAACACCTGCAGCTCAGTTTAACCTGCTGCTAAATGAGCTGAAAAACTTGTTAGCTGATTTTCCCTATGCATGTACATTTCCCATGCTCATTTTAGAGACAAAATTGCAATATTAAAGGGATAGTTCACTCAAAATGAAAATGTAATTTATGTCAATGATCAAAACATTTTTGGGGGTAAACTATCCCTAAAAAGACCTGTCTCAGGTCTCCTGATTTTAAGTGCATGATTAAAGTAGAGTATATTAGAGGTGTACTAAGTGAACTTTATAAAAGTATAAAATATTAAGCAGCACTAGAAAATGACATGGCAATCTGAAGAGTTTGATAAGCAGGTAGCTGTAATACTACTGTGTGTTTTTGTAGAAGTGTGTCGTATAGACGACTGTATTGTTTTTGTATATTAAAGAGCTTACTGTTCTCCGGTGTCTGTTTCTGCCTCTACTTATTTGACAAATAACTGTTGATGGTGAACTGTACGTGCATTAGCATTTTTAAGTTCAAGTTTATTTATAAAGCACATAATAATACAACAGTGTTAAAACAGTTAAAAATATAACAAACACAAATAACCACAGTTAAATGATATACAAGACAGCTTCTCTCAGACACTTAACTCTTTCCCCGCCAGCGTTTTTGAAAAAAGTTGCCAGCCACCGCCAACATTTTTGAGGATTTTCACTAAAATGTCATTGCCCCCAGAATATTTTGTTGTATGAATATCTGAACATATGCAATACATCAAAATAAAGACCAGATCCTCTACTTTTTAAACAAACAAACAAAAATCTGTTTTATTCTAGCTTCAAGCATTCTTTTTTTCATAAACTCTTGAATGTAGGTAGGTTTCATAAAACAACATTTTGAGCAAAAAGCTGAGAAAATCACATTTTTATCAAAGACTACATCTGGATGATATTTAGTATGATGATCAAAGCAAAGACGCAGTAGATGGCTTCCATCAGTATCCCAAAGCATGCACAGGCCTTTAACACCTTCTGGATCCTCATTTCACTCATTTATATTCTTTTTATTGTTGATGATTGCATTATTTTTCATATGTTTACATATGAGATCGCTCATTTCTGCACCTTCCTCGTCTACAAGAAAGAGTTAAAGGTATAGTTCACCCAAAAATGGAAATTCTGTCATTCATTTCTCGTCGCTCCAAACCTGTTCCAAGACCTTCGGACCACGAATTAAGATATTATTTGATGAAATCCAAGAGCTTTCTGACCCTACATAGACAGTAATGCAACTGAAATGTTCCCAGGCCCAGAAACACAGTAAAGACATTGGTAAAATAGTCCATGTGACATCAGGGGTTCAACCGTAATTTTATGACTATAACTAGCACAGTTTAAAGGGATAGTTAAATTCTCGTGTGCTTATGTGTGAGTGCTCGGTGAATTGCGTGAAGTGATGATCATTGTAGCCAATCACAGACGTATCTGTTGAGCCCGTGAACACAGTGGCCAATCAGCGGTGTTTAACAATCTGCTCAAATCTTAGAGGGAAATGGACGAATTTCAGTACCGACTGGTACTTTTGACAACACATTAGTTTGTTGACTGGTCTGACTGAGTAGTTGCTGGACACATTCGATTCTCAGTGCTTTCTCTCCAGTGCTGTAATGAAATTTGAGCTTGCTACCTTAAGGCTTATTGTAATTACTACAAAAAAAAAATTGAAAGGGGTAATTCATCCAAAAAATTTAAATTTGCTGTTGATTTACTCGCCCTCAGGCCATCTGAGTGTTCAGTTGATCAGTAAAGAAAATTGATTTTTTTTTTCTGGTTCATATAATGCAAGTCAGGGGGTATGTTCTTTTCAAGAGTCAAAAAACATACAGACAAAACAAAATTAATAAATGGATAAATAAATGAACATTTTGGATGAACTATTATGTTTAAGTTTTATTAGTCATTTATCATAAAAGTATGTGAATGGAAAAGTCTAAACATTGAAAACGGTTCATGACCTTCATAGAGTTTCCTCCCCCTGCCATTGCTTCTGGACGAAGCATCCCAAGCACCCCCTGCATTCTTATCATGGGTTTGTATTCTGTTTTATATAATCATTTTTAATTAATCATTATTTGTTTAATATTGGCAAAAAACAAAAAAAATATCATTCATTCAATTTGTTCAAACATCTGAACCTTGAGTGTATAAGTTGCATAAGAGTTGTATAAGTGTACAGGTGTAGAGACTTAAACTACTGTGTGTTTGGAGTGTTTTTTTCAAGTGGACTTTTAATGTTTTTTTTGTAATACCTGTATGCTATTTGTTGGTGCCTAAGGTGATGGACGATTCAAGATTACTGTGGATCAGGAAATTGTTAATGATCACATCTCCCCGATTGTGGCCCTGAGCTACACCTTCTCTTTGTTTTATGTTTTAAACATCAAATACTCCAAAGAGATTCCACTTTCCATGGAATTTATTCAAAGTTAAGCCACACATTGTTATGAAATGTCGAGTATTGAGTATTGCTATTTTACAATTGATATTGAATCTTGCTTCTCCCAGGGTTAAATCTTAAGCTGCAAACAGTTGGATGGAAGTCAATAGCTGCCATCAGCTGTTTGGTTATCAGCATTCTTCAAAATATCATCTTTTGTGCTCAGAAGAAAGAAACTCGTACAGGCTTGGAACAACATGAATGAGAGCAAATGATGAAAATCTTCTTATTTTTTGGGTGAACATCACTGTAATGTCAAGCACTGATTAAATGATCAATTGCCTTGCTTAATAATGCATTCTTCAAAATATCTTTGATATTACGCAACGCCTGAAAATAGTCCCCAGCTATATCATAACTAGTTACCTAGCTGGGGACTACTTTCAGGCGCTGCGTAATATCATTGCACCTGCTGCACATATGGTACGGCAGCAAAGCTCCTTGATTATTACACCGGAATGAGAGTATAGTTCCTCATATCGGCCTAGAAAATCACAACTTTTCATTTTCCGTCAGTCTTAGTACACGATGTAACTACAGAAGAGGCAAGTTTTAAATAGGAAAAATATTGAAACTCTTTGGTCATTTTTGAGTGAGATGCTAATGATCTAATCAGATTCAATGATCTATTCTAAGCTACGCTAAAAGTGCTACCGCCAGACCCGGAGATCGGCTGAATGGATTCAAAAACGGTAAAACTCAACTGTTTAACTCTTGGGGAGTTGTAAAATGAGCCTATTTTCAAAAAAAGGGGAGTGTTCCTTTAAAAGAACCCTATAAAGAACCTTTGTTGAACATGGTAATCCTTTTGTATTACTAGATGGTACTACTTTTTTCTGTTATATTTTAACATCATACAATAACTTGTGCTGTATTTTTTTTTCTCTTTTTTTGTCTTAGCATCACCCAGCAACCTGAGGAAACTTCTGAAATTCTGGGTTGGATGGGAAGTTGTGCCATGCTGTCACAAACGGATACAGAGACAGCAGGTGAGTGAAACAACAGGATGATTTATTAACAAGAGGATGGGAATCAGGTTGTGAGACTGGCAGGTAAGGAATCCAGAGAGAGAGACAGTTCAAATGAGTCTTAGCTGTAAACTGATCAGAGTCCTTTCTTGGCAGGAACAACGGAGGGCATGAATCAGGATTGAACCAGGAATCATGACGGGGAAACACAGGAGGATCTGGAAGGTAAGTAGCAAAGGTTAATAAGGTGGGGTATGGTGACTGATCAAAGGTGTGAACGGTAGACCGGATGGTGAGTGTCTGTGGGAAGCGTGTCTTTGAAGGGGAGCTGATGAGTGCTGATGAGTGACTGCAGGTGTGGGTGATCAGAAGACAGGTGATTGTGATCTGGTGATTGTTGGGGCCGGTGACTGAGGTGGCTGTGAATCCCTGACACATGCATCCTCAAGCTGGAAGCGGTTCAGTCGACTGAACCAAACCAGTTACCAAAGGCATACCCTTGTGAAGAGCACATCCGCTTGCCAGATCACTATACCTCCCTCTCAGCTCTCACAGCTGACATGATGGTACGTCTGCAGTCTGTGGAGAGTGGTTTAGGCCTTGTTTAGATCTTCATGAATTAATTCAAACACGTTAGATTGAGAATGTTGCTTGTTACTGTTGCTATTAAATACGTCAGTGCTATAGTCGTTATTGCACTTCTTCGCACCGAAATGTATAATTTGGGCCGTTCACCCAGTTTTTGGTTTTACATTTTGTAGTTGACTGAATTCTACTTGTGCACTGCATGACCCTTGGCTGGCCTTGTGCAGTAAAGGTTTGATATGAGGACTTGATGTTCACTGTGATTATGGTCAATAAAAATCTTATCCAATAACTCCATGTTATTTATTTTGATTAAATACTGGTAAAAAAAAGAGTGTAATGGTTAGAAAATCAACTAAAAAGCAGCAAAAATTCATGCAACAAGATATCTAAATTTCAGCAAGCAAATTTTCTTCATATTGAACTGTACTAAAAAAAATGTCTGTGCCATTGGACTCAGAGGGTTGTAGAGGATTAATATGTTCTCTCAGCTGCTCCAGTTGCTCAGGAGTTAGTGGGCTGTCAAACTGTGGAATATTCACCACAATATACCCACTGTCCTCCCAGTCGATGTAAGGAATGGTCATCTCCTGAAATAAAACAACAGGGAAAGATTCACTGTGTTATTACTGAAATTATATTAATAATGGTTAATTTATTTATTACAATCATTTTGAGAATTATCTAGGTTTGTAAAATTTGAATTAAAATTATTTTCTTAATGTGTAACTGCTTCAGTACCTCTGGGTTGGCAATGGGATGTTCCATCTGACCAGCCTCCCACACTTGGTTTGGTGAGAGGTTTTGCACTGAAATAATTTAAAATGAAAGTATATCCAATTCACTAATTTTATGATTGATATGTTACATAAAAAAAAAACAAAAAAAAAACAGCACCACCTTTCATGTTGATATCCTGTGTTTCGGAGCAGCTCAAGCCGTTTCTCATCAAAACATCCAACTGCTGCATGAGCATATGATACACAAACTACAGCTCTCGGCTGGATAAATCAACCCAATGTCGCGCTAGTAAGGTTTTAACAATTGTAATCAAGGTCAAAACGATTAGTGACATGTTTTACAACTTTAAGTACATGTTTTCCATCACACTTATTTGACGCCTGAGACAGGTTTGTGTATGCAAGTGCAGGAACCCAGGGCAGAGTGTCTGATGCTGTGTGAGTTTGATGTGTGTGTTTGCCCGCTCTGACCTGAGAGTTGCTATGGACACTGGCCTACTGCATATCCCCCTTCAAGATACTCTTCCCAACACTGATGTCACAATGCCCTACATGTGCATCAGTGACGAGGCCTATCCACTCAGAACAGACCTCATGAAGCCCTATCCTTTTCAAAATCTGAACCCAAATCAAAGGATTTATAATTACCATCTTTTCAACGCATGCCGTGTTGTTGAAAACGCCTTTGGAATTTTGGCAAATCACTTCAGACTTTTTAGAACAACTATTTAAACAACAGAGTTGATTCGGTAGGTCTCTGCATCACATGGGCCTTTAAACAGTCCAGATGTCGGAGGATCCCGTTTTAATTAAAGGTGAGTGGTTTCTGTCCACTGCCGCTGGGTTTAGGCTTCATAAGTTTGCCATATTGTGTTCTTAGTGATGCTACTCTTGTTTTCACCTCATTCACTGCAAAAAAGATGTCACAATTACAACATTATTATTACATCCTATTTGTATCATTTCTCTCTTACTCACAAAGACACACACAAAAAATAAATGTTTTAACTGATCAATGAATATCAGATTTTTTAGTTATTATAAATAATAGCAAATTAAACACAATAGGAGCCTATTACTAACAACAGGACAAATACAACAGAACAAAGATACAAATTAAACAAACGGTGCTTTATGTTTTTCAGGTATATGAAATACTACAGTAACTGAAAAGTCATATTTAAAATAAATTCATATTTAAAATAATTTGTAGCTCTGATTCAACTGTGCGATATCCCCATGAGGGCCGACCAAAATTTCTGACATGTCAGAAATTCATCTGACCATCTGATTGCCGGTCGTGGGAGATTAATGACCTCTCAGTTCCCCCAGGACACTGCACGACAAAAGACGCGTGACAAAGCTGAAATTCAGCCAGACTCAAGAAAGAGTCGCACGAGTCAGAATTGGACAGTGTATGAATGCAGCCAATCCAAACGCATCCTCATACAGTCATAAGATAGTACTTTAGTCAGAAATTTTTCTAGTGATTTATTTTATTACACTTTAGGCCATCTGCTCTCTCATCGCTCTACTTTGATGTTGTACAATTGGTCTGAGCAGACACGCTTCAAGACAAACAGTAGTAGCATGTGTAGCAGTATGTGTGAACCTTCATTAGTACACACATACTCCGTATAAGCAACTTACGCTCATCAGTTCTCTCAGCACAGCATGTCTCATTTCAGTGTGCTGTTAGAGTAACTGGAAAAAAACGTATACTCCAAAACATTGATTTATTTTGAGTCAGAGTGACTGTCAGGCACGTTCAAATGTGGATCAGTGCTGACTCGAGAAGTGAAGTGTTTTGAATAATTCAATCTGATTTGGTGAACTGGTTCACGAACTGGACATCACTACTGAATGCTGAAAATGCCAACGTTATCATGTTAGAAAGTCTGATCTGTTTGGTGATACATAGCACCTGTTAGTGCAAACTGACACCACTGTGTGAAAAAAAAAAGGTTTTTATTTTAGGCCCCTTATTTTCTTGTGTGATAAGCAGCCCTTCAAAAGCAACTTTTATTACTTAATTCATCCAAAATAATCTTTTATGCAACTGCTGGCAGCCCCTGTATGATGACCTGTTGTTAATGTTTGATTCATTATTTTGATCCATGTATAGCAATGTTTTATTCAGGTCATTGTAATCTTCATCAGTACTTGCAATAAAAAAACTTTATCAGAGGGAATATTTCAACATAGGTATTCTTTACAATGGTCTTTTTTGTTAAAGGAACCATAAATTTATCCAATCATAAACAAATCCAACATTCCTCTAACATACTGTGCAGCAGGGTCATATTTCATAAAAACAGAGTTCACATTTCTTTCAGCACACACTGAGTTTTTCACACATTTCATACGAACCCTGGACATGCATTTCTTGTGCATTTATTGTAGGCCCAATCCCAATTCTATTTTACACCCCTTTGTCTACAACTAGGTCTTAACCTTCCCTAACAGAGTGGCAAGGGGTAGGGGTGAGAATATTCCTCTAAGATATCGGACACCACTACTACACCGGTACACGTCATCATACATCGTCACTAGCTCGTACGTCACAGGAGATGCAGCCATGGTCCTGTTTGCGATGTTTATCACAAACTTCCAAGATGCTGTCGTAAGCTGTAGTCATCTCAGTAGCTTGGGTCACAGGTATTTATTTTTTTTTTTTTTTTGCATTTGTCTTCAGCAAATTGCAGAGGACAAAGTAGAAAACGATATCTTCGCCTATGTTTGCTGGTGGATCAGTTTATGGTATGTATGATGACTGCCAAGGTATTTTGTTGTATTTAATGTTAACAAAGCTAACTACACAACTCGGTAATGTTAGAAGCTGGACATGTAGAATTTCCATAGACTCCTATACTGTGGTGTAGTATGAATCCGTTGTAGTTACTGACCTATGTTTGTATCCATTTGTGTTTACTGTGTGAAATGTTTACAGGATTTATACGACTGAATAACCTTATGAAGTTACTTGATTGTATGTGTTGGCCTATTTTTTTTTGCACCATAGCTTGTGTGCTTTGTTTGGGGAGAGGAGAGAAGTCTTTCCAATTCAGAATATGATGTGAAATTTTTTTTTTCAGGCTGGTCATCCAGTAACATACTGCAGGTTAAACCATAACATGCCTATCTTTACGGTTGTGGCTTGGCGTGGCAGCTGAAGCAGGATTTCTGCCTGAGCAGAAGAGCAATGAATGCTTTGCAGGGGCTCTTGGAAAGAGAACAGGACCATGGCTGCAGTCATTGGCTGGAAGCTCTTATCTACTTTTACTGGCTGGCCATTGGACTGTCATATCGGGTTGTGTCCAGTGTTTTCAATGTGCTGAAAGCAACAGTCCACCGCATAATCCACAGAGTGACACAAAACGTATGGGTAAACCTGAAAAAGCACAGGAGCTGCATGCAGACAAGGATTTGTCCAACTATCTAGAGCCCCTGCATTTAACAACGTTGTTAGTGCAATAGATGGAACCCACATCAGGATCAAACCTCCAATGGCGGCACCAACAGACTATTTAAACTACACACGCTTTTATTCCATCAACATGCAAACAATATGTGATTCCAGTGGATGATTCCTAGACATATTTGTTAGCTATCCAGAGACAGTTCATGACACACAAATATTGAAAAACAGTTTATTTTATAGGGCACAATGGTATCCCTCTACAGAGTACATTATTATGGGTGATGGGGGCTATCCCTGCTGTTTAGACACCCCAGTCTGCTTGATCACACCCTACAAAGTCCAGAGGCAGTTCAATTACTACCACTTAAGGGGGCGCAGTATAATCGAAAGGGCTTTTAGTATGATGAAAACAAGATGGAGGTTTACACTTTTCAGAACCTTGGAGGTCTAAGGAAGCAATGACCTTGGGTATGTTTGTTAGAGACAGTAAGATACAGACCACCGGGGTGGTCTTCCTGTCCCCACGCCGGAGCGAAGGGGGTTCAGCTCCGGAATCGGGCGCTGACTACCCCTCTGGGGGTGGTGGTGCCTGGACCTAGGAGTATAGAGTGCATATGGGGAGTGTGAGTGTGGGTACCGTGTCCATTTTTGTGTGTCTACATGTGGGGCGAGGGTGTGAATATTCGTTTGCGTGCATGAGGGTGGGAACATATGCTTGTGTATATGTGTGCTTGTCGTCTACGTCTATGTGTCAGGTCGGGCCTTAGACTCCACCTCACTCATCATCTTAGTCGACCCCCACCCCACCACCATGCCCTGCCGGTGGAGGATGCCGCCGGTGCGTTGGTGATTTCTCGCGCCGGGGCAGGATGCTCGGGCGAGCGCCGGCCCACTCTCGGCGGTCGCTTGGCGGGGCCTGGCCCTACTGGCCTTGCTGGGCCCCGATTGTGGGGTGGGGGGCCTTTGGGTCTCAAGGCCCGGTCCGCCCTGGTGTGGTCGGCTGCCGGTGGAGCCTGCGGGCTTGCCGCCACGGCACCCTGGGGCGTCTACACTGTGGCTGTCGGAGGTCCCACCTTCGGGCTCTCCTCTGCCCTTTTCTGGGTGGGGGCCGCGGTTGTCCCTGCGGTGGTTCTCCTGGGGGTCCCGTGCCCTGGGGGGCCTCCGGATGTTTGGGGCCCGGGTCTTTTCCCGTGCCTGCTTCATGCCTTGCGGGATGGGGCTGTTGTTCCCCACACACACTATTAAACATTTACATGGAGGAACCTTATGAACACAAGCGCGCTCACACACACAGGTGTACACTCAAGCATTCACATTGGTATAAAAACAGGTGCTCACAGACACACATTGTCTTGATCTGCTGTTGCTTCAAAACTTATTTTGTAATATTAGTTATGTGTGCTGCTCAATAACATTTAACATTTAGAATTTGTGATTCATACAGATGTTGGTTGTTGCTGCAGTCTCTTTGATGTTGTGTCTTCGGTTGTTTTCTTCTGTTGTTTTCTCTTTTTGTCAGCAGGTATCGAAGCAAATTGTCTTTTTTTTTTTTTTTTTTCCTCTCCCTCTCTCTCTCTATCCCCCATTCTCCTTTTTTCTCTCTCTCTCTCCCCCTTCTTTGTTGACTTTCCCCACAACCTTTTTTTTTTTTTTTTTTTTTTCCTTTCTTCTTTCTTCTTTCCTCTTTCTCTCTCTTGTTTTCTCTGTCCCCTGGTCTTGTCTGTCACAGTGTGGTTAAGTAAAAGGGTATATAAAATTAAATTAATTAATATAAAAAAAAAAAAATAAAAAAAAAATATATATATATTTAATTAAAAAAAAAAAAGAAAAAAGGCTGTGAATGATGATAGCATAGCCACGCATATGTACTGTCATGTGTTATCTGTGCTACTGACAGGCCAAAAAAAAAAAAAAAAAAGATACAGAAAATTGGATGAGATCTTTACCCGTTTGGGGGGTACCAAAATATATCATATCAGGGGAGCACAATTTACCTGGGGACCTGGCAAGATCTGGGGAAGTATGCAAAAACTCACTACCAGTTATCACCCACAAACAAACCTGACAGAAAGAATATACAGAACATTAAAAACAATGATTGCATCATATGTGGGACAATACCATCAAATGTGGGACCAGTGGTTATTTGAATTTTAGTTTTTCCCATCAACACTGCTTACCTTACCAGGAGACCACTGGCAAAACACCAGCCAAGCTGATGCTGGGCAGGCAGCTTCACAGGCCATTGGAGAGATTGATCCTCGGACTACCTGCACTAGTTCAACCCTCTTATAACTGGAGAAACAGAACATACGAGGTAAATTCTAGAATGAAAGTGCAACAAGCCAGACAAATTCCAGATATTACAATCTGAAGGAAAGATGTCTGTATCAGAAGACATCCACTTTCATTAGCCTCAAACAAATGCTCTGCTAAGATAGCACACAAGTGGCTAACAAAGAGACCAGCTAAAATAAAAAAATTAAAAATGGGGCCAATAAATTTCACAGTTCGCTGGGGAGACCCACTTAAAACTGAAAATGTAAATGTAGTTAACCTGAAGTGCTGATACGGACTCTATCCTCCAAGATCCTTCTTGCAAGAGATTCTTGCGAGACTCATCACCTGATGCTATGGCATCCAGGAAGGAAGTTTACAATGTTTTTTTCCTATATGAGGAGCCGCATACCAGCGTTCAGCGGTATGCTCTCAGTACCTAATATATCAGATGTTTTGCCATCTAGTATTCCTGCTGACAGTTTATGGATGGTTGAACATATTGACATCTCTTGGTTGAGTTTATTTTGCATAGGTTACTCACTTCAGCAAACTTCAAACAGTTGGAATAACTTCAAAGATACTACTCTCAGACTTACTATTTTACTGATAAGACTGATCTTATCTCTATTCATTCTTCCGCATTAAACTGAAAGACTATACACATATAGTTGTGGCTAAAATTATTAGAACACTAGAATTTTCACCAGCTAAAAAATGGTTTTAAGTCATTTATTTATATCTTTTGATGTAGTGTCAGTAGGTAATATCAGTTTACATTTTCAAATATTCATTTTGCCATTAATTGTAATAATACAGTGAGATTTTTGTTTGCACAACAGCCAGTGCTCCACACAGAGATCTGATCATCATCATCATCCAGTCTGTCTGGAATGACATCAAGAAACAGAACAAACTGAGACCGACTTAATCCAGAAGAACTGTGGCAACGTCTCCAAGATGCTTCAAGAGACCTTCCTGAAAAAAACTATGCACAAGTGTACCTAGGGCAAAAGCTGCTTTAAACGCAAAAGATGGTCACACCAAATGTTGATTTAATTTAGTTAATAGAAGTTAATTGATAAAGAAAATCTATTTATTAAATGTTTTTCAACAGCATCCTCATTTTACATAATTTTCACAGAAGTGCCTAAAACTTTTATCAGTACTGTAGCTTTGCAGGTAGGTGTCTTGAAGTATCTTGGACATGCCTCTGAGGGGAATCCCAGACACAAGGAACAAGTAATATCTCCAGACTCTATTTTAACTGGTGCAGTTAATATTAAGTTCCATAACCTCACTGAAAACTCAGTTCAAGGGTTAAGTTAAAGGATTGATGTTTTGTTCAGATCTAGGGAATTGCATATTTTGCTAGAAACTTGAGATTCCATAATTTGACTCTCTTCTAAAGCCCTATTTGTGTGGGATTAGTGTTTTTTTTCATGGAGAGGTGGGGTAAATTAATTACTACAAGAGGTTCTCAGAGATTTTAGTCCCATCCTAATGTGATGACGGATGGACAAAAGCCATATTCAGACGGGACTATTTTTCTAGGGGGTCATTATACGCTGCAACTTAAGAAAGCACATGCAAATAGAACCCCCCCCCCAACTTTGCCTGTAACTCAAGAAATTGTGGCATCGTGAGAGGTTGTGTCATCAGGCGGTGGATTTAGTGAATTGGGGGCCCCAGGCAAATATTTATCTAGATCAACCTTGAGGTTCCTTTTTTGTTGTGATGCTTGCTGCTGCACAATGGTGCCCATAGTTGTGTCCAATGTTTCTAAATTTTTCATGTACATGTTATAATTCTTTCATTTACACTTACATTTAATCATTCAGCAGACACTTTTATTCTTTCATGTTGTAGACCAAGAAATAGCAATTAATTTACCGTTGAGATACAAGCTTTAACAAAAAAACTAAATAAATTATAAAATGCTAAACCTCACAATTGAACATTTAACCATTTTTTTAAAGAAAAGGGATGAGTCAGAAGTATAAATTATTATATTATTTAAAACAGGTTTATGTGGGTGGATTTTCGCATCGGTCTGAACAAAAACTGCAGACTGGATTATTGAAAACACATTCATTCTCTGCCAGTAGGAGGTGCTTTTGGAACATCAGAAATATAGTGGTTTCCACTGTAATGGCTGTAAACAAACTTTTCTGAAGACAATCGGTTCCCTTCAGAGGTTCATTTATATAAAAACTTGAATTAGCGAGAATGAGAAAGGTGAGAAGAAATATAGCCTATATTGACAAGGAAAGTCCACTGATGAGTTGCCAGCGTAAGCCTGCATTTAATTTTTGTCATTTTAACTTAGGACTGTCAATTGATTAAAATATTTTATCGCGATTAATCACATGATTGTCATGAGTTAACTCGCGAATAATCACACATTTTTATCTGTTCTAAATGTACCTTAAATTAATACTTTTCAAGTTTTTAAAGGGGTGGTTGATTGCGATTTCACTTTTTTAACGTTAGTTAGTGTGTAATGTTGCTGTTTGAGCATAAACAATATTTGCAAAGTTGCAGCGTTGAAAGTTCAATGCAAACGGAGATATCGTCTTTTAAAATTCTGGCAGTTTAATGCCTACAAAAACGCCTGGTAAGGGACTACAACGAGTTACTTCCCGGGTCTGTTACATCAAGAACCCAGATAAACCCCACCCCCGGGAACACGCAACGAAGGGGGCGAGGCCATGCTGCGCTGCTTCAGAGAAAACTAGGGGTGCACGTAAAAATCTATTCATATATGAGTCGCGATTCTGTCTTCAAACGAGTCTAATGGCTCATCGCGTCGCCTGCTCTGCACATGCTCTGCATCTCTCTCTCTCTCTCTCTCACACACACACACTCTCTCTCACTCTCTTATTCAGATCGTCAGATCAGCTCCAACTGTTCCAATTATACACTTATTTTCACACAGCTATGAGAAGCCTTATACATGGATGCGCGTACGGTTGCTGTGCTGTATTAAAGCTTTAATCAGGATAAAACCATATATTAAAAGCTAACAGAAGCAGTAGCATTTACAAATAACAGAGTATCTAAAAGTATGAGACAACAACAAACAAACATATTAAGAGTCGTGCCTCTTCACTAATATCCTCAGTGTCTCAATCGGGCTCAAACTGATAAATATAGACAACACCACTGTTTACAATTCAACCGGAGCACATGCTGCTGAGGCGAGGGGCGGGACGCACACTAGAGGCGGTTTAGCCAATCACAACACACTGAGCCAGCTAACCAATCTGAGCCCATCGAGGGAGGGGCTTCATAAAAACAGGAAATAAATCGAGGCGTTTGTCAGAGAAGGGACAGAGTGGTGTGGAATAAAGGTAAATTATGTGAAAAATAATGCGTTTTTTAAAAAACGAAGCATGAACACATGTTAGACTGCACCACATAAACACAATCAAGCCTAGAAAAAAAACAGTCAACCAGCCCTTTAATACTCTAATCAACATGGGCATGGAAAAATATGGATGCTTTATGCAATATTATTAGTGAAACTATAGTTAGCATAGAGCATGAAGACTAGACAAAAGGTCATAGATGTTTTTCAAAGAACTTGTTCATATCTATTAGACACATGAAAAAGGAAAAAAAAAGAACATAGAAAAACCAGGTCCCCAATACTTCTCTTTCTTTTTCACTGAGAAATTTACTGACACAGCTCACTTCTTCTGAACATGCAATATGTGCATTTATTTTTTATTATATTTGTTTGCCTCTCTGTGCCCACATACTGTATTTTGATGCAGTTAAATTCTCAATAAAACTGTTTTCATTGGTATATTTTACTGTTTCTGTTGTCAGACAATGGAATGAATATGAAATATTGACTGAAACGCGACAAATTAAAACTACATAACCAGCTCTCCCTTCCAAGATGTTAATCTGCACAAAAATCCTGATTTATAATCATGCCGTCGTCTGATAAAATCATATAGGCTACATATAAGATAAAGACAATAGCTGTGCTGTGATTTCGGCATGTAAAATTAGAGAAGCAACATATCTGTTTTAACTGAAAGCGCAGCTCCTTTCAGTCGAACAGAGCAGACGCAGACAGAGAGAGGAGTGTGCGCGCTGGGAAAGAGAGACCTCGCGCTCGTGCGGCAGTCAGCTTCAGATGCATAATATTTTAATTTGCTACAAGCAGGATTCACAAGAAGCACATTCAACTCGGACACGCAAACGGTTGCCGTGGTAATACACCGTAATAACACCGTAAACAGCAACCATTCGCGTGTCCGCGCTTAATGCGCATCTCGTATAAAGCATTTTAGGGGGCCCTTGGCTTTTGGGGGCCCAAGGCAATCGGGATGTAAGATATATGACCAAATGTGGTTTTCCAGTTCAGACTCGTGTAGAAACAAGGGCTGTTCCAGAAGAGAGTGAGACTGCTACTGAGAAGGAGTCATCACAGGAGAGCATGGATGAAACCGAAACCAAAGTGGAGGATGTGCCATTAAGAAGGAAATATGGTACGGAACAGCTAAATGACCAACCACTGACTAATGCATTGAGGAATATTAAGAGTGGTGGAGGGGGTGGATAAGCAGCAGGGACATCTAACATATCCTTACTTTGCAGTAAAAAATTGTCTGCTTTATCGGATAAATAAAAGTGGAGAGGATCTCCAGGAACAGCTTCTAGTACCTAAGTCTCATAGATCAACAGTGTTGCATCTAGCTCACACCCATCTACTTGGAGCCCACTTAGGGATGGATAAAACTAAAGAGAATTTTGCAGCGTTTTATTTGGCCCGGCATTTACAAAGAGGTAGAAAACTACTGCCGCAGCTGTCCAGAATGTTAACAAGTAGCCCCAAGACATACAGAGCGGAACCCCCTTATTCCCCTGCCAATTATTGAGACCCCATTTGAAAGAATTGGAATGGATATTGTGGAGCCCCTTCCTAAGAGTGCTAGGGGGCATCAATATATTTTGGTGATGCTTGATTATGCTACCAGATATCCTGAAGCTATTCCTCTACGAAAAGCCACAGCCAAACAGGTGGCCAAAGAGCTCTTACTCCTCAGTGGTAGGGTAGGAATCCCAAAAGAGATCCTAACAGATCAGGGGACTCCTTTTATGTCAAAAGTTGTCAAGGAGATGAGTAACCTGTTGAGAATCATCAAACAACTCTCAAGCATATGCTGTGCAAAGTCTTAGATAAAGATGGACGAAACTGGGATCAGCTTCTACCCTACCTTCTGTTTTCAATGAGAGAGGTACCCCAGGCCTCTACAGGATTCTCCCCTTTTGAATTGCTCTATCCACACAAGCCAAGAGGACCTTTAGACGTTGTTAAAGAATCCTGGGAAGAACAGCCCTGTCCACATAGGACCCTAATTGAACGTGGAAACTATGAGAGAGAGAATGGCAGCGGTATTCCCCATTGTCAGAGAGCACATGGAGAAGGCCCAGAGGGAACAACAAGCCACATACAATTGGCCCATACAGCCCAGGGAATTCCAAACAGGAGACAAGGTGTTAGTGCTCATACCCACTGCGGAAACTAAGTTCCTCGCCACCTGGCAAGGGCCATTTGAAGTAGCAGAGAGAATTGGAGAAGTAAATTATAGAGTGAATCAGCCTGGTAAGAGGAAGTTAAAACAGATTTACCATATAAACCTTTTGAAAAAGTGGCATGCAAGAGATGCGTTGTTTGGTGGTTGCCTAACCACAGAGAAGGTCAGTGGGTCTAGAGAAGATGTCCAAGTGAGTGCAGACTTGACACCGCAGCAGCAGCAGGAGACACTGGAGTTGGTAGAGCAGAATAGAGATGTTTTTTCTTTTGAACCTGGTCATACCCATGTGATGCAACATGAAATTCACACGATACCTGGCAAAGTAATACACCAGCGCCCATACAGGATCCCTGAAGCTCGGCGAGAAGCTATCAAAGAGGAGGTAAGAAAAATGTAAAAATTAGGGATTATTGAAGAATCGCAGAGTGCCTGGTCGAGTCCTACTGTGCTGGTTCCCAAGCCAGATGGAACAATAAGATTCTGTAATGATTTCAGGAAATTGAATGAAGTGTCACAGTTTGATTCTTACCCAATGCCACATGTAGATGAATTGATTGATCGGCTGGGCAAGCCCAGATTTATTACCACTCTTGATTTAACCAAAGGATACTGGCAAGTTCCCCTTTCTCCAGCATCCAAGGAAAAGACAACTTTTGCTACCCCAGAGGGGCTATTCCATTATGTTTGTTTACCGTTTGGCCTGCACAGGGCACCAGCGACTTTTCAGAGGCCAATGGACCGCATCCTCCGACCTACAGTTACCATGTTCCTCAGCGGGGGAGGCACAGCTGTTGGGAGTGAAGGAAAAAAGCTGATGATGAGCTGGGAACAAAGAGACTTGGATTCTTCTTGAATGGGAATGTGGAGAGAAGCTGGACAATGTTTTCCTCTGTTGTAACTTTTGGCTTTTGGAGTTGATGATTAAAAAAAGAGAAGAAGAAACTTGTAAATTGACCTCAGATGATACCCTACCTCTCACAATGCCACAAAATATTAAAGATATCTTAATGTCCTTTTAGATTTTAGTGCTTAGCAAACTTTTCTTTAATATATTTTTAAGGGTCTGTTTGGTATTGGAATTTAAATATGACTCGAAGTGTAAATTAGATTGTAAACAGGATCCTGGATAATTCATTTACATTTCACTCTTGTTCTGTTATTCATAAGCTGACATGTCACACTGTACATTCCTAAACCCTGAGTATTTGCATATTTGCAGTATCAGTGGTGATGACTAGATAAACACAATTTACATTTGGTTTTGGACCACTGGAAATAGGTAGAACTCAACAATCTGGACATGGATCTGCACTGCTTAACATGCTTTAAGCATTAATCACAACAGATGAAGCAATTTTATGCATTTGCACCAAAAATGCTTTTAAATCAGAATTTATATATTAAACCCATAATGAATTTAGAATACATAACCATCAAAATGAACTATATAAAATAAAATAAAGCAATGGGGGGGGCATCTTTTCTTTATATTTTGGAAACATTCACTTACAGGGACTGTTTTATATGCCCTACAATTAACTAATGCACAGATAATCATGAGTTGATGTATAAGAACTAAACCATTTATTAATGTTTACTGCATCAGCAATTAATGAACATATGAATCATAGATTAAGCAAGCAATATATTGTTATTACTTAAATGTGTCATAATGTATTAATTCCCTGATAACATATTATTGTAACTAATGAAGTAAATTCTTAACAATGTGCTAACGGGATTTAGTGGCATTCCACGGGACGAATTGAGGAATGCCTTGGGGAAAAAACATGCTTTCTTAATGGTCTATCCCTACCTACAGCTACAGGCTTCTCTAGCGGCATTGCTATTGGTTGAAAATTGTTAGTGATGGGTTGTTCTTGAATGATATTGTTATACTTTATTCTCAAATTATTAATGTTAACAACATCAGCATTGCGTGACAATGAGCATAGTGTGTATTAGCGTGTAGATTTCAATTTCTGTATAGTCTAATCTAATAGTCATGCCATTCGAATTTCATTTTAACACAAAAAGCAAACTATGCTCTCTTCGAACTGGTTTCTTTAAAATACAAATCTTTTGTAATCCAAGGCTATCTGTAATCAAAAGCACATTTAAAACTGGAATATAATTTAATTTAATTTACGTGTTTCATAAACACATAATCCTTTCTGGATTACAATACGCCATCAAAATGATACATTTAATTATTTCAGATGCTGTGAGAAAAGGCTAAACGATCCGCCACCTGCAGGATTCTCACATGCAATAGCCTAGTAGCCGGGAAAACTTCTTTGTTTACAGACGTGACGTAATGACGCAGCAGCATGCTTGAATTTCCCGTGAAAACCTACCCGTACCACTCAAATTAGAAAACATTATTATAAGTGAACCGTTGTGAATCGGGCTAAAGTAAGGTGATAGTTTTGAACACTGGCTGGTTATGTACTTGCTCAAATATTGATTTCGGATCATTTTTAACCCAAAAAAGTTACGGACTGCAGCTTTAAACATGCGTATGTTAATGAATTCCAATCATTCGTAAATAGGGCACTCGTGCACGCTTGTACACAATTAGCATAATCCCTTCCTATGAATTACAGCTACGCAAAATGTGTGTCCAGGAATGCAGTGGAATAGGGAGCAGGTGTAAATTTCTTTCGTACCAACTAACGTTTTGAAAATACAAACATTTTCATGAATTCAAAAATTCGTTCTGCTCGTGTTTCATGAATGAGGCCCATTGTTTTTATTTGGAATTCAGGAGAAATGTTGTCAGTAGTTCACTGAATAAAACAAAAATTATCATTTTACCTAAACACACCTATAAATAGTGAATTCAGAAGAACTGAAAGTAATGTTGGATTGGTCTCTTAATTTTTTCCAGACCAGTATTTTTGCGGGAATTTCTCGTCTTGTGAGTTTGGAACTTGAAGGAATGATTAATATAATACTCAACACCCACATTCCCGCACACAATTTCAGACCATATTACATGATTTATTTTGACATTGAACTTCATTAAATTCCTTGAAGAAACTGATGCTGATCACCAGGACTTACTGTATCACTCTAATGTCCATTGGTTAAGTTTGGAGAAAGCATGTCAGTGAGTGTGGGAGTTCAAAGGGGAGATCAGCTCATTTTTGGAGTTAATGGGGAAGGCTGATGATTTTCCTGAGCAAAGCAACACAGACTGGCTTTGTGGTTTTGCGTTTTAGGCTGCATTTACACTGCAAGTCTTGATGACCAATTCCGATTTTGTGACAATATCCGATTTTTTTTGGATGACGTGCTTACATTTCTTTTAAAAGTGACCCGTAGCCGATGTGTGCATTTTACACTGCACTTGGTGAAACAAGCCAAAAATAGCATATGACATCACAAATCAATTTGAATAATACATTGAGTTTAATTTATTGACATGCAATTCATATGGAAACGTTTTTAATGCAATAGTTACATCTATACATCAAAATAATTATATAGGCTAGAACTTCTTCAGGACAGTGATGATCTTCAGCTCTGCTGAGAGCTTACGAGTGGAATAACACTCAGGTGGTAGATAATGTTAAGCAAGTCACATCGTCTGTGTTTTTTAATAATTAAAACCAAACCCGTTCATCAGTGATTGTACTATATCAAAGGCAGGGACATGCTTGTGTGCATTTTATTTTGTGGCTTCACTGGAACGAATGGGACTGAAGTGCTCGTCTGCACGAGCCATCACTGATAACAGCAGCACATTTCAGCATCAGATCGTCTTTTATTTAACACAAACGAATGAAATTAATACTCTGCTACTCAACTAGAGATGTTTCATTTGTAACAGGTATGTCTGTATCACGAAGTGTTTAAAAAAAACAACTCACTTTTCAATGACGTAGGAGTCGCATTTACAGGGGAAGATCCAATCTGACCGCTTACACGACAGGCGCAAATGCACATATCCAATTCATATCTGATTTATTTCCACATATGAATGAGGCCTGAAACCGATCGGAGAATATTGGAATCCATGCGATTTTTTTTCTTTTTTCCTTTTTTTCCTGTTTACACGGTCGTGGGCCATATCCGATCTGTGCCACATGGATTCGGAATTGGGTCACTTGAACCATGCAGTGTAAATGCCGCCATATTGGCAGGGCTGCACTAATGCACGTGATGCCGGAAATATTGTTATTCTATAATCACATTATATAGCCTGCCGTGTAACAGATCTAGTAAGCTGTTACCTTACTTCTGTGATTAAAGTAAGTGGTAATTTTACTCCCAGTCATGAGGGGGCAAAAGGGAGTCATTGTCAGTCAAGTTTTTCTAGATCAGAGAGTAAGAGGAGTGGGAAGTTTGAGTAAGGACACATGTGAGCTGGGAGTGTTTTTAAAACTAACTTCAATGTTTTTCAGACTGAAAACCATCAAACTTAAAACTTTTTTAAACTTAAACTTAAAGCTGGGAGTGTTTGCTCTCCATGCTTTCTCAAACCCTTATTGAGGAACATTTGTGTTCTACATCTCAATGTAAGTTGCTTTATTGTTTCTTTTTAAAAATACCTTTATTTTGTGTATTTGGTGTAACAGAATATGTTGACATGTTTTATTGTTCAAAAAACATTATTTTTCAAATACTGTACGTTATTGTAGGTCCTCTATGCCCCGCCTCTCTCAAACACTTCGTTTTCTACAAAGTCCCTCCTTCCGACAAGCGCAGACTGCTCTGATTGGCCAACTGGCACAGTGCATTGTGATTGGCCGAACACCACAAGCCGCATCGGAAATGTAACGCCTCTTTCCATAATCGCGAGCTTTAGCTTTCAAAATTATAGTAAAGACAGTTAATAATGTCCTTAGTTTTACCATCAGTTCAAGACCGAGAGAGGAACACGTGACAGACACAGTGATGAAGCTGTATGTGTTTGAACACAAGCCAGATTGTGTGACCACATCTCCCTCTCTCACACAGGCGAGCACACACACACATACATACACACACACGACGCTGCGCTGTGACTCTCTCTATCTCTCTCTCTTTCATACACACGCGCACACACACGACGCGCAAAATTCCGCATTTAAACAGTCAAAAGCAAATACTTAAACTAATAACAAAACATACAGTCGCTGATTCAGAAGCACCAGATTGTCAGAGCAAAGTCAGAATTACCTCCTCTCCTAGGTTCACGAAACGGTCGTCCATAAAATGCGTTGATGTTCTGTTGTAAGTAATCTTAATGATTCCTAAATGCATCTACTTTTTGAAAGCCAAATAAAGTGCTTTTGCTTTCTCATAGAAACACACAGTGTCTCCCTGACATGACTGCATCAACACTACTGCAGTTACTGAAGCCACGCCTTCTTTCTTTGTGTGAACATTTGTGCGGCATTACGCAAATATTTCCACATCGTGACGTAGACATGTGGGGGCATGTTTAAATGAGCCGTTTTAGGGGGGCGTGGCAGAGTCTTAACTCTGATAAAGAATATCTCTTTGGTTTTGAGACTTTAGTCTTTGAAACTTCAGGGATCTTATCTATGAACAATCAGCTTGTTACACTCCAAATAGAAAGCAAAACTTGAAATAGCATCATATGACCCCTTTAATATGATCAGAGGTTTTATAATGGGAAATGTACTTTGCTTCCTGAACCTCATGTAGTATTGTTTGTTTTGTTTGTCTAGAGGGTTTTTGTATTCACCTGATTTTGAGGGCATCTCAACTGGTCAATGTTTCTGATTTACTATTCACTTCAACTTTGGAATTTCTTCTGAATTACTTTATGGACTCCTGTCGTGGATGATCTTGGACTTTATCCTTGTAATATCCTAACATCTACAATGCTGTGATGAACTAAGGACATTTGTGGTAACTCAGGACTTTAAATCTGATTAGACCTTTAAAAGGTTTTTGCCTCCAAGTATGAACAGACTGATAGCACTGCTACACAAAATATGGTCCAGTTATTTGTAATGTTTGATGTTGAAGTTATATGCTCTTCTAAGGGAAATATAGTAAGCTATTCAATGATGATTGATCCCCCTTCATTTTCTTTGTGACATTTGATATTGGTGACTTTGATATTTGATATTGGTGACTTGGTGTAATTTTAAATGAACCTTAAAATTACATTTTATCACTTTTGGTTTGAATGCTCGTGCAGGTGTTGCATGTCCTGCACAAGAAGTGTCATTAAAACACTCCCAAATATTACCAAAAATAAAGTCAAAAGTCAGTCAAATTTGTTGGAAAAAAAACCCTCAAAACTCGCGGCATATTTTAACGCAGGGCTAAGATGCAGATCACGGCAAAGGTATGTCATGCTAGCAGTAATACAATAGGCTATAATTAGTAAAATAATAAATTCCTCCTTCATCTTAACATAGTTGAGCCTGCAGTAGTTAGTTAGCCAGCACACACTAGAGCTGTGGAGTATGATCATTTTTATGATGCACTGCGATGCTGATGTGGACGATTCTGCATAAATGTAATTAAATAGGCCTATCATACATAGTAAAGGGTTACTCCACCCCAAAATGAAAATTGTCATTAATCACTTATCCCCATGTCGTTCCAAACCCATAAAAGCTTTGTTCGTCTTCAGAACAAAATTTAAGATATTTTGGATGAAAACCGGGAGGCTTGTGAGTAACTTGAGTAACCCGAATACAAAAAATCATCGAGGCAAAGTATGTGCCTCGAAGAATCGTTTAGTTAATTTACTAGGGATGCACTTAATATTCGGCCTCAGCCTTCATCCCTCCGCCGTGTCGCTCCGTTTAATATTCCACTCTATGAATGTGCATTCTGCTCATTTACCACTCATGCTCACCAGAAAAGCTAAGTCCACTCAAATAACGCGCCGAGAATAAATTTCTATGTAATGTTATATTTGTTCCTGTTTGCAGTAGTGCTACTGTGCTGTGGCATGCTGTAGTACAGGGCCGTTGTCCTGCAGAGTTTAGCTCCAACCCTAATTAAACACACCTGAAGCAACCAATCAAGGTCTTACTAGGCATACTAGAAGCTTCCATGCAGGTGTGTTGAGGCAAGTTGGAGCTAAACTCTGCAGGACACCGGCCCTCCAGGACCGAGTTTGGACAGCCCTGCTGTAGTACGTTACAGCTGAACTGGTCAACGCTGGTAAAACTCGTTCAGTGATCTGCTCCCTGCTACGCTCTGCTCACGTGCGCTGATAATAATTGCTTTGCCAGGGTTTTTATATTTTTATACGTGGTTACGTTAATCATCATTTCTATTCTTTTTCCACTGTTTTTTGCAATCTGATGAGCATTAACTCATTGCGCGATCATATCTTTGTATGAATGAATGGCAGAGACGCCATTTCGTTTACTACACAAGCGTGCATGACACTCTAGGGGATTTCAGCGTCTGCTTCATTTGAGTAAAACTAGCTCATATCATATACACAGTAATTTGAAGGTCTTCACTGCAACCCGTCAAAATAAAAGTCTGGTTTAATTTGAAGACATTGCAGCAGAAATAAATTACTATTGTTCAGCAGAATGTACATACTAGGCTACTACTACTAAAATTATGAAAACTATTTTTTAAGGTATGATCACACAACATTTCTTCCATGTTTTAATTTTAATAGTAAATCCCCTTTGTTTGCCAAAAAAATAATAAAATAATTTAAATTCAATAATTTAAAAATAAATGAAATTAATGTTTTATGCCTTCATTTGATAAGAAGATACACAACACAGAATTTCACGAGTTCACACTTACATATATTTAGCACGAGTAACGTAATGCGTATTTGGCGAGTATAGTAAAACGTTGTTGGCGTGCTGTCCTGGGGAAGGGCTCCGAGCTCGGGAAATGCCCGAACCCAGAGTACCCCCCAAAAGCAATGGAATGTTGGACAGCCGCCAGACTGAGTTCCCCCCCAAAATATGCACTAGAGATCTGGCGGGAGCTGGTATATAGGAGTAGCCTGGATAACGTGCCGGGGGAGCCTGCGTGCTCTGAAGGAGCGGTTTGGCATGCATGGGTAGGCCCCACCGGCCGCTGGTGTGAACTGCATGGTTTAGGGCGACCGGTTGAGGAGGGCTCGACCCGAAGCTCAACGGTAGCTCATCACGTTGGGACGGGTGAGGCCTGCCCGTCGATGGAGGAGCAGCGTGATTGAGGCCCTGACCAGGAGGACCCGAGTTGCCTGCAGTGGGATAGTTCACGGAGTTGGCGTACGGGCCCTACTGGCCGTCAGCCCCTGCTAATCAGAGGACAGAGGGCGGTGTCTGGCCGAGAGAGCCCATGAAGCCTCCGACTAGAGCACAATACTCCGTCATCGGACGAGTGGGTCCTATCGGCTTACAGATAAAAAGAATTTGGGACGTCCAACAAGGAGGCTCTCGCGACATCCGACGGGAGATCAAGACTCACGGCATCGAATGGATGAGCCTCACTTGCGGGCGACAAGCATAGGAGCCCACCGGGAGACCAGCGTCAACGTCTGACACGAGATCAAGACTACGATGTCAGACGGATAGCCTCGCCGGCGAGTAGGGAGAAGAGAAAACCCGGAACTGGTTTGGCTCTCGCAGACTTCGATGGGAGATCGAGACTCAGGACATCGAACGGGTAAGCCTCGCCAGGCGGGGGGAAAAGGTGTGAGGATAGAAGAGATAGTTGGACGGTGTTCGGCGGGCGGACGAGACCTATAGCGGCTGATGGCTGGGCCTCGCCGCCCATCGGACGGAACATAAGGTGGGTGGCCAAGACTGTTGCCGACGCTCTACGGGAGCCCAATACTCACTGAGTCGAACGGGTAAGTCTCGCCGACCGTAGGATGAAAACGGTAAGGTCTGGCTGGGAGGAGCACAATACTCGCTGTGTTGGGCGGGTAAGCGTCGCCAAGCGTGGGACTTGAAAAGGTAAGGTTGTCTGGCCGGGAGTGCTCTCGCCGGCGTCCGTCGGGAGATCAAGACTCGCTGTGTCGGACAGGTAAAGACGGAAAGGTAAAGTTCGGTCGGGACGCTTTGCCGACATCCGACTGGTGGGCGTGCTCACCCGTTTGATGGGCTAGCGGCGCTGACGTAGTAGGAAAAGGTGAGGTTGTCCAGCCGGGAGGCTCTCGCGACATCCGACGGGAGATCAATACTCGCGAGTCGGATGGTTAAGCCTCACCGGTGGTGGACTGAAGGCTAAGATTGCTTGACCGACGGGGTATGTAGCGTTCGACGGAGTTTCGATATTGAGGTGCGGGCAGACAGAAACGGTAAGTTTGTCTGGCTGGGAGGCTCTCGCCGACGTCCGAGGGGAGCACAGTACTTGCTGTGTCGGACGGGTAAGCGTCGCCTGAGCGTGTGACTTAAAAAGGTAATGTTGTCTGGCCGGGAGTGCTCTCGCCGGCGTCCGTCGAGAGATTGGGACTCACGTGTCGGACAGGTAAAGACAGAAATGTAAAGTTAGGTGGCCGGGAGGCTCTTGCCGTCACCTGACCGGAGATGGATACTCGCAGCTAGGATGGGCAAGGCTCTCCGGCCGCAGGATGGAAAAGGTAAGTTGTCCGGCTGGGAGGCTCTAGCCATCGTCCAACGGGAGATGGAGGCTCACAGGTTGGACGGGTGAGCCTCGCCGTGCGTGGGACTCGAAAAGGTAAGTTTTAACAGCTGGAATGCTCGCACTAAATATACTGTAAGAATGTATATATATATGTTTTTTTTTTTTTTTTTCTTTTTTTTTTTTAAATCCTCATCCAATGACGGTTTGGTGGGCTGCTTTAATGTGGAACTGGTTCGTTATAATGTAGCTTTGGAAGGCTTCTGAGGACCATCTGCCTAGGGTTTGAATTTGCTGTTTGGAGAGGCCTTTTTGGGCTGCTGATGTTGCTGCCCCGATGCGAAAAGAGTGGCTGGAAAAATTTTTTGCTGGGATGCCTGATGATTGCAATACGGATTTAAGATGTTTTTGAAACCAAAAGCGACTGACGGGTTTTTTGGTGTCGTCTATGAATAGGGGTTCACGTGGGGACTTGGTTTGAGAATTCCTAAGGCGGAGATGCTCAAGAACGGCCTGGTAAGGTTGAATGGGAGAAGAGAGTTTGAAAATGTAGATGAAATTACCTTTCTTCGCTTGGTCTGTCTTACTCTGTTTGATCAAAAATGAAATGGTTTCGCTATCTAGAACTGATAAGTCTGAGATGGTGGGGTTAATGTCTGGATCGAATTTGGAGGAGGTGGTGAGCTCTGAACATCTCAGAAACCCGAAAAACGCTAAAATGAACATGACGTCGAGTGTGCGGGCGGTACTGGGGGGCTGGTAATTGGTGCGGAGGGAGTGGATACATTTGGTGAGGATATCTAAAGTTATGGGTAGTCTAGAATCAGGACGAGTGGGCCGGGATCGTTGGATTCCTTTGATCAACATCGTTGGATTCCTTTGATCAACAGGTTTGAGAATTGCTTATTTCGGGCGAGGGAGAGCCGAACATTAGTTTATGAAAAAATTGAATACTGCTTAGGTAACCTTTGATGGAGCTGACTTGGAGGCCTTTGATACTGTTGAGAAAAGAGATGAAAGAGGTTATTGAGAGTAGGGAAAAATCAGGGAAAGGCATGTTGTAAGAGAGGTGAAATGACTTAAAACATCTCCATGCTGTCACGTATGACTGGAGGGTTCTGGGAGATACCGCCTGGAGGATGGTGTTGAGTGACTCGTCAAAGAGGGGTTTTAATGGGTGAGTTATGGAAATATTAGTTCTGAATAGTGAGGTACTGGAGTTGGGAATTGGTCCGCCTCTGGTGCCAGCATCCTGAATTTCTGGAACAGAAAGCGAGACAGAGAATCAGCAATTCTATTTTCTGAACCTGCGACATGTTTAGCAATTATTATGAATTGGTCGCATGCTGAGATCCATATTAATCGTCTTAGGAACGGCGTGAGAGCGGGGGAATGGTAACGGCCTTTATTGACACACTGAACAACAGCTTTGTTGTCGCAGTGCACTAAGATACATTTTGAGGCCCATTCGTTTCCCCACAGAAAAGCTGCTACCACTAGGGGGTAAAGCTCAAAAAGAGCTGAGGACTGAGGCGAACCCTGCATCTGGGTAGGCCATGGAGACGCGAACCAGTGGCCTTGGTAAAACCCGCCTAAACCGATTGAGGGAGCTGCGTCTGTAAATAAATTGATATCGATAGGAGACGAAACGAGGTTGTTATGAAAGAGGGAAAGGCCATTCCATTGTTTGAGGAACATGATCCATAACCACAGTTCGTCTCTGCATTCATGGGATAGGGAAATGGAGTCCTCGAGTGCATGGACTGAGGAATCGAGTAGGAGGAGATGCGAGATGAAAGGACGGCCTTGCGGAATAATGCGCATAGGGAAGTTTAAATGCCCGAGCAGTGACAGGAGTTCGCGTTTGGAACAGCGGGAGCTGTCGATGAGGGAAGAGGAGACGAGGATAATCCTATCGATCTTCTCTTTGGGCAGAGAGACTTGGAATTTGACCGAGTCTAGATTAATGCCGAGGAATTCGATGGATGTAGCAGGACCCATGGTTTTTTCCTGAGCGATGGGGATCCCAAGCTCGGAAAAAACCTTTTGGACTGTGAGGATGTGGGCGGCAGGGATTGTGTCGGGAGGCGATACGACTAAGAAATCGTCTAGGAGGTGGATGAGGTGGGGAATGGCGTAATTATTTGACAGAATCCAGCAAACGGCTTCGGAAAGCATGTCAAAGATTTTGGGGCTGCTTTTGCAACCGAAGGTTAGGCGGACGGCAAAGTAATATTTCCCCAGCCATCGTATCCCGAATAAATGCCATGCGTCAGGATGTATGGGCATCACTTTAAATGCGGAAGTGATGTCTAGTTTTATGAGCCAGGCTCCTCGCCCTGCGATTTTGATCAGTTCTATTGCCTGTTCAATATCATGGTATCTGAGGGAAAATTCATCGAGGAGGATCAAGCTATTAATGCTTGGAACCGTGGAGTTATGAGGAGACGACAGGTCGATGATTAGGCGTTTTTTTATCTGAAAATTTTCTAGTAGCTATGCCGATGGGGCTGACGCGAAATACTTCGAAGGGGGGTTCATCGAAAGGCCCGATCATGAAGCCGGATTTAACTTCTTTCGCGATAAGATTGTTTACGACGTCGGGCTCAGCGTGTGTGGATTGGAGATTATTACAGATAAATTTTTGGGAAAGCGTGCATTCGACGCCGGGATTAAACCCGTGGCTGAGGCCGGATAAAAGATAGTTGCAAAATTCTTTATCTGGATGATGGGAGAGTTCAATGGCCAGGTGAGAAATATTCACGGGAGTCGATAAGTAATTCTTGGATTTTTTATTCACAGCTTTAAAGACTGGGCATACGATGCGAGCATGAGCTCCACCGCAAAAACTGCAAATGTGGAGGTAACGGCATCGCTGTCTGAAGCATCTTCGCGTATTGATAGCGAAACATGGCTGTCTGATATCTGCTGCGTGAGCAGCTGGTTCCTGGTCTGGATGAGCGACGGTTGCTGGTCTTGGAACGTAGCTGGTGGATTTCGAGGATGTGGGTTCTGAGCATGATGTTGTGGAAGGATTGATACGTGGGCAGGAGGTGGTGGAGTGATCGACCGACCTGCACACCACGCAGGATATGTTCTTGCATCCGGTGAACACCCTATTGTGGAGATCTGAATCCAGAGCGCCCCAGTAAGGGCATTGGTTCCACTGCGCGACTCGGACGGCGCTTTTTGCAGAAAATAGTTTGTGGTAAGTGAAGAAAAGCCCTCCTCCGTAGGACAACGCGAGCTCGGCTATGATAGCCAGGTAGACGTTGAGCTCGCGTCGTCTGTGGGGGAAGACTGAGCATATGATCTCCGTGAATCGACTGAAGGCTATGGAGAACTCAGGGAATGAGAGAATGCGAGATGACTGGGGATTGTGATTTTTTAATGTGACTGAGAAGTCCCCGCAATCTATCTGTCGGCTAGACTCGGAAGTGGGCAGGAGGGAAAGGAGTTGCGAGAGATCAACGTCTGCACCTGCTAAGATTTGCGCTCTGATGTTGTGAGCCACTTGCGGGGGTTCGGCGGCGATGGCGTTTGCTGGGACGGGCATGGGTGTAGCAGTAAAAAGCGAGTGTTGAGGTTTCGCTTGGAGGAGAGTGTTGTATGGGGCTGGGGGCGGGACTGTATTAGGCAGTTCGTGCGGGCAAACGTTGGTCTGGGCTGCAATCCCCGAGCAGGAGGGAGCGTGCTGCATGACTGGATAAGGAGTCCATGGTTGCCCAGCGCTTGCTTGGGCTGTAACCCCCGAGCCGTAGGGCTGCAGAGCTGGGTGTGGTTGCCCGAGCGATCCTGCGCCGGCTTGGGCCGCGGGCCCCGAACTTAGAAAAGTGGCCGGCGGGGCTGAATAAGCGGGCCATTGCGGCCAAATGCTAGCTTGGGCTGGGGGCTCTGACCTAAGAGGGGCGGGCCGCGGGGCCGAGATTGGTAGCGGAGGCGGCCAAGCACCCACTTGGGTTGTGGGCCTCGGTATCGCTGAGGGAGGAGCCGCAGCGGAAGGCTGAGCTGCAGCCGGATCCTCTCCAGAACCTGGGGCGTGGCCCTGGCTTGCTGACGGCCTAGCGCCGCTGTTTGGTGTCCTGGGGGAGCTGGTCCTTGAGCTGGAGGAAAGTGGAGGAGTCCGGTGAGGCGTGGCCGCAGGTTTACTATGTTTTTTTCCTTTCTTTGGGGCTGGGGTGGATTTAGAAGAGAGGTTAGTAGGCTTTAAATTCTTGTACAAGTCATATAGTTCTGCTTTTGTAAACTTGCGTGGGGCCTGGATGTCGGAATTTTTTAGTGCCTGCCTCAAGCTCGTCACGGTCCATTTATCCATGGGTGGAATTGTTGGCCTGGTGGAACGGTATGATGACGCCGGGGAAGCGGGTGGTGTTCTCGCCGGAGGTGATGATTGAGATCTTCGGCGTTTTGAGAGGCAAGTGGCTGAACGAGTCGAAGGCCGCCCGCGAGGAGGAGCCTGGGGCTCGATTGTGTTGCTGCGCGGGGAAGCGGCAGCCCTGGAACTGGTTGGTTGAGGCGTTGCGACCGGGGGAGAGATGGATTCGTCTCCTGACGAGGAAGTATCGCGGTGGGACATGGTGAAACAACGTCAGACCAGCGAACCAGATGCTGATTAACCGTCAAATGAATGAAGGTATGTCGGCTGTATTTATATCCGTGTATTGATGGACTCGATTGCTTACCACCTGTGTCTAATTAGGCTAAGTATCTGACGTGCTCCTCCCGAACTTTGTTAATGAAACATCATTTATGAGAAAAAGAAAACATTTCATAAGGCTATTTTAAACAAATAAATAACAATAAAACATTAGGTGAGAGGAAATAAAACATAACTTTAGAATTGTCATTTTCTTCAATCATATAATTATTATAACACCTAAAATACACTGCGTATAAAAAGAGTTTGTTTCAGCCAGCTGAAGGGTGGATACATTGTGTGCACATGATCAGGATAGGGCTGCAACAAACGATTATTTTGATAATCGATTAATCTAACGATTATTAGACCGATTAATCGACTGATCGTCGATTTTTCACTGATTAATCAGTAGACTTTGATTGATTATTCAGTTTTTGCAATTAGTTAGAATATTAAGTTATACATATTCTAACATAAATAAAGGTCACTTCAGCTTTAGAAAAGCATATTATGTAATTACAATTATTACACAATTAATTGGCAACACTTTACATTAAGGTTCATTAGTTAACATGACTGCACTGTATTTTATGTATAATCATTTTCTATCCGTAACGGTTTTAAATTCATTTTAAATACATTTTTATATAATTTCCTTGTTTTTATTGTTGTGATTATTATTATTTTTTAATTCCTTGTTTTTATTGTTGTGATTATTATTTTTAATGTCTATTTCACTTCCTTTTATGTAAAGCACTTTTGTGTTTTTGAATTTTTTTTGTGTATGAAATGTGCTATATAAATAAACTTGCCTTGCCTAACATGAATTAAAAATGAACAATACTTCTATAGCATTTGTTAATCTTAATGTTAATTTTAGCATTTACTAATGCATTATTAAAATCACAAGTTGTTTTTTTACATTGATAAATGCATTGTGAACTAACATGAACAACTGTATTTTTATTAACCAACATTAACAAAGATTAATACTTAAATGTAATAAATGTATTGTTCATTCATGTTAATTAATACATTAACTAATGTTAACAAATGATACCTTATTGTAATGTTACCAATTCATTATAAAAATAGATGTATTTGGCACACAAAATGAGACGACAGACAGAGACTCTCTCACCATTTAATTAGCTACATGAAAAAGTAACTGAATGACACATTTTGCACATTCTGCCTAACATCTCCTTTTGTAAGTCATATAGATAAGAAACAAAATAAAGGTAAGTGAGAAGATGCTTTGGATAAACTATTTTATTCTCAACATGTCTTAAAATACCTTATAGGGTTATGATAATCAAAACAGTCCTGAGCTGGATCAAGCTTTGATCTCTGCAAACCAAACTGTCACTTTAATGAAATTATTATTTTTTCCCACTAATAAAACTATTTTATCATTAGCTAGCTCACACTGGAGAGCTGCTTTATAACAGAAAATCAAGTTGTAATTCTAACTGAAAGCGACACTGACTGTTTTTCATGTTTAATACCGTGAAGCTGCTTCAATTAAGGCGATCTATTGCATAAAGTACTATATAAATAAACATAATGTGACCGAACTCTACTGGAGTAATGTTACGTTACTGAACTGCAGAGCTCATGCAAACATCCACATCGTTGTAATCAGATGCAGTTTTAACTGTTGCTTTCACACTGCTGTCAGTTTTTGTTGTTTATTTCGTTACTGAGAGGAACGCGCGCAATATATATTTACATATTCATCCAAACGCCGCTCAAGTTTGGATGCATTTGCTCTGAAGTGCTGTGTGTGTTCTTCTCTTGATCTGCATCCAGGAGGACTGAACTAGAGTCTTGCGCTACAGCGCCACACTGGTCAAACCACAGTATTGCAGACTCTTACATTAGGTCATATGAGATCAAACGACTACTCGACAACAAAAATATTTGTCGACAATTTTTTATTGTCGACGTTGTCGATAATGTCGACTAATCGTTGCAGCCCTAGATCAGGATGGTAACACCTCCGCCATATTTTTTTAAATATAATGTTATATTAATATTATTAATTGTATTTAATATATATTTTCTGTCCAATTTTCTTTCAATAAAAGTGTGGTTATTTTATTGGCTTGTGTTTTTTTAAATTCCGTGTCATTAAAATTGAGTTAAATTAAAAAGTCTCAAAATTACTTTATATTATTTAACAAAATAAATAATTATTACAAAGCATTTTTGGTTTCGGTTTTCAGCCAAGCACATTCAGCATTCTCGGTTCCGGCCCAAGACAGTAGAAGACAGTAAAGGCTTATGTCATGCCTGAGCTGTAGCTGCTAAGTTGCACAATGTTTAGGTTTTATTTAGTTTTTATTACTATTATTTAGATTTATGTCTTAGTTTTAGGTTGTACTATGTTTACCTTTTTTAAAGTAATTTGAAATTGATTTTTGTAGTTTTATTAATGATGTTTTTATTTATATATTTGTATTTGCATTTTGAATGTATTATGGCAATTAAATGCACTAAATGGGTTTAGTTTTCACAGTTATTAACATATGCATTTTCAGCAATAAAAATGTTAATTTTTCTAAAAAGGAAACAAATTACTTGTTCATTTTAAGAGACCTGTCTTATTTTCTCTTGTATATTTAGGATTGCTCTTTAATAAAGAAAAAGTTTGTCTTATCCGATTACTCGATTAATCGATGGAATATTCGATAGAATACTCGATTACTAAAATATTCGATAGCTACAGCCCTACTTGTGACTGTCCCATTGACTGCCAAACAATTTTCACTGTCTTTCACTTTGTTCTCGGCTGCACAGGAGCAGACTGAGGTGATCCAACATGTCCTGCCCTGGCGGGCAGCTGCTGCCTCCATCCATCTGCCGGCTGCAGCGACCCGGCCTGCTCGTCGCCGAGGGCGGCCCCCTGCGTCCGTCCCCACTACCGAGCTGCATTCGCAGCATCCAGAAGGCCCCACCCGTCCTGACCCCCTTCAAACCTGGTGGTGAGCCGAAGAGCAAGAGGCCCCGGGACGGGTGACCCCGAGAGAGAGGGAACTGCTTTCGGGAGATGGTGAATGCACCTCTCCCTCCCCCGGAGGAGGGCCGGGTGGAGAATCTTTTGTTTCCAAGAGTCTTGACAAAAGAGCTGTTTTCGCTGTCTCTGGGTCCCAAGAGGGCATGGAGAGTTGTGGACGGACCAACACCGGACCACACTCATCCTCCTCTCTAGGCAGCAGTGGGCGATTCGAGAGCTTCATCAAAGGCCCTACTCACGCATTCGCTGCCAAACTATGGAACCAGGTAAGCGCTGCACCACACACTCAGACCCCTCTTCGGGCCAGGTCCCTGCGTTCCACCTTGCTGCCCCACCAGGGGTACATCGGTAGTCCCGCTGATCCCGCTCGTTTGTGTTCGAAGGACGGGCATATCAGTACAAAGGAAGATATTCTGAAGAATGTGGGAAACCGAGCAGTTCTGGGGCACCATTGACTTCCATAGTATTTTTTTTTCCTACTATGGGATTCAATGGTGCCCCAAAACAGTCTGGTTACAAACTTTCTTCAAAATATCTTCCTTTGTGTTCAGCAGAACAAAGACATTCATTCAGGTTTGGAACTACTTGAGGGTGAGTAAATGATGACAGGATTTTCATTTTTGGGTGAACTATCCTTCAAGTGTGTATGCAGTACTGAATTGTCTTATTTATTGTCTCTCTTTAGTATGAACTGCAATGACAATTGAGTAATGTTTTTCTCCTGAATTTCCATGTACAAAATGTCAAGCTAACATTATAAAATAATAATAATAATTTGTTTTTTACACACTTTTGATTGTATGATACTGCACATGTAAACTTGGTGTCAGTGATGTGCAAAAAAAGTGCATTTAAAAATGTTAAAATATTGTTTCAATTATCATTTTTTATATTTATTTTCCCAGTAGTACACTAGTAACCTATGTTGTAAGGAGTTATATATGATAAATGTGTATATGAAACTTTTCTGTTAAATCACATCATCTGTTCTTCAAGCACAATAAAGTACTTGTATTATGACAAATATTTTCCTAAAGACACACACCAAATTTTTATATAGTTTCAAACAAGTTGTACATACAAACAAGAATCTAATCAGTATACTTTCTTAAAGCACAATGTAATTACATTTAATGTATACTTCCCCTAATTGCATGTATTAAATCTGCTCTACAACTTATTTGTAGTGCGAAAAGTTAGTTTGATTGCATTTGAAGAAAGCATGAAATAAGTACAATTAATGGGTATTTTCATTTAGTACATAGACATGTTAAATTAATATATTTGTAGTATACTTTGCATAAAATAAATGCATTTCAAATAAATTTTAGTATATTTATTTCTCACCAGGGTATTTAGGCCAAAGTGGGCATAGATAAAAAGTCTTTGTCATTATTTTATCTTTGTTATTAAAAAAAAATAAGAATAAAAAAAAAATAAAACAAACGGTGCTTTATTTTTCAGGTACAATCGGTGTATTAAGCAGTAGCATTCAAAATATTGAATGAACAAATATAAAAATAAAACACTATATACACTCATGTGTAAGTGTATTCATTCATCTTTTTGTGCAATCTTATGTAGCTTCTGTGCTGCCGTTGCAGTATAAAAATGGCACAAGTGCATGCGAACATGAGTCATGTATAGTCATTGGAGGTCTTCATATGCAGGTTAATCAGCGAGAAAAAAGAGAAAGAAAGAGGTTTAAGCATGTTTTGTTACACCAGTAAATTAAATTTACTGTTATAATGTTGACTGTGAGTGGCACCATATGAAGAGGAAGCAACTTCGCCTGTGTACGTAGTGAAATAATGTGAATGTTCTCTGTGCTTATGATTTCCATAAATAAAGAGATGAATGTGTTGCTGCTTTTTACTTTTATTTGCCTGTGCATACAGAAACATATAGACCCTCAGTCATTCAAATTAACACACTTCCATAGAATTACAGCAACAAAGACCAACACAGAAAAGTATCATAAAAACACATGAATGAGGAAGTAAAATGAGTAATAAATGATGTGATGCTGAATGAGGGATGAGAGCAGATATAATAATCACACAGTTTGAAGCTGCAGACAGAAACATCAGACTCAGGACAGAAACACACGACCTCTGAAGTAAGAACAACTCACATTTTCAATCTTTAAATAGAATTAGACTTTTGATTTGACTTTAATATTGTCAATCATTGTGTACGTTGCATTTATGTCCCTGTTAAGATGGATTTTTAATTATCACTGAAATATTGTTATACACCAAAAATGAATCTGTAAATATTTTTCTTTCTCAGAAATGGATCAATCTCTATTTTTCATTCTTCTTCTCATTGGTGAGTGTGTTTGGGGTTTTATTTCTGGTTTCTAGTTTCATTAGGTTTGATCCTGTTATGAAAATCATCAAATCAGACCCTCTCTTTCACAGCTCTTTGCTCTGTATCTGAATGTGTTCAGCGTCAGTATCACTTTATAAACGAGATGAAGACCTGGACTGAAGCTCAGAGATACTGCAGAGAGAAATACACAGATCTGGCCACCGTTGAAGACATGAACGACATGAACGAGCTGAAGAAGAGTGTGAATGATAGAAGTGTTCAGTATGTCTGGATTGGGCTGCAGAAGACGAGTCGTGATGAATGGCATTGGTCTTCAGGTGAACCTGCTCTCTATCTGAACTGGGCACCTGGAGAACCAGATGTCGGAGATGAGTGTGCTATAATGAGAAATGGAGAATGGCATGATTTGCCATGTAGTGATACCCAATATTTCATCTGCAACAACAGTGAGTTCATTTTTAGGTGCACCATATACCAAATTTAATAGAATACTAAAGAGTATAACTATTTAATTTGATATTTTTATTATTTTATATATAAATATTATTTTTTATTAATATTTGTCACCCTTTCAGTGTTGAGACAATTTCTGTATTTGCCAGAAGAAAAGACTTTATTCACTACACTGACCACACTTTGATCTTTTGTTGTCCGTCTATATGATACATTGTCACAATGGAAACTTGCAATTAAAGAGTCTAAAATCTTAAAGATCAAAATTTATGTTATATTTTTAATAATTTTATTATTATTATTATTTATAAAGTACATTTCAATATAACCAGGGTTGCCCGAAGTGCTGTACATCAAAGAAAATAAAGTAGCAAGACTAGGCATAAACATAAAACAAGCATAACTTAAAACAAGAAGACATAAAACAAATACACATCTAAGAATTAATCGCTCGTGGAATTAAAAGCCATAGTTAATAAATGAGCCTTTATCAGAGATTTAAAACTAGAAATAGTCTGCGCAAATCTGATACAAAAAGGCAATGAGTTCCAAAGTTTGGGGGCAGCAACTGAAAAAGCACGATCCCCTCTAAATTTGAATCTAGATCTGGAAATAACTAAAACAAAGCTGGTTAGATGATCTCAGGGGCCTAACAGAGGAATGGCGGTTTACTAATGTCTCCAAGTATTTTGCTGCCAAACAATTCAGAGGTTTAAAAACAAAAGTTTATATTAAATTCAGAGACAGACCGGCAACCATTTAAGAGAAGACAGGATAGGAGTAATATGATCACTTTCCAATGCCTGTCAGCAATCTTGCAGCCGCATTTTGAACTTTCTGTAGATGCGCCAGGGCTTTCTGGCCAACTCATAGAGAGTATTCCAATAGTCTAAGCATGAAAAAATAAAGGCATGGATAACTTCATCAAAAAAAAAAAAGAACTTCATCTATGCTAAAAGTCTCAAATTAAAAAAGCAATATTTGACCACTGAATTTATTTGCTTCAAATTTTAATTCTGAGTCAAATTGCACAACTAGATTTTTCACCACTGCTTTATTATGCTTAGCAAGGGAGCCAAGGATAGAGTTTATAGTAGTTTGATTAACGACTGGACCAAAAAACATAATCTTAGTTTTTTTTCACTGAATTAAAAAAAAGGATGTCATCCAGTCCTTGATGTCAGTTAAGCAGTTAAAAAGCGAGATCATACCAGACCCATTGTCTTTTTAAAGTGGCAGATAAATCTGCATATCATCAGCATAACAGTGAAATGAAAACTCATGTTTCCTAAATATAGTTCCTAGGGAGTAAGTACAGTGAGAACAAAAGGGGCGAGGATAGACCCTTGAGGGGCTCCACACGTTAGTGGAGCTGGTGTTGACATGTTCTCCCTAACTGCAAAACTTTTAAGAACAATCCCATGAATTCTAATATGGTTTTCCAGCTGAGAAACTAAAATATTATGATCAACAGTATTGAAGGCTGCACAAGTCCAATAACATTAGGATCAATGAGACTCCAGGATCAGCATTTAATAGTATATGATTCTGTGCTGTTTTGCCCTAAAACCAAATTGAAAAACTTCAAAAAAAAATTTTTTTTTAATGATTGTAGTTGGATAAAAACATCTCAGGTTACGTATGTAACCATGGTTCCCTGAGAGTAGGGAACGAGACACTGCGTCCTCTAGGGGTCGCTATGAGGAACGTCGTCAGCGTGACCCGTGTCTGAAGCATACATACAAAAACACCACTTGTTGGCCGGCGACAGCCTATGACGTCACTACCGGCGCGACCACAGTATAAAGGGGCACCGGGAAAATACGTCATCCACTTCTTCGTCTGAAGCTTGCGTCCGAAGCATGGCACCGCGCCTAGAGGACGCAGTGTCTCGTTCCCTACTCTCAGGGAACCATGGTTACATACGTAACCTGAGACGTTCCCTTTCGAGGGAACTTCGAACTGCGTCCTCTAGGGGTCGCTATGGGGAACGGAATACCCACGCCACCATGCTGAGGGGAGTGCAAGCCAAGCACACAAGGCGAGCACTAAGTACCAACTCTACCCAGCTACGGGAGTTGCCCCTGGGACGGTTAGACGGCTGTCAGTGACATTATCCCCTACGGCCAAAGACCCGAGCTGCATACCCTGAAACTTACCTGTTAAGGGCCGGGACTCCCGGACCCAGGGTAGAGCTCGAAGGCTTAGGATCATAAGAAAGATTCCTTTAAGGGGATACGGCCAAGTGCCTAGAATAGTAGCTAGGTCCTGGCCTGTCACTCAGGGGCTACCGCTTGCTCTGAAGAGCTCAATGAGTGAATTGTCTCAACAGACCCTTGGTAGCAACACCCTGTTCAAGTCAGTATCACTATGATACATAGGTAGAGTGGGCCCAAGGCGAAACCGGGGCCTGCCAACTCAAAGAAAGGGCATGAAGCCGCAGCGCGTAATCCCTACCATACAGGATTTTTAGAAAGACCGCAAAACCACTTGATGTGCGATCTTACCACAATGTGGATTTTTAGAAAAGTGCCCAGAGACTATCGCGTGCGCACTTACATAACATGGATTTTCTTTCCGTTCTAGGGAATCACAGAGGCTGTCATTACACAGCGAGCAGCTTAACAGAGAGGCCGAGAGAGGCCTAACAACCTGAAGTTTGCTGATTCCGAGCTCTGGGGAGCGGAGAACCTAACTCTCAGCATGAGAGGGAACTCAGACGCTCAGAAGGGAGCGGCATGCTCATAGGTGACCCTCTATGGTGAGGGGAGCAATGCTAGCTCGACCAACCAGGAGAGCATGAGGCTACTGTGACAGCTCCGGAGAGCGGGGAACTCAACTCTCAGCATGAGAGAGAACTCAACCGCTCAGAAGGGAGCGGCATGCTCATAGGTGACCCTCTAAGAGAGGGGAGCAATGCTAGCTCGACCAACCAGGAGAGCAACCTAACAGGGAGGCAGAGAGAGGCCTAGCAACCTGAGGTCGCTGAATCACAGTGCTTTTGATCTAATTTGTCTTTCAAGCCCAGAGCATTGGGCGAAATGGGTAGAGTGGGGCCCAAGGCGAAACCGGGGCCTGACCAACTCAAAGAAAGGCACGAAGCCGCAGTGCGTAACCCTTACCGTACAGGATTTTAGAAAGAACGCAAAACACTTGATGTGCGATCTTACCACAACGTGGATTTTTAGAAAGTGCACAGAGACTTAGCGTACGCACTTATCATAACATGGATTTAAACTGTTCTAGGGAGCCGCCAAGTGAGCGACTTAACAGGGAGGCCTAAAGAGGCCTAACAACCTGAAGCTGCTGACTGACAGCTCTGGAGAGCGGAGTCACAGTGCTTGGAAGGGAATAGCGTTGCTCATAGGCGACCCTCTATGGTGAGGGGAGCGATGCTAGCTCGACCATAAGGAGAGCACCTCCAAATCACAGAGCTCTGGGAAGCGGAGGACCCAACTCTCAGAATGAGAGGGAACTCAGACGCTCGGAAGGGAGCGGCATGCTCAAAGGTGACCCTCTATAGTGAGGGGAGCAATGCTAGCTCGACCATAGGGGAGCAACCTAGCAGGGAGACATAAAGAAGCCTAACAACCTGAGGCTACTGTGACAGCTCAGAAGGGAGCGGCATGCTCATAGGTGACCCTCTATAGTGAGGGGAGCAATACTAGCTCGACCAGCCAAGAGTGAGGCTGCTGTGACCGCACCGGAGAGCGGAGAACCCACTCTAATATTACAGGGAACTCAGACGCTCAGAAGGGAGTGCTCGACCGACAAGGAGAGCAACCTAACAGGGAGGCAGAGAGAGGCCTATCAACCTGAGGCCACTGCATCACAACCTTCGGAAGGGAGCAGAGTGCTCATAGGTGACCCTCTCGATAAGGGGAGCAATTCTGGCTCGACCGACCCGGAGAGCACCTGAGGCTGCTGAACACAGCCCTTGGAAGGGAGCGTCATGTTCAAGGTGACCCTCTATGGTGAGGGGAACAATGCTAGCTTCTTCCTGAAACCTAAGTAGCCCTTCAGTAGCCACAATCCTAGCAGGGGAACACTCTAGGCAAGGGCTCAGGGAGATGCTACTTAAACCCCCCGAGAGGGGAGCAGTCCCTGAGCTAGTATATAGATATCCTCAGATAGCCATGCACCTTCCTCAAAAGGCGATGTCCCCCTTTGTCCAGAATTATATTTTAAAAAGACCCGCAGGTCCTGGCATTGCAGTGCTGGGGACCTGCTGACCAAGGAGGCTCCACAGAGACCTACGACTAGGCCACACGATCCAGGGGTCTCATCCCAGCCTGGATCTAGTATCGACAAGTGAGGTCATCACTGCACTGAGTCGAAACAAAAACCGACAGGTTCCCAGAAATACTGCAAAGAATGGTTACACAATACCAGTTTTTCCCATAGAACTGGATCGTACTCACCCATCCATGGTTCCTGCGCATGAGATCAGTCCAGGAGGCGACGTCCGAAGAGTCGAGTCCGAACCATCAGTAAGGTAGTTTCTATGAAACATAGAACTCCACCAAAAACATCATAAGTCCAGCATAGAGACTGCAATGTTACAAGCGCAGGTTTCTAGGTTCCCACCTAACCTCGGTCAGGTGGAGTACAATGGTTGCAGGGGAATTAGAGAGGGGAAGATGAGGGCTTTATAAATGTTTCACAGGCCCCCCGAGGGAAGCGAGTAGATGTTTCAATTCTTACTCCGGTCCGGACGAGAGCGTTGAGAACGCCTTGTCTGGAACACCTCCCTCAGGTCTTGCCTACCTCTCTTTGACCCGCGCCACCCTCTACCCCTACCCGCAGGCGGGGGAGGGGCACGAGCCGCGACACTAGCCTTCTGTGCCCATCTCTGATCCCCAGACAGAGATGGGCCAGGACCCCTGCGTTGTTCGGGCTCAGACCTGGACCTTCTTGGAATGAAGGATTTGAAGGCTGCTGAGCGCGCCCTCGCCTCCCTAAACTTCTCAACCACCGTCTCAACGGAGGTACCGAAAAGCTCGGAAGGCGAGACCGGAGCATCGAGCAGAAAGCCCCTCTCTTTCCTCCCGATGTCTGCCAGGTTCACCCACAGATGTCTCTCCGTTACCACCATGGCCGCCATAGACCTGCCCATAGCAGTGGCGGCCTGCTTAGTGGCACGGAGAGCCAAATCTGTGGTGCGGCGCAGCTCAGCCACTTCATCAGGTGACAAGCCCTGACCCTTATCCAGGTCTTTCAGCAGATCAGCCTGGTAAGCCTGAAGCACCGCCATCGTGTGCAACGAAGCGACAGCCTGACCTGCTGCTGCATATGCCTTGCCATTTAAGCGAGATGTTTCCTGAAGGGGCTTAGATGGCAAGGAGGGAGCCTTAAGAGAGGATGTCTCGCCAACGGAGAGATAGCTGGCCAGCGTCTCTTCGACAGGGGGCATCCTCTCATAGCCGTTTTCACGCATCCCCTCCACGTTAGCATAACTAGTATGCTGAAACCTGTGAATGCGTGCGGAAAATGGCTTTTTCCATTCCTTCTCAACCTCCGCATGGAGATCTGGAAGAAATGGGAGGCTCACTCGAGCTGGGCGGTTATGGCCAGAAAGATAACGCTCATCGAGATGACCCCGCGGCGCCACTATCTTGGCCCGCTTCCACGGCAAGTCAAGTCTCGCCGTGGCGCGTTCCATAACCTCCAGTAACTCATCATACGCAGGGCAGGAGGATTGATCGGGCTCAGCCTCAGCTTCATCACCCTCAGACATCTCCTGCTCTTCCTGGGCATAACCCAGCAGAGCACCAGCCGCTGGATCAGATGATGTCAGCGAAATTGCATCATCATTATCCAGCCGCTCACCCTCGTTCGCGGCCGACGAGCGCGAGAGGGAAAGCCCCCTCTCTAACTCATCGGCCAGCTCCGCCTGCGAGCCCCACGAGATCATTCCCCTCTGTGCCTCGGCAACAGTGGGTCCTGAACCGCGGGAAGCAGACGGCTGCCCCTCCTTCCTCGAAAAGAGAGACAGACGAGAGCGGAGCTTTCTCATTGAGAAAAGCTCACAGTGCACGCAGATCGCTCCCTCGAGAACATCGCGTGCGTGCTCCTCGCCCAAACAAAAGACGCAAAGATCATGTGTGTCATCAGGTGTCAAATAACGAGGACACGGATGCACACATCTCCTAAACGCCTTGCTAGTGCTCGCCATAGTAACAGCCGTTCTTACCTTTTCCATAGTAGATTGTACGCTCCAAACAAAACAGTCATTGAAGACGAAGAAGAGGATGACGTATTTTCCCGGCGCCCCTTTATACTGTGGTCGCGCCGGTAGTGACGTCATAGGCTGTCGCCGGCCAACAAGTGGTGTTTTTGTATGTATGCTTCAGACACGGGTCACGCTGACGACGTTCCCCATAGCGACCCCTAGAGGACGCAGTTCGAAGTTCCCTCGAAAGGGAACTACTTTATCCAAGACCTTAGAAAGAAAAGGCAGTTTCGAGATTGGTCTGAAATGGGATAGATCAGTGGAGTCCAAATCTGTTCTCTTTAAGACTGGCTGAATTATGGCATGTTTAAAATCAACTGGCACCAAACCTGCCCTCAAGCAATTATTTATTAACTTAAAAATACTGGGGCCGACAACATCATGATCCAATAACTGAATGGAAGACCTAATACCAGAAATTTTATCAATACAATTTTTTTTTTGGAACTTGCCACATGATTGTGCAGAGACTTCAAACCCAACCAAAGCAGGTGGATTTATCACTGCATTCAGTGAATTCAATAAAACTCTCGGGTTACCACTATTTTTTTTTTGTTGATAAAATCAGAAAAAAATGTGGCCCTTACAGTTTTAACCAATTTCTGATAATCAAAAGCCCTTTAAAAAAATCTCAAATTACACTTGAAGCTTATCCTTCTTCCATTTCCACTCTGCCCGTCTGCATAGATGACGCAGAGCATGGGTGGACTCATTAAGCCATGGTTCAGATTTTAGTTTAAATCATATCGTCTCCAATGGAGCAATCAGGTCATAAGATATCAGTGCAAACCAACATTAAAAAAAAGAGAGTAATTCATCCCCACACAAGTTCGAAAGCGTGCTCTCATTTCTCAGATTCAACACAGCATTCTCGTTATACATAATACAGAAATCATCAACAGTTTCAGAGTTCAATTTCCGACATTTAGATTTTGACATGGATTTCCTTTAGGACATAAAAAGGAAATATTAAAAAGAACAGACTTGTCGGCGCCGATAGCCTTGTGGGCAGGTCACAAAATGTTAAACCATAAGAAAAGACAAGATCCAAAGTGTGTTAATAATAAATGTACAGCAGTTACAAGAGGTGATTCAGCTTGATATTTTCAGCCTTCAGTATGTCAACACAAACCTACAAGGGCTTCGTTTCTCATATGTAGATTAACTTGAGTCTGGTCCATGATAGTCCATTACAACATAAACCCTCGTTGCAGAGAACTGTAATATGGCCATTCAATAGAGAAGCTATTTTATAATAAAACTCATGGTGCTGGGTGACAACAAAATTACATCGAATGAATGACTGTCTGACTGTATGTGTGTTTCATTTAATGGTTTGAATGCACACATTCCAGCCAAAAGTTTTTAGACAGATCATGGTATAATTGAAAATATCTTGAACCTTGTAAATGTTCAATATATCACCAGCTGTAAAAGCAGCTCAAGTCTTTGAATGACGTGTTTCTGATGTTTCCATCTCTGCTCCTGTTCACATCCAAACCATAAAGCAGTGTAAGAATAATGAACAAACTGATTCATGAATCGTTCTCATTTGTTTTTCTTAAAGCGAACACAGGACTCGTCTTTGTCAATCAGATGATGAACTGGAGAGATGCTCAGAGTTACTGCAGACAGAATCACATTGATCTGGTCAGCGTGAGGAACCAGAATGAGAGTCAACAGGTTCAGAAGATCATTAGTGATAGACAGTTATCTGGATCATGGATCTGGATCGGTCTGTTCAGAGACTCATGGCAGTGGTCAGATCAGAGTAACTCCTCATTCAGATACTGGAAGTCTGGTGAACCTAATAATTTGGAAGGTCGTGAAAACTGTGCAGAGTTAAAACCGAACGCTCAGGGAGGATGGAATGATATCTCTTGCACCAACCAGTTTCCTTTTGTGTGTCATGAAGGTGAGAAGATCCTCACAAAACACACACAATCCATCCATCACCTGCAGATCTCCTAAAGTTGACAAATTCATCCTCAGTGTTTGTTCTGCATGTTGTTTTTGATCAGTCTCTCTCTAGTTTCTGCTTGTGGTTTGTTTGGTTTCCAGATAAACTGATTGTGATCAGAGAGAATCTGACGTGGGCTGAAGCTCTGAGATACTGCAGACAGAATCATGTGGATCTGGTCTCAGTTCATTCAGAAGAGATGCAGCGTCGTGTGATGAACGTGGTTAAACGGGCGTCTACTGCAGCGGTGTGGTTGGGTTTACACAACTACTGCATCATGAACATGTGGCTCTGGCTGAGTGGAGAGATCGTGTGCTATCAGAACTGGGCTCCAGGGAACGGAACGACACCAGAAAACTGCAAACTCGAGAAGAGAAAAGGAGCAGTTCAGTCTGGAGGAGATCAGCGCTGGATCAGCCGTCCTGAATCTCACAAACTCAACTTCATCTGCAGCAGATATTAAGAGTGAGGAACATGCTAATGTGTTTATGTTATATTCCATCTCTACTGTGCAATTCTGATGCATTTCTGCACCATCATGCTTTACTTTTATCTTTGATATGTTTAGTAAGTTCTGAGTGAATCTCCTTATTTAAGTTTTAAAAGTGGACAATCTGTTTTATTCCTGTATTATGATTAATGTGTCTTTTATGACTGAATGTTTTACACTAATCAAATCTTTTTAACACAAACACATGAAACAACAGAACATCAACTCAAATAAACTCACCTACAGCCAGTATTGTCTCCTATTTCCTGATTTCCCATCAACATCACACTGAACTGTGAATTATATGGAACAAATATGTATAAATTTCATTTGATTGTTGAATTATTAGTTTGATAGTTAGGATGTTTTCGCTTACAAAACATGATATTGCATGTTTTTATTGTAGTGCCTCCTGTGGGTGTTATGTTTAACAAGAGGGATGATTCTGTTCAGAGAATATCCTGATGTCTACTAGGTCTAATATAGGTCAGTTTGTCAAATTATATACAGGCATATGAATATTCAACGCAGTCTCAAGGCAGTTTGTGACATAGTCACAAAAATTTAATCTTGATTCATGTTGACGGACACTAATTTCCCTTTTTTTTCATGTCACTTTGCTCAATTTTCAATCCAATGCATTCCCTGCTGAAAAAAACAATAGAACCTTGCCCAAAACACAATAGAAAATGTAATGGATTTAATGGTTATAATGGGAATTGTATTGGTTTTAATAGAAACTATAATGTGTCTACTGGTATGTGATGGATTCTATTGGTAGGATGTTAAATCCTATTGGAAAAATGCACAAAACAAAACGGAATTTTGTAATGGTTTTACTGGAAAAAGCTAATGGTTTATAATGGTATTTTAATGGAAACCATTAGAATTCCTGTGATGGCTTCTATTGGGCTTCTATTGTTTTTTTTAGCAGGAGGGAGTTGTCACACCCAGAGGCGACCCAAGATGAAGTGGGGGCCCCAGGCAAAATTAATAGATGAGGCCCTTCTAAAAGATTATTTTGTTAATATATCTTTGTTACCTAGATATATATTTATACAACATACAAAAAATTGTCAAAACACTTAATATAACATGAATAGTTTTTTTTTTAAAACAAAGTGCTTATTCTTTAACAAAATTTTATCTTCATCTTTATGGCAGAAGATACAATACAATACATCTTAATTTATTATTTATTATTAGCTTATCAACTAGCTATGTAAACTAATTTAATAGAAGAGTTGGATAATGTAAGTAAATGTGTTGATATAGTAAGTAACACTAGATCTGACACTGAACTTAGGGACTGGGGAATCTGCCTGAGGTGGTGGTGGTGACAGGAACTTAAGTAATGCTCCTGCATGCAGAGCATACATCTTTTTAATTTAATTTAAAGTTTATTAACTATTAGTTCATTGTTAGTTGACAACTCAACTAATTTAATGTAGAAGAGCTAAATAAATAATGTCAACTAAGTAAATGTAATATTTATTTATATTGTTTCGTGAGCTCCCCACTGGCAGCAAGACACAGTACCGAAACTTGCCAAGTGGTGATGTGCGCGTCTTTCTCGGTACCACCTATTCTATTGCAGCCTATATTAATACCTGCTAAATGCTATATAATACATGCTGCTGCTAAGTGCAACCCTAGCTAACCTGTTTCCCAGTAACCCTATTAGTAATTCTAGCAAATAATTAAACGAAAATAAGCTGGAATTAACCACAAAAACATTTGTTTGTCATATAATTATCATTAAGTCAATCTTATCTCCATCACTTAACTTACCGCTGTCATGTTTCCTCTGTTCCTCCTCTTCTTGCTTTTTTTTTCCATTTTTGGCTGCCAGATGGATAAGTCCTTTTCATTTTTAAAATAGCCTAGTAAATGCATGAGTAAGTGCTGTGCCAGTTTGAAAACGGCGGCCGACGCATGACGAGGAAAAAGCAAGCACATCCAGCGTAACGCGAGAGGGAGCCCCCTAGGGGGGATGCAGATATATTGCTCCATGTTACGTGTATATTATTAATAATGACATTTCCGATTGTTCAAATGGTCAGCTGTCGGGGGCCCCCTCAAAATGCGGGGCCCCAGGCAAGCTGCCTTGCCTGCCCTATTGCTACGCCTCTGGTCACACCTCAGAGGCCTCTACCATGATGGTGGCTGAACAAACTCAGGGTTAGTTTTGAGTTGACAAAACCAAACTTGATCCTGAGTTAAACGGGTCATATGATGCTTTTTTAAAGATCATTATTTTGTGTATTTGGTGTAACAGAATATGTTGACATGTTTTATTGTTCAAAAAACACATTATTTTTCAAATACTGTACATTATTGTAGGTCCTCTATGCCCCAAAACGCTTCGTTTTCTACAAAGCCCCTCCTTCCGACAAGTGCAGTCTACTCTGATTGGCCAACTGGCACAGTGCATTGTGATTGGCCGAACACCACAAGCCGCATCGGAAATGTAACGCCCCTTTCCATAATCGCAAGCTTTAGCTTTCAAAATTATAGACCCTTTTTGTGCTGACGTCACAGCGCTAGCTGGAGGCAAAACAAAGGGAGAACTGGAGGCGGCCAATACAAACTTGCACAGAGTCGGCTACACGAGGAACGCAAATGTCATCTTGTTGTGTTATTGGGTGCCAAAATCGACGGAGTACAGGCTCCAATTTGAAGTTTTATCGCATACCTGCTGCCACTGCCAGACAAAAAAAACGACGACAGCTGTGGTTAAATGCGATAAAACGAGCGGACTGGACAGGTAAGTTAAGCTTAATGAAACTATTGTTTTTTGTTGCTATGATTTATGGTTTGGTTACGTGTCTACATATTTATTATGCATGCCCACCTAATCAGAAATTGGGGAACAAGTGATTTCTCATAAAACAGAAAACTTTTTGAATTTGAAGATCAAGGTAAATTGTACTTAATTTGTCTTCCGGGAAACATGCAAGTATCTTCTGTTGCTTCCGAAGGGCAGTAATAAAAGGAAAAATATATATATTTCTACAAAAGAAAAAAGTTGGAAATCTTCATCCTGTTCAAAAGTTTTCACGCCCCGGCTCTTAATGCATCGTGTGTTCTTCTGGAGCATCAGTGAATGTTTCAACCTTTTTTAATAGTTGTGTTTGAGTCCATCAATTGTCCTCAGTGTGAAAAGATGGATCTCAAAATCATACAGTCACTGCTGGAAAGGGTTCAAATATGCAAAAATGCTGTAAAACTGCAGAATCTACAGAACGTGGAGGATTTGTCTGAAGAACAGTGCTCAGTTCAACTGTTCAGAACAAACAAGGGACTCATGAACAACCAACACAAAACAAAAGAGCAGTCGTGGATCATCAGGTAACCTCACACAGTATTAAGAACCAAGGGTTCACAAACTTTTGAAGGGGGTTATTTGAATAATTTCAGCTATTTTTGTCTTGTGGACTATATGTAAACATATTTTATGTAAAATATCTTACTCAGGACAGTACTAAATAAAAATTAACATGCATTTTGTATGATCTCTCTTATTTTGTTAAAATTATTCACATTTTCACAGATTCTGCAAGGGGTTCCCAAACTTTTGCATGCCACTGTAGATGGATATGACACTATAGTTATAATGAGCATAACTTACTATATTATTATGACTCCAGTAACATTAGGTCTGAAATATATATTGTACGTTTTAATCCCCTGAACACACTACAAACATGATGATCTCTAGAACATGATGCTGTCATAATTAAATAATTAAACAATTTTGGAGAAAGTGGGTGTACTTGTGTGTGTGTGTGTGTGTGTCTTTTTAACATAAATTTTTTTTCCTTGTCTTCCTTTAAGGGACATTAATATGACAATACTGCGAAAACCGTTTACTGTCAAAATGTTATTCCTGTTATATATTTATTGTCCAACATTCTTTATGTCATTAATTTAATTTCAAATGGTGGTATTAATTCAGTGTTTATAATGTTAACACTTATTTTCAGCCGAAAATGGTTTCTAGAGAGCAAAAGGTTTTGTTAAAAAAAAAAAAAAAAAAAAGGAAGACTTTAAAATAAAGTCAGTAAAATAAACTGTTAAAATGATTTGATGATCACTAGTGATTGTACGTTATTGTTGTCATTGTTCAGGCTGTATTTCAGCTTTAAAGTACGTTTTTTTAAACAAAGCAGCTGATATTTACAAGGAAAAGTACATAGAACATAGATATGGGTAAGTAAAGGGTTTGCAGTAATTTAATCTTTTTACTTGGCAAACAGTAAGCAGTATGAAGCAGTCTAGTCAATTTGGTGGAGGGGACCTATCTATAATCTTTATATATATATATATATACTTTAAATGTGTTATTGTAAGTTGTTCAAGCATGACTGGCTCCTATTATTCTACGGCGTTTTTGTGTAGTTTTCAGTCCAAAATGGTGGCGGCACTGTCATGTCATGGGCACAACTGTTGCTATGGAGCATTCTATTGAGTTTTGCCTCTTGGGCTTCTATACTCTTTGGTGTAGAGCAGTGCGCTTTAGCGGTAGGTGAAGTAGTTGTAATGAAAATGTTCTATCGGCGTCACGGATGAATAATGCTGTGGTCTTGTTTGTTAGGACGGTTGAGTTAGCAAACTTGCTAGCAGAGAGTGGTATTGAGATTGATGGTACATTTATTTCAGTGCTCCCTCTTTCTACTCCTTCTAAGAAGGTAACGTTGTCTAATTTACCACCGTTTATCAAGAACAGTGATGGGAATAACGGCGTTATAAATAAACGCCGTTACTAACGGTGTTATTGTTTTCAGTAACGAGTAATCAAACAAATGACTGTTTCCCCCGTTACAACGCCGTTACCGTTACTGACAATAAAATGCGGCGTTACTATAATTTATTATATTATTAGAATTTTATTTTTCAGTTAATCTGAATTGAATGCGCAGTGTTTCATTTTTTAATGTATTGTGACATTTGAACACACAGTGTAGCTGCATATGACGTACCGTAAACTCTAGTGTGAAGGCGCATGTCTCGCCGTCGCTTTGTCTCACACACACACACACACACGCACACACGCACGCACGCGCACGCACAAAGAAAGATACAGAGCAAGAGAGTCTTTCATAACATGCAGAATTTACGCGCTACATGTAAACGATATTCTTTGTTGTATTTTCCTGTCAAAATAAGAACTGCCGGGTTCTCTGCTAGTGGGCGGAGCTAATGCGCAAACGACAATCTCATTGGCCGGCGCTCACCTATTATCATCCCTCTTTTGATTTCAGCAAATCAATTCGAGCGAACGCAGACAACGTGATTAATATTCATGAACCCAGCAGCTCATTAATCCTTAGTGCATTTTATATTGTTATTAGTGGTATAATTCATAGTAGTTTTATCATCTTATCAATTTTTCCCCCTTTTTTTATAGAAACATTAAATGACAAACAATATCTTAAGCACCAGTCCTAAGTTCAGTCAACGTGACAAATATGAATTCATACTTGGTTATTCTAATTACTAAAGTTCTATCATCATATAATTCCAAATTATCATAATATCATATTTTAATGCTTGACTGACTGATGCTAAGTGTCAGTAGATAAATAGTGTAACTGTAGATTAATGTAGCTACAATGTTTTATAATAATGTTTTTTTCTATTTAGTGTCCATTTCATTCATTTAACATATTTAATATTGGGGGCATCCAAGTTATTTGACATTTGAACATAAAAAAAGTAACGCAATAGTTACTTTCCTTGGTAATTAGTTACTTTTATAAAGATGTAACTCAGTTACTAACTCAATTACTATTTGTGAGAAGTAACTAGTAACTAGTACTAGTAACTAGTAACTACAAAGATATTCTCTCTTTGGCTCTCAACGGAGGCGGTCGCATTTTTTCTCGCTCCCCATCCTCTCCCTTTTTTTCCCTCCCTGCCTGCTCTCTTGTCTCGTCTCGTCTCGTAATACTTGAGAGACTCTCTCTGCATTGCTCCTCAAAACCTAAAAACTGAAAAATCATGGATTTGATCAACTGGTCTCTCAACGCAATTGACACCATCTTCTCGACGAGAAGCTCAGGTTCTGGGGAGCCTGACTGCCCTGACGGAACGTACCCCGCTGGCTACACGATGGACGCGTGGGACAGATGGCGTGGCGTGTGTTTATCGGCTCTTTCCGTGGAGGACGTTGAAGATATTTATCTATTCGGAACCATGATAACAGGTCTTCTGCTGATTGGATTAGGCTTTGCCCTGGGTTATCGAAGAATTAAGGAAACGGGAACAGCTGTTCAAAGCCTCACAAGGCTGCCCGTCATGATTGAAGCAGTGGGCAGAGCGTTCAACATTGAGACTGAGACTATTAACCGAAATATGGATTCCATCACTGAGAAGCTCACGGCTTTGCAAAGAAAAATTGATGGAGACCAGAACGGACAATAAGAGTAGCCGTGGAATTGGAATGCGGTTACTCGCCCCAAGACTAAACAAGCACATTCTTATCTTTTCCGGCTCCCCTCTACCAGCACTGGCCTTGGTAGGCAGCTGTTGGGAAATCAACCCTGAGAAGCACCGCAGGGAGACGCTCTCTGAGTTCCTCCCCCATTCTTCAGACATCTGCTGACTACACAGAAACAGACATACAGACATACTGATTACAAACTATTACACATACACACGTACATATGCACTCATTTTCCCAAACCCCATATCCAACGCCTCCGTCGCTTTAAACCGCCAGCCTGGCAAGCGGGTCTGTGACTAGCGCCGGGATATGGCTGCCATGTCTGGATGGCTGATTGCCAGAGCTGGATTAACTCCCCTGTTGCAAGTTGTGTGTCTATGGTGTATTATGTGCTTTATGCTGAGGTGTTTTTTTTCCTGTTCTCAAACTGTACTCCCCAAGGAATATAGTCTGGGGGTAATTTCTTTTTTTTTTATCCTCGTCTCTTTCCTCATGTTTGCTATATTTTTCTTAAAAATCAAAGAATTTCACTGCTGATTGTACTCTGTATGATTGTGTATGTGACAATAAATCTATCTAACTATAACTAATTACTTTTTTAAAGTAACGTGCCCAACACTGATCAAGAATCAGACTTTAGTCGGAATGCTTTCTAGGTATGGAAAATTGATTTCTCCCTTAAAGATGATTCCTATTGGAGTTAAGTCCCCTCAATTAAAACATGTAATGTCTTTCAGGCATTTTACATACATGGTTCTGAAGGATAATGTTGATGAACTTGATCTGACTCTTAATTTCCGTCATGATGATGTTAATTATGTAATTTATGCCACGACAAATGTAATTAAATGTCATGGTTGTGGAGAAAATGGTCATCTCATTCGTGCGTGTCCAAAGAAAGGAAATGATAGTAATGGATTGATTGTTGTTACTGAAAATGTGCAGAATGATGTTGCAGCGGCTGCTGCTGAGATGCCGGGTCCAAGCACAGCACTTGTTGTTCCGGAAAAATCCGATGGAAAGTTCAGATGAAACAGGAAAAGATGAAATTGCTACAAGAATGAAGAAGTTAGAATCTCTTCTGGAGTAGACCAGATAGCGGAGGAATTCAAACAATTCCGCTCCCCGCTCACCTACAATTTCATCCCGCTCCGGTAAAATTGCTCCACGCTCGCTCACATTTAAAATTCCTCTGCATGTCTAACACCTGCCGTTTTCAACCAAAGCCTTGGGACACACTGTCTGCGTGGCGGACCTGGAGCGGGTTTGTTGCGTAACTGCTGCGGAAAAATCTGCTTCACTTCTATTCTGTCGCGGGGCCGCGGGTGCGGTGTGGTTGGACCGCGCACCTGATACACACATATCCCGCAGGCAGTGTGGCTGCTCTAATCTGTTAACATAGGCACGGAAAGGAAAATCAACACGCAGCAAACCCGCTCCGCGACGCGTCCGCCACGCAGCCTATATCCTATAAAGAACTCACAGCAACATCAGTCAAAATAGAACATATATTTATATCTCTTTCTCTATGAAATAAAAAATCACGGACAGGGTTAAGTAGACTACATTAAAATATTCATATGACAAAACTTATTTAATTGATTATTAGCCAATATTTCCTATTTCAACCATATTCAAAATGCTCACGTTTTGCTCTGGCCTCCCCATGTTCTTCATGTTTCCGCATGATGTGTCTTTTTAGATTAAAATACGAATCCTTACTTATTGAAATCGTATCACCACATTCCTGTTCATGTTCAACATCGTTATCATCTAGTTTTTTGACAGGAATTGTGCACCTGTTGGTTTGCTTTTGGAAATATTTCACGAACTCCATCTCTCCTTCACAACGAACGATTTTTGAAGTGTAGGCTGACAGTTTTGTTAATTGTTGAAGGCACAGGTGAATTCTGGGTGGATTTGTGCGAGCCCTAGGCTCGTGGTGTGAGCGGTATCGGAGCGGAACAGGAGCGAGACAGAGCGATCGCTCCAACCTTTGGATAAAAACCCGCTCCGCGCTCCGACTATATTTCGCACGCTCCGCTCCGCGCTCGCTCCCCGCTCCGCTCCGCTCACATGCTCTGGTCTCCGCTGATCTGCCAGAGTCTCACCACGTCTCAGCGGATCTTCCAGAGTCTCACCACGTCTCCGCTGATCTGCCAGAGTCTCACCACGTCTCAGCGGATCTTCCAGAGTCTCACCACGTCTCCGCTGATCTGCCAGAGTCTCACCACGTCTCAGCGGATCTTCCAGAGTCTCTTCACGTCACTGCTAACCATCCAGAACCACGTCATGTCACAGCTGAGCAGCCAGAGTCTTGTCACGTCCTGTCTGTCACACCCAATGAGATGAGATGCACATTTTGAGATGCTTTACAAGCACAACATATCCTTTATTAATGTTAGATAAATCATTACAATTCTACACGCAATAACAACTAATTAATTGTATAGTTGCTGCCAAATTGACTCATATCTATTTCAACCCTTTAAATGCTTAAAAACACGAACCTGTCTTCATCCCAATCACAACAGATGCAGGAGCGCAGCCCTATGACGTCATGCCACAAAACCAAAATAAAAGTCCCTTTACACTGCTCTCTAAAATCACTGACATGCATAGAAAATTACACACAAATAATGTGAATAATAAAATCGATAAGAAGAGTTTTAGAGATGTTAGAGGGTCAAGTCAACAAATAAATAAGATATAATTAGAATAGAGAGAGCTAGAGTTAGAGGGACAAATAAAGATGGAAGAGAGGGGTGCAGAGCCAGAGGTGGTTTTGTAGGCAAACATTAATGCCTTGAATTTTATGCGAGCAGCTATTGGTAGCCAGTGCAGATTGATGAACAGAGGTGTGACGTGCGTTCTTTTTGGCTCATTAAAAATGAATATTGCTGCCGCATTTTGGATTAATTGTACAGGTTTAATAGAACTGGCTGGAAGACCTGCCAAGAGAGCATTGCAATAGTCCAGTCTGGACAGAACAAGAGCTTGAGCAAGGAGTTGTGAAGCATGTTCTGAAAGACAGGGCCTGATCTTCTTGATGTTGAATTAAGCAAATCTGCAGGACCGGGAAGTTTTTATTGTATGCCTATAAAATCAGCACCACAAAGTAGTGTATCAAATTTAAAAAAAAAAAAAATTGTGTGGAAAATTAAAAATCTTACACTAAACTTTTTATTTGATGTATTAAATGTCAGTGCTCCGTTTGGAAAGTTCTTACTCAAAGACGCATGGTGATCCACATGTTCAGGTTTCAAGTTTCTTCTTCCTCTAACTAAAACTCTCTGAGCAGTAGGGTTGGGTACCGAACTCGGTACTTTTACTTTTGGAAGAAATCCACTTGGCTCAAAAATCCGAGAGGGCACGTGCCCCCTCAGTTTGAATTAGCAGGTGTATGGCTTCTCTCTGGTGTGAATTCTCATGTGCCTTTTAAAGCTTCTTTGCTGAGTGAAACTGTTTCCACACTGAGAGCATGTGTAAGGCTTCTCACCGGTGTGGACACGCATGTGGCTTTTAAGGGTTCCTTTTACTGAAAAACATTTCCCACACTGTTGACAGGTGAAAGGCTTCTCTCCAGTGTGAATCCTCTTGTGGACTTTAAGATTACCATGTTCAATGAAACATTTCCCACACTGTTGACAAGTAAAAGGCTTCTCTCCATCGTGAATCCTCTTGTGGACTTTAAGGTTTCCATATTGAGTGAAACTCTTTCCACACTGTTGGCAGGTGAAAGGCTTCTCTCCTGTGTGTATTCTTATGTGGGCATTGAGAGTTTGTCTGTGTGTAAAACTCCTTCCACATTGAGGGCAGGTGTAAGAGTGCTCTCCAGTGTGGATTCTCATGTGGATCTTAAGGTCTCCTTTTCTACTGAAACTATTTCCACACAGTTCACAGGTGTATGGCTTCTCTCCAGTGTGAATCCTCATGTGCCTGGTAAGGCTTTCTTTTCGACTGAAACTATATCCACACTGTTCACAGGTGTAAGGCTTCTCTCCAGTGTGAATCCTCATGTGGACTATAAGGTTTCCTCGTTGATCGAAACTCTGTCCACACTCCTGGCAGGTGAAATGACCTCTAGATCCAGTGTTTTGAGTTTTTTGTGAGGGAGTTCTTTCAGTCTGTGAACAACTAAATGATTTTTGTCCAGTTATGAAATCATGCTTCTTATACTGATTTTTATCTCGCATGTCATTCAGTTCTTTCAGCCCCATCATGTCTAGGATGAAAAAAGACAAATACAAGTTAACCCCTGTTTATAACCCAGCAGGCACAAAACAGGCACACGTCATAAGACGTTGGTATTTGGTTAAATTTTGGTTGCGATGTCGGGTGACCAAAATCCAATGTAAATCCAACGTCTAATGTCAATGTTAAATTGATGTCCGATACCGACGTCAGCTGACGTTGAGATTTAGGTGTTTTTAGGTTGTGTAACCAAAATCCAACGTTAAGTCAACGTCAAATTGACGTCAAATATTGACGTCAACCCGATTTTCATTTTCAACCAAAATCCAACGTCTGTCTGACGTCATGTCCAACGTCAACCTGACGTTACATAGACTTCTGGTGCCTGCTGGGTAAGCAACAGTAGAACAGTAAGCAACAACGCCATTATTAGTTATGCCATAATTAGCCGTTAATGTCTAAAACAGGGGGGTCAGACTCAGCTTGTGGAGGGTCACAGTCCTGCAGAGGTTAGATCCTACCTGCTGCATCGCTTACCAACACCTACTTTTGTTTAAGTAATGAAGACCTTGATTCAGGTGTGTTCAGTTAGAGTAGGAACTCAACTCTGCAGGACTGTGAGCTTGACATTCGTAGTCTAAAACACTTAAAGAATATTGTCCTTTTAACAATGTTCAGTTTTGCAGAGAAACTATATTTGTGAATGATATCAGTCAGGATTATGCCCAATTTTAAAATGGAAACTACTTTAACTACTCATTAAAGTAACATATCTCTCCTAGAGCTTTTACATCTTCAAAAACATAGACCACAACATTCTCTTGGATAATTGTGTAGGCATTTGTGGACAATATTTATGTCCTATCTATCCAACTGCTACCACTTTGTGTAAACAAAGAATCATCTAATCAAAAACAAGTATGATGTGCCACAGGTCTCAGTATTAGGTCCACTGTTTTTTCATTTATATGAAAAATTTATATTAGGACATTCTCATCAAATTTCACTATCAAACCAGTTTTATTATTTCCTCACAACCTGAGGAAACAACACAATTCTCCAAGTTAACAGTGTCTTAAAAATATCAAATATGGGATGTGTAGTTGTTTTCATGTACTTAATTCTTTCTATGGAAAATTTTAAATTCTCAATTCTGATTTTGTATAACAATCTTCTTACATGTTAGAAATGCTGCAGGGTCAACAAATAAGTTGTAAGCTCTCTAGCCACTGCATTTTAAACAACTTATAAGACACTAGGTCTTCTGGCATCAATTTTGTTGAACATCTGCTATGGGCTCCTAGCTTGTTAGCATCATTCTAGCCATTTACCACCAGTCTTGTTTACATTCTTCTCATTCTGTTTACTTTTGATTACCAATGCTTATGACAAATATATTGTTTATTTGAGTATGTTAGAGATACAGTTTGAACGCCATTGATGAGCAGATTCAGGCCCAGCTGCAACAGCAGAGAGCCATGGTGCAAACATCCCTGGCTGACGCTACCTGAGCCTCCCAGGTCTCATTCACTCCGGTGTAATGCATTATGGACCATGGGTGCACCAGCAGTGGAAGCAGTGGACCAGACCCTGGGTGAGAACCTCTTACCCTCCACCACTTTTTGAAATTACCAGCCGCAGGGGTGGCGAACTCCAAATAATGTCTTATATAAATTAGGTGTAAACTATTTACAAATGTTAAATTTCTTAAAGAGATAATTCACCCCAAATTGACATCATTTACTCACCATGATGTCATTCCAAGCCTGTATTAATTTATTTCTTCTGTGGAAGATAATTTGAGAAATTCAAGACATTTTTGTCCCTACAGTAGAAATCAAGGGTAACCAAAATGGTTTGGTAGCATTCTACAAAATGTCTTATTTTGTGTTCCACAGAAGAAAGTCATACTGGTTTGGAACGTCATGACGGTTAGGAGATGATAGAATTTAATAGCAATTAATTAATTTTCCGCATTCTAGCTCAAAGTACTGTCAAGTGTATTTCTATGTGACAAAAATTGACATTTTAACCAGGCTCAAATGAGTGAGCTCAGCTTTGAGAATGAAAACCAACCTTCCTCAGTATCTTCATGTTTGACTCTGAATGTTTCTTCAATCTTCTTGTCTTCACTCTCCTCTTTAATAAACACCATCTTTGTTTGTTCCTCAGTATCTTCATGTTTGACTCTGAATGTTTCTTCAATCTTCTTGTCTTCACTCTCCTCTTTAATAAACACCATCTTTATAATAGTATGTCACGTGGATCTGGGCTGTTTCTTCAGCAGTTTTTCTGTGTGTTTGGACACTTTCTCCTGTTTAAGATGAGAATAATTAACAGAAAGAGAAATAAATGCAAACTAAATCTCTGGCTGTGTCTCAATCAGCTCCCTAGTTCAGTAGTCACGGTGAGGGAGTCAGTCTTAGTGAGAGTTAATGGCCTTAAAGGGACAGTACACCCAAAAATGAAAATTCTGTCATCATTTACTCACCCTAAAGTAGTTCCAAACCTGTATGAATTTCTTTGTTCTGCTGAACACAAAGGAAGATATTTTGAAGAAAGTTTGTAACCAGGCTGTTTTGGGGCACCATTGACTTCTATAGTAGGAAAAATAAATCCTATGGAAGTCAATGGTGCCCCAGAACTGCTCTGTTTCCCTCATTCTTCAGAATATCTTCCTTTGTGTTCAGCAGAACAAACACATTTATACAGGTTTGGATCTACTTGAGGGGGAGTAAATGATGTGACAGAATTGTAATTTTTGGGTGAACTGTCCCTTGACCTGTTTTGGCAAAAACACTCAAACTAGCTACTTTAATAACATAAAACAAATTAAAGCATTTATGGTTTACATTCTGCATCTATTGATTTGTAGATCACATTTAACAGATTCAACTTTCATTAAAATATTTGATATTGTTTGTAAAAGTTGTCATTACAGATGTTTGTGTTTGTTGTTCTCAGCAGCAGATGTCGTCAGCGTGCGCTGATTCGAATCACTGAATCATTTCAAGCAGCATTTGATTCAATTGACTCGTAGTTTGGAAAAGCTCAGTTTCTCCATCATCTCTTCATCAGTGACTGAATTCATCTTTATGATCAACTGATAAATGCAGCGAAATGAGACGCACATTTTGAGATGCTTTACAAGCACAACATATCCTTTATTAATGTTAGATAAATCATTACAATGCTACACGCAATAACAACTAATTAATTGTATAGTTGCTGCCAAATTGACTCATATCTATTTCAACCCTTTAAATGCTTAAAAACACGAACCTGTCTTCATCCCAATCACAACAGATGCAGGAGCACAGCCCTATGACATCATGCCACAAAACCATAATAAAAGTCCCTTTACACACTGCTCTCTAAAATCACTGACATGCATAGAAAATTACACACAAATAATGTGAATAATAAAATCGATAAGAAGAGTTTTAGAGATGTTAGAGGGTCAAGTCAACAAATAAATAAGATATAATTAGAATAGAGAGAGCTAGAGTTAGAGGGACAAATAAAGATGTAAGAGATAGCTGATTCTTGAAGATGGGTAAGGATTCAGCTGCTCGGATTGAGTTGGGCAGGTCATTCCACCAGGAGGAAACATTTAATTTAAAGTGATTTTGTGCCTCTTTGGGATGGCACAATAATGCGTCGTTCACTTGCACAAGCTTCTAGAGGGCACATAAGTCTGAAGTACTGAATTTAGGTAAAGAGGTGCAGAGCCAGAGGTGGTTTTGTAGGCAAATATTAATGCCTTGAATTTTATGCGAGCAGCTATTGGTAGCCAGTGCAAATTGATAAACAGAGGTGTGACGTGCGTTATTTTTGGCTCATTAAAAATGAATCTTGCTGCTGCATTTTGGATTAATTGTACAGGTTTAATAGAATTGGCTGGAAGATCTGCCAAGAGAGCATTGCAATAGTCCAGTCTGGACAGAACAAGAGCCTGAACACGGAGTTGTGAAGCATGTTCTGAAAGACAGGGCCTGATCTTCTTGATGTTAAATTAAGCAAATCTGCAGGACCGGGCAGTTTTTATTGTATGCCAATAAAATCAGCACCACAAAGTAGTGTATCATATTTAAAAAAAATATAATTGTGTGGAAAATTAAAAATCTTACACTAAACTTTTTATTTGATGTATTAAATGTCAGTGCTCCGTTACGAAAGTTTGGAAAGTTCTTACTCAAAGACGCATGGCGATCCACGTGTTCAGGTTTCAAGTTCTTGCTCTAACTAAAACTCTCTGAGCAGTAGGGTTGGGTACCGAACTCGGTACTTTTAAGGGTACATACCGAATTGCGTCGGTACTACCAAGTATCGAATCACATTAAATCATTCGGTACCAAATTTCGGTACCTGAGAACGCATTTGGGCGCATACGAGAGAGAGAGAGAGAGACCACATGATGTCACCCCTGCAACTATTTAAAACACAACACACAGGGCAAAACCAAATGTTCTGAAGTGTGCTTACATTTCTAGGGTCATATGGTTTCTGCGAAAATGCCAGTAGCCCCTCACTGCAGAACAAAGATCCAGGGGGCGGGGTTGGATCCACATCCAGGGGGTGGAGATTGGTAAGTTTAGGGGTGGGGATGGGTGGGTTTAGGGATCAGGGGGTGGAGACGGGTAGGTTCAGGTATATGTAAGGTGGGAGGAGTTGGATCTGGATCCAACTCCGCCCCCTTGATCTTGTGTTCTGCAGTGAGGACCATCTCGAAAATGCGGACAGGATGACGGAGTCCATTCATAAAAACGGAATTTACTCTAAAGCGCGGAATGCCATGGAATTCGTCAATTTTTGGATGAATAAAAGTCTGTCACTTAATTCGAATCGCGAAATGACCTAGTGTATGTGAATATTAAAACTCAAAAAGATCATGCATGTTCCGTTAGCCTCGGAATGTATGAATGGCGGCGACGCGGTTTTGTTAACTACACAAATACGGCGCCAGTGCACTCACCACACACCAGCTACAGGTGGAGAGGAGAGAGAGATAGAGCCAATCAAGTGGATGGGGATTATTGGGAGGCCATGATTGATAAGGGCCAGTGGAGGGAATTTGTCCAGGACACCAGGGTTACACCCCTACTCTTTACGAGAAGTGTCATGGGATTTTTAATGACCACAGAGAGTCAGGACCTCGGTTTAACGTCTCATCCGAAAGACGGTGCTTTTTTTACAGTATAGTGTCCCCGTCACTATACTAGGGCATTAGGACCCACACAGACCACAGGGTGAGCACCCCCTGCTGGCCTCACTAACACCTCTTCCAACAGCAACCTAGTTTTCCCAGGAGGTCTCCCATCCAGGTCCTGACCAGCTCAACCCTGCTTAGCTTCAGTGGGTGACCGGTCTTGGGCTGCAGGGTGATATGGCTGTGGTACATTACAAATTAATTATGAGTGCCTTTGAAACACACAAGCAAAATACTATAAATGTATTATTTTTGAGTAAAAATATGCACATTTTTCCCCAATGCTGAAACCACCTTTTAAGGTCATTACAATAAATACATAACTTCAGTGACAGACAGAGACACATTATTAACAATTCACACAGTGTTTATTTAAATCTCAAATGGTTTTAGCATTGCAAAACATAAATTGCACCAACCATGTTTTTAAAATAAAAAGAACGCTGAAAGAAACAAACATAAAAAAACATTTTGAGCAACAGCAGCAACACACGAAAATTCACTTAAGATGTAAGATAAATACAATAAAACAACACAAAAACAATACAAAACAATTTTAAATTATACAGTACATGTCCAAAAAATATTGCAATTCTATAAAGAATTGCTCTGTTACATTTGCGCCTGATGGCCGCTCGCACATCAGATTGTCACGAATCCTGTCCATGCACTTCCGTTCACTCACCTCCAGAGGTCACTCGTGCACCACATCGACTCTTACACCACATTACTGTTGCCATTCACCATCGAACTGCATTTCCCATCATCCACTGCACTGACACAGCTGTTCGCACGCTTACACCTGATAACTATCTCACAATCACCATCACCCAATCACACACACTTTATAAGCCTGGGACTTCCTCTCGGCTAACGCCGAGTATTGTTTAGCCATAGCTACTCTACATAGCGTTCCTAGTTGTCAGTTTGCCTTGTTAGCTTTCCCGTGTTTGATTCCTGCCCGTGTTTTCTGGATTTACCCTTATAGCCTTGCCCTGTGGACTCTGTTTGCATCTCATTTGGATTATTGCTCGTATACCTGGATTATCTCTCTGCCTAGCCCTTGCTGGATACTGTTTGCTGATCGTCGACCCACGCTTGCCCTAGGACTACTCTTCTGTCTTGCCCTCTATATACCTGTTTGACCCATGCTTGTTTCCGACCACTCATGTTAATAAAGCCTTGCAAATGGATCCCCATGACTCACGTGTCGTAACACAGATGTACTTGTGTGTGGAAACTCTGCAAGAACGGCATCTGTTAACAAAGTAAAAGAGGTAATGTCAGAGGGCATGTTCATACAACTTTTTCTTTTTACTACATCAGACTGTAAATATCCTGTATTAAACTCATACTACTTAATAGAATGAACATCACGATTAGCAGTGAGGAATAGTACCAGTATGTCACGTCAATATTGCTTCCAGTTTAATAGTCAAACATACAGTATACAACAGAAGTGAGTACACCCATGTAGCATCACTATAAATCACGAGATACAACACTATTGTAGGACCTGTGTGGAGGAAAGAACACACACACACACACTAAGTGCAACCACAAAATTCCTCAGGCTTAAAGAAACGTTCGTCTCTATCTGCAAGTCATAAAAATTGACAGAGGAAGAGCACCTCACCCAACTGGCTGGCCAATTTCCTGCCATGCCTTTGGGTTATCATCTAAAAGAAACCTCTCAAAATAGGAGAGCTTTGAGGTAAACATCTGGCAATGGTCAAAACGACAAACTTTATGGATCCTCTGGTCGTCAACGCATAATTCAATGATTTTTATCAACACGAAAAGACGTTTTACGACAAACGTCCAAGCTAAGAAAGACCAGATCGCCACAAACAGGACACTCTTATGACCTGGACAACTGACTTTCCTGACCTCCCGTTTCTCTCACATTCCAAACTGAAACACCCCTCAATATCCCTTCTTGATCAAGGAACAGAACCTTCCAGCTTGTTTCTGTTTATTGACTTTGCTAAAAAGACTCAAAGACTTTTATAAAGTGTTCCAAAAGGACAATTGATAGTAGCGACTACTGCTATCCAAGCTATGTTATCAAAAGCAATATATACAATATATTTTACAAAATATATCAATGTGTATATCGACGTGGAATACTTCCTGTTTGTTGCTGACGCGTGTTTTGAGTTTGAGCTCCGTCAAGTTATTTCTTTATCGTCTATTTTATCTCTTAAAATCTATTTTATACACCATCATTTCTCGTTTCTATAACGTGTGAATATATCCCCTATCGCATTCTACAACAAAAACAATCAGGGCGCCTTGTTATCACTAGTTTTATTTTGATTTCCCGAGTCCGCTATTAGCTTATAGCCCGTTAGCACCGCCAACGCGGCGGCCGCTAGGCGCGCTTGCTAATACTATATTCACACACATAACCATTGTTCCACTGCTACTTACTTTAATGGCGGATTTGTGTCTACCTTTGAGTGCAGGTGAGGACGCGTTCGAGCTGCATTCGGTGCAGCTGGAGCTGGAGTCCGTGGAGAAGCAGATCGACGAGCTGCTGGAGAGACAGGCCCAGCTGAGAGAGCGGCAAACTGCGCTGGAAACATCCCGAGCTGACGCTCACAGGTCCGGGGTAAGTATACAGCACGCTGCTAACACTCCCACCACCTCTACTCCGTGTGTTTCTCTGCACAGGCCCCGTGCACCCAGGACGCGATCTTCTCAGATGTCCTTCACTCCGGCGCCGGGACACCACGGACCCTGGGTGCGGCAGCAACGGAAGACGCGAGCGAGGCCTCGGGCTACATCATCTCCCCCTCCGCCGCTTCCGGTCTTCGAAATCTCCACCCGAAACCGCTTCGCCCCCCTCCACGAGACGGAACGTGACGCTGTGATCATCGGAGACTCCATCGTCCGGCACGTCCGTGCTACGTTAGCTGAAGGTAAAGTGCACACACACTGTTTCCCTGGTGCTCGTGTTCTCGATGTTTCTGCGCAGATACCCGCGATCCTGAAGGATGACGAGAGCGTCGGAGCGGTTGTGCTGCACGCGGGCGTGAACGACACCAAGCTGCGGCAGACGGAGACACTGAAGAGGGACTTCAGGAGCCTGATCGAGACGGTACGCAGCACATCGCCCGCGACGACGATCATCGTTTCAGGACCGCTTCCCACGTACCGACGAGGACACGAAAGGTTCAGTAGACTGTTTGCTTTAAACGAATGGTTATTGTCATGGTGTAAAGAACAGAAACTGCTCTTTGTTAATAATTGGGATCTTTTCTGGGAGCGTCCTAGGCTTTTCCGTGCTGATGGCCTGCACCCCAGCAGAGTCGGAGCGGAACTCCTGTCAGACAACATCTCCAGGACGCTACGCTCCATCTGACTAGTAAGCCAATTCTCTAATAACTGCTATGATGACTTTTGCTCTACCCACTTAAATGATAGAAGTAATTGCGTTGTTCAATCTATACATACTGTGTCTGTTCCCCGAATAGTGAGGTCAAAATATAAATTTAACACAGGATCTAGAAATAATCTGATCGTGATTAAACCAGAAAAATGCAAAATAAATGAACAAAAACAATTTTTAAAGCTTGGGCTCCTAAACATTAGATCACTCACACCTAAAGCAGTAATTGTAAATGAAATGATCACAGATAATAGTTTTGATGTACTCTGTTTGACTGAAACCTGGCTTAAACCAAATGATTATATTGGTCTAAATGAGTCTACTCCACCAAGCTACTGTTATAAGCATGAGCCCCGTCAGACTGGTCGTGGTGGCGGTGTCGCAACAATATATAGTGATATTCTCAATGTTACTCAGAAAACAGGATACAGGTTTAACTCATTCGAAATACTTATGCTTAATGTTACACTGTCAGATATGCAAAAGAAATCTGTCTTATCTCTTGCTCTGGCTACTGTGTATAGACCGCCAGGGCCATATACAGATTTCCTAAAAGAATTTGCAGATTTCCTCGCAGACCTATTGGTTAATGCTGATAAAGCGCTAATTGTCGGAGATTTTAACATTCATGTTGATAATCCAAATGATGCATTGGGACTTGCGTTTACTGACCTAATAAACTCTTTTGGAGTCAAGCAAAACGTCACCGGGCCCACTCATCGTTATAATCACACACTAGATTTAATTATATCGCATGGAATTGATCTCACTGATATAGATATCGTACCTCAAAGTGATGATGTTACGGACCATTTCCTTGTATCGTGCATGCTGCGTATTACTAATATTAACTGTAGGGCCCCACGTTATCGTCCGGGCAGAACTATTGTTCCAGCCACTAAAGACAGATTCACAAATAACCTGCCTGATTTATCTCAGCTGCTCTGTGTACCCATAAATACAAATGAACTTGACAAAATGACTAGCAACATGGGCACTATCCTCTCTAATACGTTAGAAACTGTTGCTCCCATCAAATTAAAAAAGGTTAGAGGAAAACGTGCTGCGCCATGGTACAACAGTTATACCCATTCTCTCAAGAAAGAAACTCGTAATCTTGAGCGCAAATGGAGAAAAACTAACTTGGAAGTTTTTAGAATTGCATGGAAAAACAGTATGTCCAGATATAGACATGCTCTAAAAGCTGCCAGGACCGAGCATATCCGCAAACTCATAGATAATAACCAAAATAATCCTAGGTTTTTATTTAGCACAGTGGCTAGACTAACAAATAACCAGACGTCACCCGATCTAAATATTCCCTCACAGTTTAATAGTAATGACTTTATGAATTTCTTCACTGATAAAATAGATAACATCAGAAATACAATAACTAATGTAGATTCTACGGCGTCTAGTACTTCAGCCTCATTCACCGCACCCAAAGAAAAACTGCAGTGCTTCTCAACTATAGGACAGGAAGAGCTAAATAAACTTATCAACACATCTAAACCAACAACATGTCTATTAGATCCTGTACCCACTAAATTACTGAAAGAGTTAACTGTAGCAGAAGCACCGCTTCTCAATATTATTAACTCATCGCTATCTTTAGGTCATGTCCCTAAACCATTCAAGCTGGCAGTTATTAAGCCTCTTATTAAGAAGCCACAACTAGATCCTAGTGATCTGGCAAATTACAGACCCATCTCAAATCTTCCGTTTATGTCTAAAATTTTAGAAAAAGTTGTGTCTGCTCAATTGTGCTCATTCTTGCAAAAAAATGATCTCTGTGAAGAATTTCAGTCAGGTTTCAAGCCCCGCCATAGCACAGAAACTGCACTTGTTAAAATTACAAATGACTTGCTTCTTGCATCAGACAAAGGCTGCATCTCATTGCTAGTTTTACTTGATCTTAGTGCTGCGTTCGACACTATAGATCATGAAATACTCGTAGATCGATTACAAAACTATACAGGTATTCAAGGGCAGGCTTTAAGATGGTTTAGATCCTACCTGTCCGATCGCTACCACTTTGTTTATTTAAACGGGGAGTCATCTCAATTATCACCAGTAAAGTATGGAGTACCACAAGGATCTGTTCTAGGTCCTCTGCTGTTTTCAATATACATGCTGCCCCTTGGTAATATTATTAGAAAATACGGGATTAGTTTCCATTGCTATGCTGATGATACTCAACTATATATCTCAACAAGACCAGACGAAACTTCTAAAATATCTAAGTTAACTGAGTGTGTTAAAAATGTAAAAGATTGGATGACCAATAATTTTCTCCTATTAAATTCAGATAAGACAGAGATATTACTTATTGGACCAAATAACAGTACACAGAATCTCTTGGATTACAATTTGCAACTAGACGGATGTCCTGTTACTTCCTCTACAGTCAAAAATCTGGGTGTTATATTAGACCGCAACTTGTCTTTTGAAAAACATATTTCCAATGTTACAAAAACAGCATTCTTCCATCTTAGAAACATTGCCAAGCTAAGGAACATGTTACCTGTTTCTGATGCAGAAAAGCTAGTTCACGCATTCATGACCTCTAGACTGGACTATTGTAATGCACTGCTAGGTGGTTGTCCTGCATCTTCAATAAACAAGCTACAAGTAGTCCAAAATGCAGCAGCTAGAGTCCTTACCAGGTCAAGAAAATATGATCATATTACCCCAATTTTACAGTCTCTGCACTGGCTACCTATTAAGTACCGTATCAGTTACAAAATATTATTACTTACCTATAAGGCCCTAAATGGTTTAGCTCCTGCGTACCTAACTAGTCTTCTATCTCGCTACAATCCATCACGCTCCCTAAGGTCGCAAAACTCTGGACTCTTGGTAGTACCTAGAATAGCAAAGTCCACTAAAGGAGGTAGAGCTTTTTCATATTTGGCTCCCAAACTCTGGAATAGCCTTTCTGATAACGTTCGGGGTTCAGACACACTCTCTCTGTTTAAATCTAGATTAAAGACACATCTCTTTAGCCAAGCATTCATATAATGCATTCATATAATGTATCTCATAATCTTGTACTGCAGTTATATCTGATCAAAACGCACATTATTATTCTTTAGCTTGGGTTGAACAAATAATTTTTGCTTGAATGGAACAACAGCTACGCTAATTATGTCTCTTTGTTTATCTGTTTATGCCACGGGATTTACATCCCGTGGTAACTAGGAGTTACACAAGCTTCAGTCTGGATCCAGCCCTTAAATGATCTGAGATGACCAAACACCTGAGAAGAGATGATGCCGACCCCTCGGAGGACCTCAGAGGATGCAACCTCTGATCCCCCAACAACATGTAGAATTAACAAATTTTGCCATAAGTTAATATATTAAGCTTCTACAATGTATAAATATATTGTAGAAACTTAATTTCCTGTAAAGCGCTTTGCAACGATTGTATCGTAAAAGGCGCTATACAAATAAACTTGAATTGAATTGAATTGAATTGTATTTTATGTCATTTATAAGCTGACTGTGTCATTGTAATCAATGGTATGTTTTTATAATCTTTTGAGGTATAATTTTCTCCTGTAAAGTGACTATACACTTATAGCATCATATGCACGATGTGTTATTTCTAATCTTTAAATAGAACCCTTTTTAGTTAGTTTTAGCATGAGAGCTGTTAATGTATGTCGAATACCTTATGTTTGGTTTCATATTAACGGTCAGGACAAATGCAAGAATTTGGTGTGCATGGGAAGTTAATATTGAGTATAATAATGTGTGATTAGAACGTGTTAAAAGATATTTTCTTCATGTGACTAAATAACTAAGCAGATAAATTTTACTGCATGGAAAATGAGCCGTGTAGGTGGACCTCCGGCCAGAGGGACAACCTGGTTGGTGGAAGCCTCTGGGGGTTGAACGGAAGGCCTCTGACGTCAGTCCCTTTTAAAAAAGCGGATCCCCGCTCTCTCTCTCTCTCTCGTTCTGCTCGGAAATCGCGCGCTTCTTTGAAACTCGGAGCTACACCAAGCTCGCAGCCTGTAACATCTAGGCCGAGTTTTGAAGACTGAACCAACACTTCGTCAAAACTCTGAAGAAACTCTAGAAAGTCTGAAGCTACGCGAAAGGAACTTCAACATCTAAAGCCATAAGAAATCGAAAAGAACTTCGAGCATCAAAGACACCGAGCAACCAGCCAAGCAACAACAGAAGGGCATCCCCAAGAGTGACGTCACGCAACGACACGCGGGGTTTCCAACATCCGGGAAACGAAAGACAGATCAGCGTCATTTCAACTCAAAAGCAAGTAGCAAACAACTTTTATTCTGCTGAATCGTGGGGCATCTATCTCTAAAGTAAAATTAAGAGAGTTCTCCATTTGATGATCGACACGGGTAAAATCGTGTGTAAATAGAACAGTGCTAGATTGTAATCATTCTCAATTAAATTCATTGCCTGTGTGTATGTGTGTGTATGTATGTATTTTGTTTTATGTTATTTAGCTTAGTTCATGTATTGTAGTAAGATAGCAAATAAACTCTTGTTTGATTTATAGAGAAGTGTTCTGTGTTCTGTGTGTAATATTCAAATCAAATCTTGCTCAGATACGTTACCTATGCTCATAACTGTCATACGGTTATTTAAATAATTCTGAATTATTATATTGTGGCCACGAGAATAAACAGAATTTATCAGATATACTGAAATTTAGCAACTCGCTGGACGAGTGTTAAATAAGGTATAAGTTGGACGTTTTGATTAATATCAATTGATCATATCGATCTCAAATCGTAAGATTCCCTAAAGCTAAAATAAAGCTTAAACGAAAGAGCTAAATTAAACAATGTAAATGATTAATTCGTTACAGATTGGTGGAGGAAGAAAGCGAGCAAATATGATTTGAATATTCATAATCAGAAAAACATTTTTGTATTTTGCCTATTTTTAACCGGAAGAAATAGTGTAGATACAAAATAGACAGAGTTGTTTGTGTTTGTGGTACTGTATGCATGACGATGCGTTTTGAATGAATTAAAGTACAACTTTAATTGTTTGAGAAATTAACTGCAGTATATGAATTGTCTTGTAAGACAAAAAGTCGCTCTAGAAGCGCAAAAGAGACAAATGAGCGAATTTCCTCATTTCTCTCTTCCATAAGGCCTTAATAGCGTGATCCGTTTTGTGCGTGTTCCACTTCCGGATATGCTATTTAATCTCCCGGCGAGAATATCAGATTAGCTACCTGTGTATTTCTCTGCCAATCTTTGAGTCACTAAAAAGAGTGAAATCGGACGCGGCGCTCAGGAAGAGTGGCCCAAACGCGTTCTGGGGAGAATAGTTATTGATCTTGATCAAGAATGAATTGTGTGATGAAAAATCCGCTGTGTTTTGTCTGTGAAGTTAGACAGAATTAATGTACTAAGGCTCGCCGTGGCCAAAAAGGTGTTTATAATTAATCTATGGATTAATGTATATCTCTCTGAACGAGTTGAGATTGTTGAGATCTGTGCATCGGAAATGACAGGTTCCCTGACGTCACCATAGTGACGCGTAACTCAGGAAGTGCGCAGGCTCCGTTCCCGCGCCATTTTGAGCTGTTGTAAACAACAGCCTAACAGCCTAGCTTGGCTAACTGAAGCAATGAGTAGCTTGCAAAGCTAGTAGCATTGAAGGCTAGCATTTTGTAGCTGTGGGTTTGAATGCGTGTGTGTTTGCAGTGTGTTTTTGAAGTGCTGATACGTTAACCCTTCACAGCCGAACTTTAACTCACACTAAAACTGTTGACATCAGTTCCTTCTCTCTTTTGAATTCACTCATTCCCTCTTATAACTTCTAATGTGAAAGGACTTTAACAATACAAATTTAAATAAACCTTTAATGTGCAAAGCAGCTGATTTTGAGGAAATGAGACCAGCGATGTCAGGTGGTTTTAAAGTAGTTGCGTTTAGGTTGTTTTGTTTCGTTTCAGATTCAGCAGATATTAGTTTCATAACTATTGGGGTTTATTATAAATTAACGCTGGGTCTTAGCCTCATTGCTTTGATAGGAAGATAATTAATTTAATTATGATTGCGCTCTCATGATTTTAAGAATCTCATTGGATGAATTGCTATGAAATATTTGAAATTGATAATTTAATTCCATAACTAATCCCAGATGTGAAATTAAATTAATTTCATTAAAATAATTTCATTTCCCGATTCCACATAGACTGATTGAGATAATTATGTGTGCTCTGATAATTTAACAATAACATTAAGATCTTAATTATTAACTATCAAAGTGTTTGATCATCTGGCCCTGGAAAATTTTTAAATTTCCTTTTATAATTGAGACGATACGGATTAATTTGTTCTAATGATTTGAATAACACAAGGAATTAGTAATTGGTCAGGCTTAGGGATACAAAATTAGGGATGTGGAATTTGTAATTTAATTTAATAATTAATTACGAATTTGAAAGTTCTAATTTAATTTAATAATTAATTACAGTTCCTGTTCCCCTATGTCAACACTATTGGCTGATCAATGAAATGTAATCGCCTGTAATGTTAATGAAAAATATCATTAAGATTTTAATCCATGACTGCCAATAAGGCTCTGAAATTTTAATTTCATCTGCAACTCATTAGAGCTTGTATTACCCTGCTTCAATATTTAAGGATTATTATAATCACAGGTGTCTTCTAATATTAATGACAAACATCGTTAAATTAGAGTTTTAACTATAAATCATTGCTCTGAAATTTTAATTCCAGCATTGGCTAATAAGGATCCTACCTCAAGGATACCCTATTGATTAATTTAATCCTAATCAAGCCTATCAAATTTAAATGATAATAACATCATAAAATTGGAATTAGGAACTACCATTTCTAATTTGAAATTCTAATTTCAGTTGCAATTGAGTTTTGGTTCCATCCTGTTTGGTCTCTCTCCGTCTGTTATTAAATTAACTTTTAAAAGTTTTCACTTTTCTTAGGCCTGATAGGAGATAGGGCTCCCCCTAGTGCTTGGTTAGTGAAGTGAAATTGCCTCCAGTGTGAGTTACAGCAAGCGGAGTCACCCGTTCTGACTGTACCTGGTGCAGGCTGGAGGGAAAACCTGAATATTTCCGTCCTAGTGTTGCAAAGTGACGGCCCGCAGCAGGCTAGCAATCGGGTATCGGAGGAGGAGTCAACGGCTGACTGGGCGAAGGTGCGGATATACCATTCCGGCCAATCTATTGACGAAGTACGTCGAACTTCGGGTTCGCACTGACGGATAGACACCGGGACTTAGCCCCGCCCCTCTTCAGGCCAGCAGTCGTTTGACATAACTCACCCGAGTCCCAGCCCGGTTGTGCCAAAAGCCACAGCTGTCTGAGAGGCTCACAGCAATACGGTGGGGGCGGAGTGTTCGGCAAAACCCTTACAGGAGCTCACCTGGTGCGCTCGGGCGGTGGGCCTTGCTGCTGAACACCACTGGAGCGATTTACATTCATCACAAAGCCTAGAGTATAATAACTTTCTAATTAGGAAAACCCTTCTAAGTAAGCAAACCTCCAAAAGAAAAAAAAATTAAGGTTTCCTTAACACTTAGGCCAGTGTGTTTATCCTACTAAAATTAGCAAAGCAAAACCCCTAGGTGCATCAACTCAACAGCGCCTCCGCGCTGCCACCTCTGTTACTAATCCTAAATCCTACTCTCATCTTTCTCTCTCTTCTTCCTGCTGCTATCTTCTAATTTGACTACTGCTGCTGTTGCTGAGATTTTTGCCTGTGTGAAGATCACAAGTGGAGAACTTTAGCAATCAAAACAGGTATTTGTGGAACTTGAGAACATGTCAAAATTGTTTTCCATTTACCTTCCTCTTCTGTGAAATCCTCCCCGCCAGGTTAAAGCAGGTCCACAGAAGAAAGGCGCCGGAAAACTTCAAGCACGCGAACACTCTAATTAGCTTGTGGTGTCAATTTTGGCCATTAACGGGACCAGTGCTGTCATTGTTATTGTTTTCCTTCACACCGGAGAAAACCAATTGCAATCACAGACTTACAAAAAAAAATTGTCATTTACAAATCCTCTGATTAGAAGAAACCTTCTTCGTCTTCTTCTCTTTACCTGTTCTCTAGCTGTGCTACCTGTGTGTGTGTGTGCTCAATTTTCCCCCCACAGAGGCTGCAAATTAGAAGCACGCCCCCAGAGGAACACAGTCACAGAGAACCACACCCACCTGTTTTACACAGTCAAAACTAGTACACATTCTATATTGCACATCGACACCCCTTGTTTGTTGATTTGTTCTATTTTGTTTTGTTTGTTTTCTTTTGTTTTCTTTTCTTTTCAAGGTCTGTGTCAGTCGCGGTTCGAGATCCCACTCACCACGCCCAAACATGTCTCACACAACAGGACATGTCGGTCACTGGGAGGATTTGGAAACATGGCTAAGCATTGCAACAAACAGCCTCCTCCCTAAGGCTGCTGAAACACTAAAACATCAGACACAAGACCAGCTGGATGACAACATAACAAGCCTCATGACACAAGACCCAAGTCACAGCTACAATCACAAAGAATTAGCCAAGATCACCGGCTCCTTAAGCCACACACTCATCGCCACCCTCAAGTTGAGCGACAAGCACGCTGCACAACGCCAGCAGGAGCTGACACGCGCACAACGACGCATAGAGCAGCTGGAACTTGAAGCTCAGGAACGACGGGAAGGGTCGGATGAGGCGGAACAAGGCACTGAGGAAGAGATCAACCAGCTAAAAGAAACCCTAGCAGCTACTAGCCAAGAATTGGAACAGGTCAAGGCAGACTATGATGACCGGTCCAAAAAGCTACAGTATGCTGAACAGCTTCTGGAGAAAGCAAAGGCCGACTTCAGAGATAAAAACGGCAGAATCAAAGCCCTTGAAGCTCACCTGGATGAGTCACGAAACGAGGTTAGTCATCTAACACGACAGCTTGACTACGTCAAAGAGGAATCTGACAGTCTCCAAGAGGAACTCAAGCATGCTTACGAACTGCGCCGTGAGCCATCAAGGACACGACGCGCATCGACCTCACCCCTGCCGAGCAGGACTGGTTCACCTGTTCCTGGACTGACACGTGAGAAAAAGATGGAGGGGGTGGTGTTGAAACATTCACCAACTCACTCTGGAGAACATTACATCACGTTACCTCAGCCAAAAGAATCTGCTGCAACCAGTCACAGATCATCGCACGGCTTGGACCTAAAAGACCTCGACAAGCTTGCCAGGAACATTGGCAAATTCACCCCAAGCGTGCCAAATAGCCCAAATGTCCAAGCGTATCTCCAAGATATCGATTTCCATCTGGAAATGCGACCTAACGTTACGGACAAAGATAGACTATATTTACTTCGAACAACATCCAGTTCTGAAGTTTGCAGCTTCCTGGACAGGCAGCCTGCTCACACAAAGAATGATTACCAACTGCTCCGAGAAGCCCTCATTAAAGAGTTCTCCGACCCTGAGTCCGAACAAGGCCTCGTGGCTGCCCTGGAGACGAGACAAGGACGTCACGAACCTCCTCAAGCCTACTACAGCCGACTCAGACGGGCATACTTTGGAACTCGCAACGAACCTGACATGGAGGATGAACTGAACTTTAAAACTCTCTTCCTACGAAACCTTCATCCCGGCGTAAGCCACCATCTTGGCGTTCTCGCATGTCCACGGACAATGAATACTCAGCAGTTGCGAGACTTGGCGCAGAAAGCCTACGGCAAACAAAAGATGGCCTCAGAAAAGAATGCCAGAACCCCAACCGTTCTTGACTTTAACACTCAAAGTCAAGGGCTGGCGCTAGAGGGCGCTCAACGCCAAGACAATGCCAAGCCGCCACCCAGAGAATGGAATGCACCCTCGTCCAACAAAGAACGAGACTCCCATGCTGGTACCCGATCTAAACAGAGGTATGAACGCTGGGATGGACCACGTGGACGCCAACGCTCACCTGGACGCCACTGGGAAAAGACATGGGACCAGTCAAGGCCCCACGAAAGTCATTGGGAGAGATCGTGGAACCAGCCAAGCTCATTTGGAAACTCAAGAGGGAAAAACTCATGGGAATCCAATGGAAACTCCAAGGGAAGACGACAAACTCACCCTGGAGCAACCAGCCCAAGGAATCGACGAAAGAATTCGCAAAGATTCCAAGCTGACCGAGCTCAAACTGAACCCACACAGGAACAAGAGACACCACCGTGTTACGACTCACAAGAACTGATGAAAATGATGATGAAAGAATTCTTCCAACGGAAGGAGGAAGATCGGAAATGGGAAAAGAAAGAGAAACCAGATTCAGCCTGACTAGCGGCCGGACGAGATGGCAGCGACCAGTTGACACAACCAGCCAAGGAGAACAGCACTCCTTCACCTCACTCTCAGAGAACCGTAATCACACTAACTTCAGATGGACACGAAACCCCACCTGAAAACCCAGCAACAGAGTTAGACACTAACTCAACACCTAATGCTCCAAATTACAGCAGCGTCCAACAAACACCTGCTGACGAAACCCCTCAAGTTCCTGAAAGTGCTGTCTTGGTCATCTGCCACTCCTCCGAAGAACGCCCCATCAGCCCTGATATCCTAACTGTTTCCTCCCAAACTCCAGTCCCTCAACTCCTAGGCGATCTCATTGAGAAAGGTATAGCCAGAAAATTCTACCTCTCCATCATCATCGAACGACACATCAGAGTCGAAGCCCTCCTCGATACGGGAGCCGACATTACTCTAATGTCTACCGAACTCCTGGAGGAAATCCAAGAAAGATCAAAGAGGACTAACAGAACCCTCAAACTCCAAAAGTGTGAACTAAACCTTCAAGCATACTCCCACACGGGCCTACAACTAAAACATGTGGCCCCAATTCACCTAACAGTGGGATCGATGGACCTCGTCCATCCCGTATACGTTTCACCACTTAAAACGTATCCACTCCTCATTGGGAAAGATCTGCTTAATCGCTTCGAACCTCTAATAGACTTCAAGCACCTAAAGATGTGGACACAAGTCCGTGAACCTCTGCCTTGCCAGGCGTTAGACTCCAACGAGTCGCAGTGTCAAGTCACAGACACCGTCCCTAAGTCACTGATCGATGATGCAGTAGCAAAGCCAGGATCTGGACCAAGCACAAACAGCAAGGACAAGGACCCTCTCCTCTGCTCACTGCAGGAGCCTGAATCAAACGCAGGCCCCCTTCGAATCATGACTGCAATAGATGTCCAAGGCACATCAGTGTCCGACACGGCACTAGCCCTGTGGGCAGAGAACTCAGCCATCAGCCTGAAGCTATTCAAAACATTGAAGCAAAGACATCAGTGTCTACCACATGTCGCTAAGCACAGCCGCTTCCCTCTCAGTCCCTGGTCGACAACCATGGCCACCTCCAAGATCATCTGCGCTCTGGACATACGATGGAACAACAGGCAGCTAACTCACTACTTCCTCGTTGTCTCAGACCTGCCGCATGACATCTACATTGGAGCGGATATCCTGGTCCGGCTCAATGCTTGCATTGATACCGTAAACGACATCATATGGGCTCCCCTGTCACACCAACTGACAACGTCAGTCAACCTCAAGAATCTCCAATCCGGTCAAACCATGCCAGACGCATGTGCTATGATCACGGAGCAAGAAGCCACAATACCTGCCTACAGCAAGAGTGTCAGCGTCCGCCTCAACATGCGACCTGGCCAAATGCTCAACAGTAAGCTAGGTTTCTTCCAACCTTCCAGGACCTGCCTAAAACTCGGACTGACTCTGGAAGCCACACCTCTCATTGAAGTGTCATCTCGTGCTGTGTATGTGTTGTTCAACAACTGTACGGCCCAAGACATCCACGTTCCCAAAGCCAATCACCTGGGATGGCTCATCAGCCAGGCGTTCCACGACTTTGAACTGATGGTACCTGTCATAGGCCCTATACCCACACAGCTAATGTCAGACGACTACGACGACACCGTAACGTTCACAAAACCCCATGAAGTGATTGCCATCACGTCCATTCTGCCGGTGTCCAGAGAAAGCGTCTGCCGGTCAGAACTAACAGATGACACTCATCTCGCTGTCTATGCTGTCTCAACACAGCCTGCGACAGAATCACCTACACAGGTGACCATCGGGGCCCAAAGCCCCTCAAATGACCTCACGGCGGAAGAACCCTACGCCGGGTTCAACGCACAAGTTCAACAGATCCTGAGTGAGGCAGATGCCCTCCACAATGAAGCGGATCGCCAAGGACTCAAAGAGGTTCTGCACAAATACAAGGACTCCTTCGCAAAGTATTCCCTGGATTGTGGACTGACAAACATCCACACTGTGCGCATCCCGACAAACCCAAATGCGCCACCCACATTTGTGCGACAGTACAAGATTCCAATAGCGTCATATGAGCCAGTGCAAGAGATTGTTGACTCCATGCTGGAAAAGGGGGTCATCCGGCCCTTTAACAGCACATACTCTGCCCCGATATGGCCAGTCCTAAAACCAAACGGCAAATGGCGGCCCACCATCGACTATCGCAAGTTGAATCAACAAGTACCATTGTCACGATGGCCTATGACCCAGTTGGATCAAGAAATTCCAAAAATCAAAGGCTCGACGATCCTTTCCACACTGGACGTCGCCTCCGGGTTTTGGACAATCCCTGTCCATCCCGATGACCAACACAAGCTGGCATTCACCTTTGGCAATCGACAGTACACCTTCACACGGTGTCCCTTCGGCTATGCCAACTCACCAGCAGAATTCAACATCTTCCTAAACAAAGCATGCCCTGACGCCAGAGCCAGAGGCAACCTTGTCTATGTAGATGACGTTTTGATGAAAAGCTCAAGTGTGGAAGACCACCTCAAAGAGATCAATCACGTCCTAAACCAGCTGACAATGGCAGGAGCCAAGATCGCCCTTCACAAAGGACAGTGGTGCAAAACCAAGGTGAACTATGTCGGATTGCTTGTCGGAAGAAACGGCATCGAGCCACAGTCTAACCGCACCCAAGCAATCCAAAGCATAAAGACGCCAACTAACATCTCTGAGCTGCGAAGCTTTCTGGGAGTGTGCAATTATTCACGACAGTTCATCGAAAACTACGCTGACATCGCACGACCACTAACTTCCCTCCTGAAAAAGGATGAACCCTTCGTTTGGACGGAAACACAGGACACAGCAATGGGCCAGCTCAAACAGCGCCTGTGCTCTGCTCCGTGCCTTGCCTACCCAGACCCAGGAAAAGAATTCTATCTGGACGCTGGATTCTCCAGTCATTGCCTCAGTGCAGGCCTATACCAGCTCCATGACAAAGACAAACGAGTGGTCGCTTATGCCAGCAAAACGCTGCTTCCCCCAGAATGCAAGTACTCAAACTGCGAAAAGGCTTTGCTTTGCACTGTGTGGGCTATCCAGCGTTTCTCTAATTACATCGGTGCACAGAAAGTCATCATTGAGACTTGTCATCAGCCGGTCACCTTCCTAAACAGTCAACGCATCAGAGATGGCGTGGTGACCAATACACGCATAGCTACCTGGCTAATGACACTCCAAGGACGAGACGTCGAGGCAAGATATGCCCAAAACTACAAATCCTCACTTGGAAACGGGCTAGCGGCCTGTCAAAACTGTTCAACGGACACGCTGCATACTCCAGCGGAACCTAAAGAACCGCCACAACCTCAACTGACGAATCACAGGTACTTCGAGGAGAATGTATGTGAAGGAATGCCCACAGCATATGTCGACGGCTGCTCCTACAACCACAAGGGCAATTTACAAGCTGGAGCGGGAGTGGTCTGGCTCAACAACGACCCCTGCCCACCGCAACAATTCAACTTAGGCCCTCGCTCATCGCAATATGCTGAAATAGCAGCCATTCTCATCACACTTCAAATGGCGGCATCCCACAACATCAAAGAACTCCTCATCTGTACCGATTCGAACTACGCCCGTCTAAGCTTTACATGCCATTTAGCTGGATGGAAACAGAATGGATTCAAGACAGCTAACAACAAGCCTGTCAAACACCAGGAACTCTTCCAAGCAGGCGATGCCATTGTCACTGAACATGACATTATCGTTTATTGGAAAAAGGTTCGAGGTCATTCACGTCAACCAGGACAAGACAAAGACTTCAATGACCAAACCGATGCCCTCGCCAAAGCAGGTGCATTACACGGAGAGTCCTGGACATTTCAAGCCCTCCCTCCCAACCCTTCAGTAGCGGCCATAACCCGCCGCCAACACGCCACTGGCGTACAAACCCCCACCTCCTCCCACATTGCCATTTCACCTCAGTTCGCTGCTAATGATCTCCTCACACTTCAAAATGCGGATCAAACACTGCGAACTATGGCAGCTCACATTTCCGACCCCTTAACTCATCCTATTTCCACCTCCGACCTAGCTGCTTCCTCCGAGCTCCGCACGCTCCACTCAATCAAGCACATGCTGCATCTAAGAGACGGTGTGCTCGCGTATGTCCCTGAGCCCCTAACTACGCCAAAGCTCGTAGTCCCTCACGGCCAAAGGGGGATGATGCTGACACACGCCCACGATGCACCATGCGCAGGACACCACGGCGCCAAGGCCACCTATGAAACACTCAAACAAGTAGCATACTGGCCTGGCATGCAGCAAGACGTGGCGGAATACGTAAAAGGATGCCTGGTGTGTTGCCAGTTTCAACCGGCAAACCCAAACCACCGAGCCCCACTGCAAAGGAAAGGAATGACTTTCCCCTGGTCGGACCTCCAAATAGACTGGGTAGGACCCCTGCCACGTTCAACGCGAGGTAACAAATACTTCCTCACCGTGGTCTGCGAATTCACGAAGTGGATAGAGTGCCTCCCAGCTCCCAATGATACAGCAGAAACAACAGCCTGCCTGTTAATGAACCACATCTTTTCAAGATTTGGACTGCCTTTAAGGGTCAACTCTGACCGCGGAACCCACTTCACCGCCGACATCATGCAGGAAGTGTGGAAACTCCTCGGTGTACAGGCCAAGCTCCATATAAGCCATCACCCAATTTCCTCGGGTCAAGTTGAACGGGCCAATAAAACAGTGGTCAGCATGTTGAAGAAGTATGTGTCTGCCAATCAAAAGGATTGGGATATTAAACTTCCGCTGGTACTGATGGCTGCTCGAGCCACCCCTCACCAGTCTACCGGCGTACCCCCGTTCACATTGATGACAGGGAGAAACATGACGCTACCGCTACACCTGCTGTACCAACCTGGTGACCTGAACCTCGTCACTGCCTATACCACTCACCAATACCTGGAAGAGTTGCATCAGCACCTGAGAACGACTTTCGCCTTCGCTCAACAGCAACTACAACGAAGCGCGGAAGGTCGTAAAGCCTACTACGACCAAAAGGCCTCTCACCATGAGTTTAATGTCGGAGACAAAGTGTGGTACTACAGCTTCGCCCGACCAAGGCAGAACGCTCCCCATCGCCTGTCAAAGAAGTTCCTACCTCACTGGACAGGACCCCACGCGATTGTAGACAAGCTCTCACCTGTCGCCTACCGAATCAAAATCGGACAAGGGCGCAGCGAGCCAGTCCTTCGATGGGTCCATCGAAACCAGATAAAGAGGCACCAGAGCTCCAGCCGACCGGAAAAGGGGGAAGATCAAACCCACTGACACAGACCGACAATCATATGCTCTACACCACACTAACATAATCTCTGTTGTTAGGAAAACATATAGCGACCTTGTTGAAACACAACACTTACACTCTCTCCTCAGCTGCACTGCTAGAGTCAACCTCTAGTAGAGAGGAGTTATTTCACACATGTGACACTCGTTTGCTGCCTAACCTCATTCAGTGTCCTTGTGCCGCCGTTTCTCGTTTTGTTGTTTCCTTTCACCTGTGTCTCTCTTTGTTTTGTTTTGTTTCTCTTTTGTTTTTGTTTTATCCTTCCTCTTTCACTATAATTTCCTCTCCCCTCTAGTCCCCTCATCAGGGAACTTCCTTTACCAATTATTTAAATCCAGGTCCCAAAATTAAGATTGACTCCCTTCAATAAAGTCGTTGTAACTCGTTGTGAGAACCGTTATCAACCGATCGAGGCAACCCGCCAAATCATGACAGACATGCTACGTGAATTAAGTCCTCGATTGATAACTTAGCCATGTGTAGGATTCCACACTACTTGATACCTCTTAAACCTTGTCCAAAACATCCTAACTTCGGCCACTGCGGGCCCTGCTAGTCCCATCCAAACCCATCTCGCTTTTTCCCTGGGTATCGCTATTCCCTTGTACGTAGACCCGGAAGCAGGCGACTTGGCCTTTCTCCTTAGTTTGCCCATTATCGACTCGAATAACATTTACCGGCTCAAAGACGTTGTGAATGTGGGATTTTGGCAAGGGAACACCTATGTCAAAATCCACACTCCTGAAGTTGTTGCGTATCACGATAACAACGAGCAGTTGTACTTGGCCCCAAACCTAAGGATGTGTACGCGCAAGAAGTATATTCACTTCCTTTGCCCGAGTAAACCTTTCGTACGCGATAATACTGAGGGCATCTGCGGCCTAGAATCCATTAGACACGACATTAGCTGCCCCGCCGAAGCGACACCACGTTCTCAAGTCGAGGTAACGCAAGCCGAAATCATCGGAAACCGATGGCTGGTCAACACCCCGGCACGAACAGCTACCCTCACATACGATCAACACGACACAGCCACACGCATTACCTTGCCCAACCAAACTTTATGGATCACTGTCCCTAAGGGCTCGATCCTCCATATCGACGAGTTAGCATCATATCACCTTACCGACGACGAGTATCAGGCTGAAATCGAAATCTCGCCCTTCTTCAAACAGCACTCCTTCGTCCTTGATCCAGAATTGGAAGAAAGGATCAAGGAGGAAGGAACGCAACTTATTGACTTGACTCCTGTTGATACAGCTTTAGAAGCTATCGCTCGCATTCCGCCCGCTGGCGCGCCTATTATTCGGTCTTGGTCTGCCGCTGACACAGCGCTTTGCATCTCTACTATTGTAGGGTACGTTGTGACATTGACACTGGCCTTCCTCCTACACAAGCGAGTGAACGCCGTTCAAGAGTCTTTCAACAAATGCACGTCAGGCGTCCCACGTATTTTCCGACGTGATAAAACCGACCAAGAACCTGAACCTGAGAACTCAACCAACCTGCTTGAGATCACGCCTGTACCGCCTCGTCGAACCCCTGACAATTAAACCAATCGGAATGACTCAATTGCCAGTAATCCTAAAGAATGCACCCCTACATCTTCTCAAGTTCCTAACCTGTTCTTTCCCAAATTACCCTACACCAGGACTCAGTCAGTGATGAAGATGTTGTTTGTGTCTTGTGTGTGTGCCTGTTCTCCCTGCTTCTTGTTCCAGTGCCCGCCGACGTTCGCAATGGGAACCTCACCGAGCAAAAGGGGGATGTGTAGGACCTGTGTGGAGGAAAGAACACACACACACACACTAAGTGCAACCACAAAATTCCTCAGGCTTAAAGAAACGTTCGTCTCTATCTGCAAGTCATAAAAATTGACAGAGGAAGAGCACCTCACCCAACTGGCTGGCCAATTTCCTGCCATGCCTTTGGGTTATCATCTAAAAGAAACCTCTCAAAATAGGAGAGCTTTGAGGTAAACATCTGGCAATGGTCAAAACGACAAACTTTATGGATCCTCTGGTCGTCAACGCATAATTCAATGATTTTTATCAACACGAAAAGACGTTTTACGACAAACGTCCAAGCTAAGAAAGACCAGATCGCCACAAACAGGACACTCTTATGACCTGGACAACTGACTTTCCTGACCTCCCGTTTCTCTCACATTCCAAACTGAAACACCCCTCAATATCCCTTCTTGATCAAGGAACAGAACCTTCCAGCTTGTTTCTGTTTATTGACTTTGCTAAAAAGACTCAAAGACTTTTATAAAGTGTTCCAAAAGGACAATTGATAGTAGCGACTACTGCTATCCAAGCTATGTTATCAAAAGCAATATATACAATATATTTTACAAAATATATCAATGTGTATTTTATGTCATTTATAAGCTGACTGTGTCATTGTAATCAATGGTATGTTTTTATAATCTTTTGAGGTATAATTTTCTCCTGTAAAGTGACTACACACTTATAGCATCATATGCACGATGTGTTATTTCTAATCTTTAAATAGAACCCTTTTTAGTTAGTTTTAGCATGAGAGCTGTTAATGTATGTCGAATACCTTATGTTTGGTTTCATATTAACGGTCAGGACAAATGCAAGAATTTGGTGTGCATGGGAAGTTAATATTGAGTATAATAATGTGTGATTAGAACGTGTTAAAAGATATTTTCTTCATGTGACTAAATAACTAAGCAGATAAATTTTACTGCATGGAAAATGAGCCGTGTAGGTGGACCTCCGGCCAGAGGGACAACCTGGTTGGTGGAAGCCTCTGGGGGTTGAACGGAAGGCCTCTGACGTCAGTCCCTTTTAAAAAAGCGGATCCCCGCTCTCTCTCTCTCTCTCGTTCTGCTCGGAAATCGCGCGCTTCTTTGAAACTCGGAGCTACACCAAGCTCGCAGCCTGTAACATCTAGGCCGAGTTTTGAAGACTGAACCAACACTTCGTCAAAACTCTGAAGAAACTCTAGAAAGTCTGAAGCTACGCGAAAGGAACTTCAACATCTAAAGCCATAAGAAATCGAAAAGAACTTCGAGCATCAAAGACACCGAGCAACCAGCCAAGCAACAACAGAAGGGCATCCCCAAGAGTGACGTCACGCAACGACACGCGGGGTTTCCAACATCCGGGAAACGAAAGACAGATCAGCGTCATTTCAACTCAAAAGCAAGTAGCAAACAACTTTTATTCTGCTGAATCGTGGGGCATCTATCTCTAAAGTAAAATTAAGAGAGTTCTCCATTTGATGATCGACACGGGTAAAATCGTGTGTAAATAGAACAGTGCTAGATTGTAATCATTCTCAATTAAATTCATTGCCTGTGTGTATGTGTGTGTATGTATGTATTTTGTTTTATGTTATTTAGCTTAGTTCATGTATTGTAGTAAGATAGCAAATAAACTCTTGTTTGATTTATAGAGAAGTGTTCTGTGTTCTGTGTGTAATATTCAAATCAAATCTTGCTCAGATACGTTACCTATGCTCATAACTGTCATACGGTTATTTAAATAATTCTGAATTATTATATTGTGGCCACGAGAATAAACAGAATTTATCAGATATACTGAAATTTAGCAACTCGCTGGACGAGTGTTAAATAAGGTATAAGTTGGACGTTTTGATTAATATCAATTGATCATATCGATCTCAAATCGTAAGATTCCCTAAAGCTAAAATAAAGCTTAAACGAAAGAGCTAAATTAAACAATGTAAATGATTAATTCGTTACACTATTCAAGTTGAAAAGTATAGTATTTATAGAACAGATCAGGCTAAATTGTAATGTAGACATGCATTTCTCTAAAGCTGCTTTGAGAAGTTAGTGTACTCTAAATAAGGGCATAAAGTGCAAAAACAGCATCAGCGCATTGACACTACGTAGACTTGGTTGACATCACCTCTTTGTCCCTATTACTAAACCCTAAACCCTATTTAGCCCCGGGTTTTGTTGCAAAAACCTGGCAACCCTGATCAGCCCCTGAAGTAAGACACAGGAAACAGAAATACTGCAAAATAATAATAATGAGACAAAATAATGTTATAACACTTTGTTTCGTCTCGTTTTGGTCAACGAAAATGAAGAGACATTTTAGCATAGTTTTTATTTTGTAAATCACATTTAGTCTCGTTTTTATTCTTCAACTTTTGGACGTCATGACCCGTGCCACCACCAGGTTGAGCCTGGACTGGTCGGCGGAAACGCAGGAACGTGTTCCCAGCAGTCATCTGGATGAGCACTTCCTAGCAGGTCATTTTATTATTGACTGACCCTCGCCCAAGGAAGCTGATGCGGCAGGAGGCGTGGCTCCTGCTAAAATCGAGGAGCTCTGCTGCTTATCCGATCTTGCCCTCCATGAGACCAAGCAAGCGGCTCATGCCATCGGCTGCTCTCTTGTGGCACTTATTGTCACAGAGAGGCATTTGTGGCTTAACCTGTCGGGGCTAATTGAAAAGGACAGGTCCTTTGTCCTTGATGCTCCGGTTTTGCCTCCCGGACTTTTCGGATCTGCTGCTAAGACTGTAGTCCGTAAGTTCAGGGAGGCACGAAGGTTAAGTCAGTGGCGTCAGAGCGCTACATTCCTCCTTCCTTTCACCCACCTGAACCTGAGCCTGCTGCTGGGCCCAGCTGACGGCAGGGTCAGAAGGTGAGCGTAGCTGCGAGAGCCCCACCTCCGAGGAGCTGGCCAGCAGCCTCGCTTAAGGCAGAGATAGGACCTCAGGAAAGTCATTGAAGCTAAGAAAGGCAAGTCGAAACCCTGAAGTCCCATGTCTCATTTTTAAATGTATTCGGGAGTTTATGATTTGAATTACTGTTAGCTTTTTTTACTCTGATTACCCTCGGTTTTGCAGATGTCACAGGTTACAGATTACAAGTTACCCTATTTAAAATGTAATAAGTAGTGTTACTATTTAAATTGCTTTATTAAGAAATAACTTTATTATTAGAACCTGGAATGGTAGAAAGTGTAGGCATTTAACAGCTACATGAACATTCACATAGACACAGGAAAACAACAACAGTCGATGTTATTGATGGCGGGTTTTATGAGGAGGACTTTCAAAAAGCCTGCAAAATCTTGTTAAGGGTCAACCAGAAAGATCTGGTTGATGTACAGATGCCACAAAAACAAAAGGTGTGGATAAGTTGCACACATTCATGTTAAAACCAGCCATGATATGCCGGGGGCGGTGTTGTGTACAGAGCTGGTTTGGGAGGTGTATTTAGAGGACACACACATTACTAAAACGAGGATATATCATAGCCAAACCACATACACACCCACCACATTCAACATTACAGATAATAAGATCAACGACATCAGAACACAAAGCATACAAGACTCTGAGATTAAAATCTTAACCACAGACTTAGGTCAAGGGTGGGTGATTTGAATAGTGTATCTTCTGGTAAATTAGAATGTGTTGTTGGTGTATTCATGTGCACTCTCTGTTTTGTTTTTTAACTTTTTTTAATACATGAATTGGTTGTTGGGGGTGTGGATTTGGTTTTGAAAGAGTTAACTGTATGACTAATAGTGATTTGGCACCAGGGCTCTCAAGTCTTACGCTGTGAGACACACACATTGCAACCAGTTCACACGGCACACCTTGTATTTCTCACGCTGAAAAGTAACGGATAACTCGTCCCACTATAAACAGTTAATGGATGAGGCGCAGTCATACGGAGGGAAGTTCTTTGCTGACTTCATAGCTATTTGTGATGATCAATTATGAACAATGGGTAAACTCAGTGTTGAGGAAGCTTCTCTGAAATAAGTTACAAGCTAATCATAAGTTAAAGAAGTTAAGCTACAGTCAAGCTACACTTCTGAATAAGTAGCTTGCTACACTACACGTTACTACCAAAACGTAGCTAGCTACATTCAAACTACTTTTTCCCACAACGGTGTATATTACAAATAAGTGAATAAGCATTCATGAGGAATGTTTTAATTATTTTTTTTATATTTAAAACTACAATGCTATACAATTATGATGTCAAAGACTATTGTTACACACAATATTCAAATATCTCAGACTGAAAAGTCAAAGTGCAAAATTGCAACAAATTTAGCATTGCCATAACAAAATGTTATTTTTATTTCAGTAACCTAAATTAAGTACATTTTCTCAAAAATACTGTCAGATGGCTGCATTATAGTAAGAAATTATGGTAACACTTTAGAATACTGTTCCATTGTTAATGAATAACTACACAGGAACAAATGACTAATGCACTATTAACATTGTACTAACTACTAACTAACAAGAAACTGATGAATGATTTAGTAAGTAATAGCGCTCAGTTGGAATTGGTAGTTCACTATTAGCTAATCAATAACAACTATTTTTTTCATATATCCTGGATAACTCCTAAGAACTACTGTATACAGGTTCATAATTAATGTGAGTTATGCATAATTAATTCTAAAGTAAATATCATGGTAACCCACTAGTAATGACTCAAGTATTACCAAATATTCAAAAGCAACTACTAATTACTTGGACCAGTATTCTAAAGTGATAAGCATCATAACTCCCTAAAATTAACTGACGTCATTGTAAGCTTTTCAGATCTATGTAAGGTTTTGGATAGTAATGACTCAAGTGTTACTACATCCTTCTGAAGAAACTACTAATTATTTGGATCAGTATTCTAAAGTGAAGATCATCAGAGTTACCAAATCTAACAAAATGAATTACAAATTAATTTACAATGATTTCAGTAATTACTAGGGAGTTATCACGATCTTCACTTTAGTGAATACTGATCCAAATAATTAGAAATTCCTTCCGGAGAATTTGGTAATACTTGAGTCATTACTAGTGGGTTACCATGACCTTCACTTTAGAATTAATTATACATTATGCATTTTTCATATTAATTATGAACCTGTATACAGTAGCTCTTAGGGAGGTATGAAAAAATAATAGTTACTGATTAGCTAATAGTGAAATACCACAGTTTCTTGTTAGATACTAGTAGTTACTAGAGTGCTAATATTGCGTTACTCATGTGTTCTTGTGTAGTTATTAATTAATGATGGAACAGTATTCTAAACGAGACAGGAATAAATGCAGTTCGCTACCATCTGTTAATTCATTCTGGAATAAGTACCATGCAAGTGTTCACCTGCCCTCTAAGTCTTTCTGGTAGAATTAACATTCCTATAACATCAACACCATGCTGCACTGTTGAAGTTCCACTCCAAAAGGGAACGTCTCAGGTTGCGTATGTAACTCTCCTAGTTCCCTGAGAAAGGCATTTTTTTATATATATATATATATATATATATATATATTTTTAAAATAGTGTATTAACAAGAATACATGTAAATTTACTGATATTTCAGACAGAGAAAAGGTTGGTTTCTTTGGAGGTGTTGACATGGTTATTATGTTTAGAAGAAAAGGTATCTGACAGGGTGGGACATCTGGCATCATTACACAATACCAGCAGCCAGTCCTTTAATGTGCAAGGACAAAACTCCTTCATCATTTCTGTACTTTGAGGTGGGGTGAATTTACTGAGCAATTCCATTCAAGTAATTAGATCTCCCTTTTTATGTGCAGGAGAGATTGCAGGTTATATAAAGTTTTGATCTTTTGGGCTGTTGACAACTTGAATAACTTGTTGATAACTTTCTTTTCATGAGCATATAATACTTGGGGGCCTGGACGAAGTGTTCTGTACTTTTAATAACATACTGTACATGTTTCATTGGGCAAGTGAGTTCATGTGGCAAATGTATGTATAAATCCAGATTTGCAGTTTTTCTCAATTTGCTCAGACACTAAAATCCATTCCATTAGCCAAATATCTTAAACTATAAGAAAATTAATTTCTCTATAAACACTATTCCTGTGTTTCACACAATTTGCACATTTTACTTTTTTTTTTTTCTCCAAAACTCTATTCACAAAGTCAGCAGTTCACACTTTGCGATCAGGTGTTCAAAAACCATCGCAATGCATCACACAGTTTTCTTTGGAGGTGTTGATCTGGTTGTTATGTTTAGAAAAGTTGTCTTATCTGTCATTACTATACAATAAAATGTTAGGTTTTTTTCTATAATGTATGAGGAAACTCCTTCAAAATGTCTGTGGTTTGACAGTTTGATTAGAATGAAGAATAGAATAGACATAGAATCCTTGATGGATATGGACTAAGTGTCCCACACATTCATATGTCGGGGCCTACGTTGAGAAGAAGACTATTCATCAATGTCTTGCTCTGGAAGCAGAGTTTATGCAAATGTTTGTTCCCCCTTATGTCATTATGCACCTCAGATCCAAACGAGGCATTTTTTGAGCTTGATTAAATGAATGCTTTGTTTATGAGGAGGATGTTTTAAGCTATGAAACTTGCAGGATGTTTTAATGGTACAAAGGCCGCTTATATGCCAAAAGATCAAGTCTAATTAGATGTCTCCCGCCATGACACCTTTTTCAAAAATGTTACCAGAGCCCTTCAAATTAGAATAAAGACAGTAAATGTAAATGTTGAATTTAATTTTCATATCTTACCAGCCACTGCTTTTGTCTAAATCAGGCTTTAGAATGTAAAACTTTTTAAAGAAAACAAATATAAAGGAATTGGTTAAAAAATTGTATATTGTTGGTGCTATCATCTTTAATTAAAGAACACACAGTTATTGTCACAAGTTAGACTGATAGACCACACCCCCAAAACAGCAGTGAAACAAGAGAGTCTGTTGTACTTGTGCTCTCATTTGAGCAGGATGTTCAAGTACAAGGTGTCTGTCACCACTGGCAAAAAGGAGTTTGCTGAGACAATAAATGACATATACGTGACGCTGGTGGGCACGGAGAGATCCAGTGACAGAACTCAACTGGACAAATCCGTTGTTGACCATTTTACAAGAGGATCGGTAAGAATAGTTTTTTCCCTCACAAACTCGAAGGAAACTGATGTGTCGTATTAAATGAATGAAATTAAATAGTACAGGTTGTTAATTTTTTAAACATGAAATTATTTCATTTATTTACTGATGTCAGATGTGGAAAGTGATTATAAATACTTTCAGTTACAGTACTTGAGTGCAGTTTAAAAAAAAATCTACTTTCTTGAGTATAATTAAAATGTGGTACTTTTACTTGAGTTGAATAAAAATAAAGTATTCAACTTCGCTACATTGATTTTTCACCAAAAGTACAAAAAGGTGCTGATGGAGAAACAGGGCGAGCTGGCGTTTGACGGGCACCTTTCAAACTACTTGGGTGGAGCCCTGCGCTTCAGGCAATAACAGACAGGTCTGACTCAGGGGTCAAAACCAATCAAAACTTCCAGTTCAGCCGAGGGGCGGAGCGTTCAAACCGTGCTTTGACAGTCAATCACTGGTTTGCTGTTCTGAAACAGAAATGTTAATGTTTCAGTATTTAAGTTGAATGTAAGAAAACTATGCTATGATTTTAAATTGTAATTTTGACAGCTCCTGAAATCAGAATCAGAAAGAGCTTTATTGCCAAGTTTGCTTGTGCATACAAGGAATTTGTTTTAGTGTCACAAGCTTCCAGTACACAGAGACAACAACACACAGACAATTAAAATAAGATGTGAATAGAAATCACATAAGTAAATATAAATAGGCAAAAATTGAAAAAATAAAATAAATTGTATGTACAGTTGTGCTATAGATGATAGAATAGAGAGATGCAGGGATGTACTAGGATGTAGGTGGTAACAAATAAATATAAGGTTATTGCACATATCTTTATTGCACAATGGGGGAGTAGCCCCAGAGTGCACCCTGGATGATGGGGCGGGGCGACACATTAAGGTGGGGCGACACGTGTCGCTCCGCCCACCCCCAATTTCATTGGTTTATAATACAGCAGAGTTTATTGGTGTAGACGTTTGCGCGTGAGCATTCTTTTATATACGTTTTTAATGATCTACGCTGGTTAGCTGTACTACAGAAATATTAAGTGCTAACAACAACGATTTTAGTTAGAATCAATCAGCAAATTGAACGAATTAGTTTAAGTTCCTATCAAACGCTTGGTGGTGGCATCTCCGAGTACTTCGGGCAGAACAGAGCTATATGTGCGGCTCACGAATTAAGTCTGCGGAACAAATTCTTAATTCGTGGCAATAATATAGTCCTACCTAAGCTATAGCACATTAAATGAAGTCAGATATTATTGCACTTTTCACAGTACACGAAGCAGACATACTTTAACACTGAGCCGTTTTAGCTGGGCGATGTTGGTAAAAATTATCCACTGTTTGAGATTTAGCTGTTTTGTATAATGTATATTTGCATATTCATTATTTTAGGATTGGTGGATAAGCACAAACTTAGGAAATTATGATAATTCACTGTAGTTAAGTAAAACATTAGACAAACCCCACAAATGGTTTTATTTTAAAGAACAACAGCGGTGACAAATAAGACAATAATACCAAATAGTCCATCAGTGTGAATAAAAACCTTAATATTTAAACCTTAAACATTAAAATTTTTTATATGTAGGCCTATTTTAAATGTTTTTGTTTACTACAGCTGTTATTAAATCTGACCAATCGAATCAAATATTATTATTAATGTGTTTTAGTGCATATTTAAGCAATACATGTTCATATGTTTTCTCTGTAACATTTTTATTTGTACTTTTATATATAGGCTATGCACAAATTAAATTACTGGATTTGTGGCTCAATCCTTTAAAAAGAACCAGGAATCACTGTACTATATTAGGCCTACTGATTTTAGATTTTTAGTAGGCTAGTTATTGTAGTCTTTAATAAATAAAAACATATTAATCACAGAGAAGGTTTCTTTTACTCGTTATAAGTGCTCATCTACCTATTGCACAGATTTACAGCTCCGAGTGATTTAATATTAAATTTAAAATTTCGGGCTCAGTGTGCAAGGACCTTTACATGAGTCATATTATTTTTTCCATTATTTTACTTGTACTCAGGTAAATGTTATATATATATATCACTTTGATTTAATTGTGGGTGTCATCAAATACTTTTGTTTCCTCACAAAAAGTGAGAAAGAATGCATTGTTATAACCCCACTTTTCCCTATCAAAGCTTCCACAAATTTCCTCACCTATCCACTTTTTTTCACAGCAATTAAAAGCATTATGTCAAAATCAAATTTAAAAAGGATGTTTGTGGAAAATACATGTTTCATAAAGATATTTTTTTATTGTATGACAAATCCAGTGATATTTTTTCCAGTCATTTTTGCACACAACCTTTGTGATTCAGTTATGCCTAACAGAGGTTTTCGTTAAAGGTGGTATCTGATGACATCAGAGTGAAGGAGATCCTTGGAGACATAGAGCTGGTGATACTTGAGAAGAAGAATATCTTGTTCAGTGATCACTGGTACTGCAAATCTATCAGTGTGACGACACCCTCTGGAGACTGCTTTGAGTTCCCCTGTTATCGCTGGATAGACAATGAAAAGAAAGTGATTCTTCGAGATTGCAAGGGTGAGTCCTATTTCAATCTGTTCACTATCCAGTCCTGAATTAAGCATGTAACAAATACTCTTGTTTATGTGCCTGTGCATGTTCGTTTAGATCGATTGCCTCAGGATGATAATAAGAAAGAGCACAGGCGCAAGGAACTGAAATCCAGACAACTACTGTTCAGGTTTGATGCCACAGTTACAATCCCGTGTAAATATTAAATCATGTGGTGGTGAAAATGTTTTTCAGCTTGCAAGTTTCTTGCACCAAGCCATCCTGCCTCCATGTGCATGGTCAAAATAAAATACTGTCCTCTCGTACTAGCGCCCCCTTCCTGTCAGGGGTGGTATATCCTTTTTAACCATTTCCCCTCTCACCTTTTCCAGGTGACAACTCTCAAAAATAAACATTAACAATACTATAGCCAAAAGATTTTTAAACAAACCTGTTAATAAAAATGAAATAAGCATGGCTCCAACACAGAGTCTTGTGTTGTGGGTGAATAAAAACTTGCCCACGTGTGTAGGGTGTGCCATCTATCACACAATGCATGAGACACTGATCAGATTGCTTAACTCTACAAACACCAAACACAAGTCAGAATAGAAACCAAGCGGCAACCTCCAGGTCTCGGAACACGGAAGTGACTTAAACTGCAATTCATCAACTGGCCGCTAGAGGCTGGCTCCAACAAAGAGTCAATTCCATAGACCCCCCATGTTAAAATGCCCAAATTTACAGCAGAAAAAAAGTATGTTTACAGCCTGGTACAAAAAGTGGTTTTGGTCTAGCTAAATTTGCCCTTCATGGGGGTGAATTTTTTTATAACTCATCCGTTTATATTATATTAAGCCTTAAAGTTCTGCATAGTTAAGGGCGTGGCCACTCAGCAACCAGCTCCACCCACGTCCCACTTTTTTGCCCATTTTCGATTATCCGGGAGTGACGCGCTGCCAAGATGGCGACGGCCGGCTCCGTGCACTTTGAGCTTCAAAAATGCTCTTCAGAAACCTACGGGTGACGTCACGGACACTACGTCCATAAAAAACCTAGGAACACATCTTTGTTCAAAACAGGATTGCTTAGGGACAAAATGGGTAGTGCAATGAATTCACTGCATATTTATTTCAATTGGTTGGATAATAAAAAGGCACATGGAACCAGACAAAAAAAAAATCATGCTTATTAAAATTTTCATATCACCTAAAATAATTCTCAGTCCAAAATAACTGAAAGATTAATTTTGCGGTTTCTTGAAGGTGGAAAGAATGGCGCCCTGGTTTCCCCATGAGCATCGATGCCAATTCAAGCACTGAACTTCCTTTGGACATTCAGTTTGAAACTGAAAAATCTGTGGACTTCTCTTTGAATTACATTAAAGCGTAGGTTGTGTTCATCCCTTTGCATGTATCTCCAACAAGTATGCATGTTATAGATTTCCTGTGACACCGTTTGACTGTTGCTAGGAAATATCTCAACATAAATGGAGAAACAAGCGTAGCTTAAATTGAACCAGACACTGAAAATCTGATTGTGAACATTCAGCTGTATTTTTCCATGACCTTCTCTTTCAGGATTAGGAATCTTGGTCTTAATAAATTTATGAACTTGACCTTTTTCCAGTCCTCTTGGAAAGATATTGCAGATTTTGAAAAAATATTTGTGAAAATCAAGAACACTGTGTCAGGTTTGAATTGCTTCTTTTCTTTTATCTACTTTTCTCTAAAACTAAAACAATCTGTCCACTGACTGAGTATAAATTATTGTGAGAATGCAAAAAATAACAGGCTAAGGCACACATCATTTGCATACTCCTAAACTCACTGGCAGCTGACTTTATTATTCCCTTTGACAGGGTATGTGATGCAGAACTGGAATAAAGACTACTTTTTTGGCTATCAGTTTTTGAATGGCAGCAATCCTGTGATGATCAGGAAGTGCATGAATCTTCCAGACAAGTTTGCAGTCACACAGGAGATGGTGGAGGGTTCCCTGGATAGAGGTCTCACACTACAAGAGGAATTAAAGGTCAGAAAAAATGACACCACACTAATAAAAAGAAAAATAAATATTTTTTATACAGCGCTTATCAGGGTACTCGGAGACACTTTACACGAGTTAGAAATATTCATAAAAAACAGTACAATAAAACTGGTAGTGCACAACATAATCCCAAATTAAAAGCAATCCTAAAAAGCAATCCATTTTTAGTGAAGTTTTAAACATGGACAGTTCGAATGGAGTAAAAATTCTCCAGTGTAACTCTATGGCTCCAATACTAAATACCTTTCTATTACAGGAAGGAAACATCTACATAGCAGACTATGCAATACTGGAGGGAGTGCAAGCCAATGCCACAGACCCAGATACCAGGCAGTATTTGGCTGCTCCCTTCTGCCTGCTGTACAAGAACAGCCAGAATGAAATCCTACCAATTGCTATTCAGGTGCCTATAGAAATAATTCTGTAAAACATTACTTAAAAATAAAAGTTGGTGCTTAAACTAAATGTTAGAGTTTTGACCAAATACTCATTTTGGGCTTATTTTGCTATCTGAAACAGCTCAGTCGTCAGACCACTTTAGGAGTGGGGAACACAGTCTTTCTCCCAAGCGATAATCAGTACGACTGGATGCTAGCCAAGATGTGGGTGAGATCTGCTGACTTCGGTGTACACCAGCTGGTCACACACCTTCTCAGGACACATCTGATATCGGAGGTTTTTGCCATAGCCATGTACAGACAGCTCGCTGCAGTCCATCCTGTATTCAAGGTAGCCATCCTTTAATGCTTACATTGCTATGAGATTTAGGACCAGATTTACTAACACCCTGCACCAGCGCAAACCCTCTTTTGATGTTAAATTACTGTCAGGTTTTACCAAAAACATGCAATGAAACATTAGTGGCAAAAAGGAAAGGATGCATTTAATTTGGCGACTACCCTTATAATGTATGCATTTTTAGAAATTTCCCTTACATGCATAAAATTATTTAATGTCCAGAGAAAGCATGTCTTAGTTCAAGGATTAGTTCACTTCCAGAATAAAAATTTCCCCGTAATTTACAAGATGTTCATTTTTAACCTTCAATCCATTGAGCACCATTGAAGTCCACTATATGGAGAAAAATCCTGGAATGTTTTCCTCAAAAAACGTATTTTCTTTTTGACTGAAGAAAGAAAGACAAATATCTTGGATGACATGGGGATGAGTAAATTGTGGGGAAATTTAGTGCCTGTGTTGTTACAGTAGTAGATTACGCAGAGGTTCCTGTCCTTCTAGGATTGGTTTTTGTGCCCTTGATTGATAAAATTGACAAAGTATCTCTAGGGTATAACATGAAATGTATATTTTCCAGTTTCAGAATTACTTCTAAATTCTGATTAGATGAAGTGTGTTCAAGTCATTGTAAAATTATTATAAATGCACACCTGTGACTCATTCTGTATTAATGCGCCAAAACGCTTGGCAACTGTAAAGAGCTTGGTTTTCTGGTGAAGGAATTGCTTATTCATCTTCTTATAATTGTTAATAGGGCTGGGCGATATGGCCAAAAAAATTATCATGATAATTTTTTTCATATCAGTCGATATCGATAATTATCACGATAAATGTCAAATCTTAGTTTAAAGCCAGATTTTTGCTCCAAAGTGAAAGTTGTAGAAACCAGACCATTAATTTTCCTTAACAAAATAAATATCTAAATAGAAAAAAATTATTTCCTTTTTCCTGCATGTTCTAATAAGTGATATTGTTTCAAATCAAGAAACAGGTTTGGGTTGCCTGATAATATTATTATTAATAATAATAATATCCAGGGATGTGATTTTACGGATTTCCGTATTTTCTGACCTCTGAGGGATGACCCATGTGATTCACGTAGATCCGAGCTTTTTTTTTTTTAGAGGGGGGAGGGGTTGGTTACTTCATTATGATGGAAATTGCGCAAATGGCCTTGAGCTATTACCTAAATAAACTGCTAAAAGATTGTTTTCTAAAACATCATGGACGGAATGATCCTGAGAGCGCTGCACGAGCTCGTGGCGCCATCTGCAGAATCAGCGCTGAAACATGGTACTCGATTTTTTTATGAATGGCGGTGAGAATTTGAGATTGCTAGTGCTGTCATAAAACTCCCAACGTTTGTGATGTAATTATATAACAGGCTGTAGTCTGACGCGCTACATGTCTGCTGTTACAGTACTGTGTTTAGTTTCGATTCACTGTTAGTACTAGCTGCACTGCGATTGGTTCGAGCCTATAAATTATGATTTCTAAAAGATCATGTGACACTGAAAACTGGAGTAATGATGAACAAAATTCTGCTTTGCATCACAGGAATAGCATTACATTTTATAATATATTAAAATTGAAAACTTTCAAAAACAAAATTGTAATTATATTTCACAATATTGCTGTAATGTTGTAATGTTTCCAAACATTTGGCAGGTACTTTAATAATAATAACAATTCTATATACTATATACTTTACTTTAATATATGATAGTAATTTACAGTGTTGGGGTAACGCATTACAAGTAACGCGAGTTATGTAATAATATTACTTTTTTCAAGTAACTAGTAAAGTAACGCATTACATTTAATTTATAAGAAAATATCTGACTTACTTTTTCAAAAAAGTAACGCCAGTTACTTTTTTCCCATTTATTGACTGACAGTTATTGAAAAACTAACTGAAATAAAATAATAATTAACAAAAATTAACAATCGTTTTCATAATCATGACGTTCTCACCCCTTGGCTTGCTCAGTTGGGGACACTTAATTTCTAGCGATTATCGTCAATTTAATTTCACAGATACTATTTAAACTATACTGAGCTAGACAATGACATCTCTGAATTCAATAATGAAATGCCTTTAACTGAAAATTGATTGTTTAATCTTATTATTATACATTACTGACACTCTATCCTCCAGCTTGATACTGTTAAGTGCTTTGACACAATCTGTATTGTTAAAAGCACTATATAAATAAAGATGACTTGACTTGACGGAAAAATATTTGAGTTGTGTGACAGTTTAGGGAAATACCTGTAAATGGCGCATCACACACATGGGTTTTCTGACGGAGAGACGCAAAGCAGTTTAAAGCAGAGTCTTGTACTGGTCCTGTTTGATAAACCTGCACCAGCAGTACTTAACAGAACACCCGACCCGTTATCCCACAGCAGCACTAACTTAATTCTGTACCAGACCAGAACCGTTTGACAAAGACCGCGAGTCGCGACCCGAACCGCACACGCATTAATTCTCTCGTGTAACACAAGCAATCAAACCAGCATTAGGCATTCTAAGTTGGTGCTTTGAAGAAAAACAGACATGCAGAGCAACGTGATAATTAACAGAAAATAAAGATAAGAACGTGCCTTTCTGTAAACAATACAAACCTTGGCCGAGCATCTCGTGATCACTCTGCCAAACTTTAGAGCAAATATGCATAGACTAAATCACATCATACACATGCTTATAATTCTTCATAAATAAAGAGAAGAACATATTCAAATATGAGCCTTTACTGTTAAATACGATTCATTCATTAGATGATTTATGCGCGGCTGTTCTTGGAAAAGTGAGCAAGACACGACAATGCCATGATTATGGTTAAATAAGAAAAAAGACATCTAATATAATGAAATTAGGCTACATTTATTTTCATATTAATATCTCAACACACCATTAGATTATATTATCGCAACTTGTGTAGATTTATGTGTTTCAGCATGCGTTCATTTTGTGTCACTAAATGTTTGCCTCAATAAGTTAAATTAAGTCTTTCTTTGGCCTTCGCTCTGGAAGTGATCTGTTGATTCTGCTAAACTGTAATTAAAACCGAAACTAAACTATATACAAAATAAATAAAAAAATGTTCACAAAATAAAAACTAAACTAAAACTAACAAAAATATTAATGAAACTAATAAAAACTAAACTGAATTTTATAGCACATTTGAAAACGATATTAAAATAAGACGAATTAAAAAATTCAAAACTATAATAACCTTGGTGTGAACATGCTGTTACTGTAGTTCTAGACTAAATGTGAATGTGCTTTAATTCATCCCACTCGCAAAAAACTGATTTAGTATTCATCAAAATGAATTAAAACAGTGAAATGCAAACACAGAATATGAAGCAAACCTGCAATAATTAAATGTTAAACAACACACATGTATCTAATCCCATTTTATTAACCAATGTCTTTGCTGCTGACCTTTGATCCAGTTCAACCATACTAATAACCAAAAATGACTTTAGATAACCTAACAATTGTGCTTCGTTGTTTTTTAATTGCTGAAGAGTGTTGAACCTTCTCCTGCGTTCTACAAAGACTCCCGTGTTAATATACCCTGACCTCTGAATAGGGATGCGCGGTATACCGGTAATGGAAAAATACCGGTATCTATTATATTTCAAACGGTACGATATCATAATTTTGCTCATTTCGGTATTTCAAACGCTGCTGTTCCGAAGTTCACCATTAGGTGGCAGTGCTTCCCAAATTGCTGCGAGCCCGGTAAACCTGACAACAGAACAACGTGATGGATCAAACAGATTAAACTCTATCAACGCACCTGAAATTAATAAATAAAGAGAACAGCAGAAGTGAAATATGGCATTACTTTTCATACAAAACAGATGATAAAGGTGAACGAACTGACTACAGGAGGCAACACATCAAATCTTGCTAAGCATTTGTCGCTTGCTCATCCTGATCTTTTCCGAGAATTAAAAGATCGACAGGTTAGTAAGTGCATCATTCATAAATTCAGACTTAATTTGAACTTTTATTCACAACTGATCAACGCACATACATAAGATGTGATGCAGTAAACACGAAAGCTCAAACATGTGACGCTAGAACCAGTGACGTTTTGGTCACATAATATTTGCACTTGCATTTCAAACAATCAGATATTCATTTAAATTGAATGAAACAACAGTTTTGCTATATTCATTTTAGTATCAATGATATGAAGGGAATGTTTCTGCCGCGCTGCTGACCGCTATATGAAGCAGTCGAGAGATAGATATTTATATTTAAAGCTTTTTCTTTGGCTATCTGAGTCTGAAATCTGAAAACAATCTGAGGGAGAGAAATAATAACGTGATTTTGAATATTACTTTGACTGTTAGAATAACACTTTAAAGAAACATTTGTTATAATTCATTAATAGCATTACAGCACTTATTAATGTGGTCAATAATTATTTATAAATGATAAATGTAGGCTACTAATACATGTTTAGTATGTTAACATTACTTTATGCATTAAACACATACCTAAGATTAACCAAGATTAATAAGTACTGTATATGATGATCATTCACTTTGTTTAAATTTTTTTTTTTCCAGTTCACTTATTTTTTTAGGCTGATTATTTGTCACCTATGGTATCGATTTAGTATCGATACCGAGGTATTATATTCTGGTATCGTACCGAAGCCAAAATTATGGTATCGAGCCATCCCTACCTCTGAATACCTCTCGTTTTGTGGAGTGAAAACCATCCTGGACCTGAGGGATGGCCGTCTCAGGCCACGTTATTACCGTCCTGACCACAGGTGTGGCAGTTTGAGTTTTTGGTGTATACTGTGGATGTAATAAGAATGAGAGATGGTCTGACAGGCCTAGGTGTGGGTAAACCTGGACTCTGTATGCATCTGCTACATTAGTATACACCTGATCCAGCATTTTATCCCCTCTGGGTCACCAGCTGTAGATGTATTTCATCCATCTTATTGCGGATAGACCGTGCATTAAAGAGGAAGATGGAAGGAAGCGGGGGCTTGTATGAGTTAGCCTTTAGCCTGGTTCGCTTTCCTCTCTTCTGTCTCTGCTCACAGCGTCTCCTCCTCCATCTCATTTCAGCGAGAGCTCCCGGTGGTGGTCTAACGAGCTCCTGAAGAATAAATGTCTCAGCTGCTAGATAATGTATTCCAGAATTTAGTTCTAAAAGTTTGTCTGTACTGAAGTATCTCTGCTCGATAATTGCGCAAAATAATACACAGCACCACCAATAACATGCAAAAACTGTCAATTGTAGGAGCTCAAAGCCGCTGCGACTGCGCGCTGCCATTTTGCTCGATTAGTGTTATAATTCGGATAGGTGTTACATTGATTTAGGCAAAAAGCCCCTTACTTGTGGTACAAACACTGAATCAAGTTGTAACGATTGGCTTTATTGTAGATGTTACAATTGTAAAAAGGAGGTCAGATTAAAACGGTATGAGGTTAGGAGTGTTTGAGAAGATTAGATGTACAACAGTTATAAAGTGAATAAATGAAGTGTACTTACATTTTCCACATTGAACTTAAAACAACACAATAAAACTAGAAAACCTAGGCTGTTAAGCAAAGAGTTCTTTAGTTCCATACTATAAATCAGTCCTGAAGAACCCTACCGTGCTGTAAGTGTCCACTCAGAATTGATAATCCAGTGAAGCGAATTCAATGAAGTGAAGAGCTGGAAAGGTAAGTCCTTAAAAGTGACTCCACTGTTCAGCCAGTCATGATCTCCAGTTTGTGGCCGCCATTTTGTTTGCCATGCTACTTCCTTTATGTTGTGTATGTGGCATGTGCTCAGTCAGAACCAAAGACCTACACACATAAAGTTGAAAAGAGGAATACAATGGCTAAGAAAACATTAATACCTATTAAAACTCCAATACATATAAAACCACAATAATATATTGAGCAGGTAGAACATGTGTCTTGTGTGACAGTGTCACATAGTAACCTAGAGTGGTTTATTGTTTTATTGAAGGCCAGTCTTTTGCTGACAGTCTTATTTAAAATGCTTCATTTTCTCCTTACAGTTGCTGATACCTCATGTCCGTTTCACCATTGCCATCAACGCTGCAGCTCGTGAAAAACTCATCTGTAAATCTGGGCTCTTTGAAAAGGTATCTTTAACTCTGCATAAACAGTGCCTTGTAAGGGACCACAACTTTTGCATTCATGTTTATTTCTGATGTCTCTGCTTCGTTAACATGACTTTAAGGTTTGAAGATGCAAACAGTTTTAACCAGTCTTTAATAATGCTTGGCTGTCCTATGGACATTTTTTACTTTTTCAGGTGTTTTTATTTTTATAATTTTCCCTGTGTTAATGCCAACTGCATACATTTGGGCACAAGTGTGTATATGTATTAGTATTTTAATATTTCACCTGTATTTCCTTTATTTTCTATATATTATTTATTTTACACTAGGTACACAAAATAGTTACAATCAGGACCATTGAAACCCGTTAAAAGGGCAATTTTTAATCCCAGGGACATTTAACAATTAAAATGATGCAGTCTTTGCTAATAGGCTTTCATTCTGTTGGCAAGGCTTCAAAATTTACATTTTTAGAATTTTTTACCAATGACAATGACAATTTATTTATATAGCACAATTAAAAACAACCCACATTGACCAATGTGCTTTACAGTAACTAAAACCACAAACAACAATAATAAAAACAAAAGACAAAACAATTAAAATAGTAATAGAGTACCATAAAAGAAAAGCGCTTCAACATATAAAAAACAGTAATATTCAACACAATTGAAGATGCTTCAAGTATTAAATGCTTTATCAAACATAAACGTTTTTAACTTAGATTTAAAAACAGACACAGATGATGCCAGTCTAATCGAGATGGGCAACTCATTCCAAAGTCTGGGGGCAACTATAGAAAAAGCACGGTCACCCCTACATTTCAACCTTGACTTGGGAATCGACAAAAGTCTCTGTTTTAATGACCTGAGTAATCTTTTTGAATTGCAGTAGTCCATCCTTGAAGAAATAAAGGCATGGATTACTTTTTCAAAATTTTTAAATGAAAGAAAAGCCTTTACTTTTGATAAAAGTCAGAGCTGGAAAAAGCAAGATTTCATCACATAATTAATCTGCCTGTCAAATTTCAAAGATTCATCAAACACAACGCCCAAGTTTTTTACCCACTGTTTCACGGCCGAGGACAACCCACCCAAATTTATTTTAGGAGTATAAGAGGGAGCAAATATAATAATTTCTGTTTTACTCTCATTGAAATTCAGAAAGTTTAAAGAAAGCCATGCCTTTACTTCAGTCAAACAGGCCGAGAGGTTATCCAAACCATCTGAATTTTGCTTGAGGGGAAGATAAATCTGTGTCATCAGCGTACAATGGAATGACAGCCCATATTTTCTAATAATAGAACCAAGTGGCAGCATGTAAAGAGAAAAAATAATTGGGGCCAAGATGAAACCCTGAGGAACCCCACACGAGAATACAGCATTACTTGAGGTATACTCTCCAAACTTAACTGAAAATCTTCTACTTGAAAAATAAGATTTAAACCACTCCAGTGCACTGCCTGTAATGCCTACACAATGTTCCAACCGGGCAATAAGAACAGCATGATCTACTGTATCAAACGCAGCTGTTATCTAAAAGCACAATAACAGCATATTCACCAGAATCATGTTATTAGTACATTGGTTTTTTTAAGCAAAGGGTGAACTGTTGCATGTTTTAGCAAATCAGGAGTAATGCCAGTTTCTAAACAGCAATTTAACATGATCAAATGATGGGAGCCAACAACATCAATGACTTGTTTAACAAATCAGGCTTCAGTAACGGGGTAAACAGGAGTGTAACCCATAACGCAACGTGAAGTGAACGTTCAATAGGGAACTGGTAGTTCTACATTAAGCACCCCCTTATAGCCAAAATAGCACGATCCTCGTGAGATTGGTAGCCGAATCAGGCTCCTCCTATCGAAGTGCTAAATCTTCGACTATTCAGGGTCACCCTTAATAGAAAGGCAACTAATATTCAATAAGCCAAGCTTTAACATTTTTCTCTGTATTTTAACATTTTTTATTTGTTGAACATCAAGTAAATTGTTACTCTTAAATTGGTTTGGATGTTTTTTTGTATTTGCTAGTTCGGGGAACAGACAACAGTCTCTGTCGTGTGATATCTAGATGAAACAGTCTCTATGTGCTGAAGGGGCCTTTGAAAATGTAAAACACCTAGTTACAGAAACTCCCATACTAACACTCTATGATGTTACAAAACCCACAGTCATCAGTACAGATGCGAGCAACTATGGTGTGGGTGGGGTTTTGCTGCATGACCCTGATGGACACCTGAAACCAGTCCAGTTAAAACAGTCCCAGGGAGAACAAAGCCTCCTGATATAGTTCCTACCCGCTTATATACTAAATCTTGTGAATCAAATGCACTGACCAGACATGAAGAAACCAGGAAATCACAACCGGGTCCAGTACAACATTATGGGAAATGGAGTTAAGAGATAAACATTATGGGAAATGGAGTTAAGAGACAAAAAAAATCACTGGTGTCCTTCTACTTCAAAGGCTAATGGCACCGGTGGAAATGGGATAGTTGAAGTGATTCAAAAGGCAATGAAAACTTTAACCTACAAGTCCCTGTGCTTCCCTGAGGCCATGAAAGCTCGAGGAGTGGACAACAAGGAAGATCTGCCCAACTATTACTACAGAGATGATGGCATGATGGTCTGGGAGGCAGTGAAAAGGTAGTTGATAAATTACACAAAAATGTACAGATGTTCAAACTCTAATGGTGAGAATTAATAACGATGTAAAGCATTTGACACCAGAATTTATTTTTGAATTTGCTTGATTCATCATTTAATTTGATCTTCCTCCAGTTTTGTTTCTGATGTGGTCAGGATCTACTATAGCAGTGATGAGACAGTTCAGGAGGACGAGGAGATCCAGGCATTTGTTCAAGATGTTTGTTTCTCTGGTATGAAGAATTGTCCCAAGAGTTGCGGTGAGTACAGGATAAATTTACTAAAATGTAAGTATGTTTATTTCTGTGCAAGCATGCAAGTGTGAATGTTTGTATGATTACATATGGATTGTGATAACATGGCAGACAAGTCACCTTTAATTGCATACATGAGGTAAAAATGTTGCCAATGTTCACAGAGTTTCCGGATTCCCTGAAAACTCGGGAGCAGTTGGTCGAGTACTTGACTGTTGTGATTTTCACAGCTTCAGCACAACATGCTGCTGTCAACTTTGGACAGGTGGGATTAGACATGCTTTACTGGATAAATATAAACTATGGCTAGGTTAGTGTCTATAGGCTGAAATCTGTGTGTCTGTACTGTGTAACAGTATGACTGGTTTGCCTGGATCCCTAACTGTCCTTCCACCATGAGGAAGCCTCCTCCCACACAGAAGGGCCAGGTGGATATGAAGTATATCATGGAGAGTCTGCCGGACCGTGGACGTTCCAGTTGGCATCTAGGAGCAGTTTGGGCCCTCAGTCAGTTCCAGGATGAAGAGGTTTGATGACTTATCATTCATAACTAGTTTGAATATACTTGCTTCCCACAAAATTGCTGAAAAAAAACTAAATGGTTTTGTTTTGTCCAAATCTTCTCCCCAGCTGTATTTAGGCGTGTATCCAGATATGCATTTCACTGAGCAACCGCTCATAGAAGCCACTAAGACTTTCCGCAAGAAATTACTTGAAGTGACCAACATCATCAAGAAACGAAATGAAAAACGGCCCTGGAAATTGCCCTATCTGTATCTGTCTCCAGACCAAATCCCTAACAGTGTGGCCATCTGAGAGAGCATCTGTGGGAAACATTTCCAAACCACATTTGATTTTAACCAGTATATGCTTAGCATCTACAGAAAATATGTAGAAAAGCTTGGCGAGCATGGTTTTAACTGGGCTATTTGGATCCACATCACAACATAACTCCATAAACAAAATCATTGCTACAGTAACTAAGAATTTTAGTGATTTTTTAGTGAATTATAATAATACAAATTATTCCAAAAAATTAATGTCTACACAAAATAACAAATAATTGTGCAGTCAGCATTCATAGTAATTGAAATATGATTTATTTATGGATTTTCATCAGCAACAGTTGTGTGAGTTAATGTGTTACTTCAAGAGAGCAAATATCTGTGTTGTGGTGTTGTCTTATTTTTATTCAATTTCATCTTTATAATTTTTTTGATGTAGTTATCATTTGATCATTTAATCATGTATTCATTTTGGTCACACTTTATTTTAAGGTCCAATTCTGGCTATAAACAACACATTAATGATGACTTTTGCCACAATAAACTCCTAATTTGCTGCTTATTAATGGTTAGTAAGATAGTTGTTACATTCAGTTATTGGGTAGGATGAGGGATGTAGAATATGTGCTTTATAACTACTAATAAACAGCCAATATGATAATAATAGGCATGCTAGTAAGCAACTATTTAAAAGTGAGAATTGGTCCCAAAACTAAAGTGTTACCTTCATTTTATTACATTAATCATTTGTTCCTCATTTTATTACTCTTCATTTATGTAATTTCATGGTTTTATATTACATATTACTTATTATTTCATTTCTATTGTTGTTACACATGCAACAAAGATATTGAATAAACCAACTCTGCTCATTTTTACCATAATTTTGTCTTCCGCTTTCTGCTCTTAGATTTCTTGGTCAAATTATCAGGCTGATAGAAGACTAATAATACACCTTTAGTTACCAGACAAGATTTGCTGTCGATATATTTGACTGGTTTGGATACCAGACAAAATGCATATTTTCTGGTAGGATTTGACATCTGAGGTTGGAAATCTTCTATAGAAATCTGACAGTAATACGAATAAGATATTATATTGGTGTTGGCCCTATGGGAACTCCACTGTGTGAACCGGTGTCTGAAGTACATGTCTAAACACGCCAGTCTGATTGGCTGAACATACTGATGTCATGACATAGTGCAGTGCCTCACAGAGTCCATAAATAGATAGTGAAATACATGTCGACAGTAGGGGTATGATGGTATATATTATTGCCACAGTATAAAGTGTCTATTGTTAAAGATTTTGCTATATCATTTATTTTGTGGTATGCAAATATATTCATGTAGTACAGTACTACTAGTTATACACAACTAAGAGTGATAAAGAAACATGCATGAATGAGAAAATAAAGAGTGGGATGTGATGGCCCAGGCAAACCATCATTTTGATTGAGATTTAATCTTTAAAATTTAATGCATGTTGAATCAACTTTGGAATTTTCATGAAAATCTACAGCCAAAATGAGTGATGGCACTAACATTGAACATTGATTTGTAGTGGATGGCCATGGGTGCTTCTCATGTCCTTAATTGTGTATCCTTAAGTGACCAAGCTCAAGAGGATTATACAACTTTGCTCAAAGGACAACATAAATTCTGCTCCATTTTCAAATGTCAAATTATTTTAAATCTTAAGTTTAAATGAACCAAAAATGTCTCATATTTTACTAGCTTTTTTGAGATTTATAAAGAATATTGTAATTAAGTTCCAAAAACATAAACAAAGATAGGAATCGAAGTAATGCTTGAGTGAGGAGGGATATATCTATTTTTAAATTCATCTTCCTTCAATCTCCTCCATCCTCATAACATTTATTTCCATGATCTGCCATTGATCTGCCATTTTCGCTGTTGTCCTCGCTTGTTTCTTCACAATAACTGCAGATCTTCTGATGGTGCGGCCGGCCTAGAACATGGGCTGGTATACGTTATGCAAATGTTGGGGGCGTAACTATTAGTGATCCCGACTGTTACGTAACAGTCGGGGTTATGTTGGGATTCGCCTATTTTTCAGTGGTCTTTTTTATTCACGAGATTTGCATAAGAAGGCGGAGTTTGAGGCTCACTGTATATCATTTCCATGTACACAACTCATATTATTCAACTATGCCAATGTAAAGACAGTTTTCCATTCTATGGCACCTTTAAGAGAATTACTCAGATACATCCAATCCAATCTTGTTTGTTTAACTGCCTGACATTCTCTTGCACAATTTCAATCATCTACTGTTTCTGTTTCTTTTTTGTATATTTATTGGCTAGTTTTGTTTATGCTTGAAATTGTACTGTTACTGACCTTAATGAAATAAATTAATTTGTATGAACATGCTTGCAACCCAATTTGTTCCTAGCCATTAAAAAAGTGCATCATGATTTTGTCTTTAGTCTTGCTTAACAAAATTCCAACAACATTTTGCTGATCCATGAGCATGAATATTAAACTTTATATAGTCTGTGTTTCTGTTACTCTTTGCATTTGTTTCAAGGCTTTCAGTAGGAGGAGTTAAAGAGCAGTCGAGGCAAAACGGGCATTCAAGGGTACTTTCTTGAATATGTGTATATTTGGTGAGTCACTACTCTCAACAATACCATGTTAGTGGAGCTGCACATAAAACAGCTGCATCTGTTCTTTCAGTGCCTCCAGAAACAAATTAATTTTGTACTGTTTTGCTTCACTTCTGCATCAATGTTTTGTTTTTCCATGGCATGGAATTAAGTGCTTTCAGTTGACTGAAAAAGACTCTTAAAAGAAACAATTACTGTAAAAAAATTAAATAAAATGTGACTGAACTTCTCATTGATTTAATGTTAAATCAAGATTACATTTCAGTTGTCCTTTCAATGTTGTCAACAGAAGTATAGAAGTGTAGAATCAACATTGTAGTGTAATGTTGATAAAAAAATAATAATTATTGACCTGTTAACATGCACCAGGACGCCAGCGCACTGAAAGCTCTTTGTTTGCTCTTTGTTTGCACATGTCATTGTTTTCAAACAGATAAAATGAAACAGGACAAAATTAATCTTGACAAACTATATATCATTTTGAAGGTCTAAGCCTCAAGCATTGATGATAGATCGCTGTTTTTCGATGGAAAGCTTATAAGGAATGTATTTGCTAAATTTGTGTAAGCAGTACACATCAAAACATGTATAAAAAAATGCAGTACATACCAGATTCATCCCGATAATGAGACACAAACGTATCCACTGCTGTAAATCCTGGTTTAGTTTGAGAGATAAGGGTCCACTGAACAACATTCCATCGAGCACTTTTAGTCCAAAGAAACAACAATGCTGTAATTTGGATCGTTATTCATTTGTTTACGTCTCATCTCTTCAGGGAGAGTTATTGTTTGTGTCCGTTATGGAACAAATTACGCTCAAAAACAGCATCTTGGTGGTAAAAAAAACAGCATGGTTTTGTAGCAGGCAATGTCCCAAACAGAATGAAATCATCCAAAAAAAAAAGTCAAAGATACACGGAAGATTGTTTATGTGAATTCTGGAGCTCCCTCGTGACGGGGCGATGACGAAATTTTTCATATATGTTTGCGTGTTTTGTGGGGAATTGCCTGTATCTGTGTGATTAACATCTCTATGGCTGATAATCAGCATGTATTTACTGACTGTTCACAGATATCAGTGTGAATGCAGTCTATATAAAAGGCCATTATAATGTGATTATTGACAACATGGGCCATCTGTATGATTAGCATCTGTATGAATGCTCCTCAGCCTGTGATTACTGATATACAGGAGCATCTATATGTCAGGAAATCAGAGTATGTACTTAAGTTTTTTTTTTATTATTATTGTTGTTTTTTCCATCACTCAAAAATTATTCTTATTGTATTTTTCTAGTGCTCAAATAAATCACTGATACGATGTCTAAGATTCTGTCTACTGTTTTATAATTGAAAAACTGCAGTGGCATGTATAATGACTAAATAGTTTGTAGTAGAACCCTTCAATAATTTGGTAAATATTTTTCCTCAAACAGAGGGGGGGGGCTAGAAAAATGGCTGCAGGAATCCAATTTTTCATGGTATCTTCTTCAGATTTGAAATATAAACTAATGAGACATGTGACTTTCAACCTATTACATTTCAGGATTGCTCAAGGGCTGATTTATGTATTTTTATATGAAATTTTAAAAAATTCAGTGTGGTACAATTTTTTTCAAGGCACTTCAGTCTCTATAACTTTTTATCTTTTTGAGCATTATCAACTCTGGATGATAGCTAGTAAAGTCTAAAGTGTCTCCTTTCCAAAGACACCAAAATTGTGTGAGTAGCACACTGAAGTCAGGAACTGTTACAATTTTAAGTTAGGTAGGTCATTTTCAGCTGTGAGTCCCAAAATGGGGGTTGCTGGCTAATACCTCTACTGGTTTTAATGATGAATGGGTTTTACATCACTGTGAGTGTGTACAGCTTCACACTGGAGGTGATTTCTCTTAAAAACATTGTTTTAAAATTGGAGAAGGATTTTAAAGACTCTGTTGAAAGTAATCTTAACCGTGAGGTGTATTTTAGACATGCTGTCGATTTTAAATTTGGTAAAATGGAGGAATCTATCAAGGATGCCATGGCGAGACTGGAGAAAGAGGTCATTGACTGTTTTAAGAGGAGAGACAAGAAATGGGCGAAACAGCTGGAGCAGACAATGCATCCAGAAGCCGCCATCTCTCCTCCCACTGCGACGACCAGCCCAGTGCCTCCCACGTCAACCCCTGGCTTTCCTTCGGCCAACTATCCCAGCACATCTACCACTTCACGGACAACCAACAGAGCGACCGATGTAGAATTCTGCACCACCACTCCAACTGGGCCAGACTTTCGACCACATCTTCTCCATCCTCCCCTTCTCCAGAGAGCAACTCAGCAGTGTGCAGGGTGATGACGACACTCTCCAGGGACTTTCCATCTCTCCCTCCACTCCACCAACCAATAGGATCAAAGTGCGGGAACACCAGGGCTTGCTGTACCGGCGGATCCAGAAGGGGGACAACATCTACAAGATCCAGCTCGTCGTCCCTAAGAACCTGGTCCAGCAGACGGTACAGCACTTCCACCAGAGGACAGCAGGAAAACATCATTGGCGCCTAAAGACCCTACTGCAGATCCTGGAAGTTGCCTGGTGGCCTTCGGTCCACAGCGACGTCTGGAGGTTTGTTAAGAGTTGCAAGTCATGTGGTGTGGAGGCCAAGGAGTGTGCTATCATCAACCCTACCAAGAAACCACCTCATCATCCACCTCATCCCCGTTCATCAGCATCAACATCATCCACCTAAGAGACCCGCAAGCCGGATAGGAGGAAACACTAGGGGGGCTGGGGGACCAGCGTGGCTGGGTGCAACGTAATCCTAGGAGGAGCGGCTCCACCGAACCTAGGACACCCAGGATAGTATCGGATACCACCTCTCTCTAGTGTTCCCATACATTAATGTCTTTCGTTTTTGTTTTAGTTTCTTGAACCAGTTCAGAGCAATGCTCTGTAATGTTTAATCAATTATATTACTATTGATTTCTGAATGAAATCTCAACAATAACTGAGGGTACAAAAATTATGTTAAAAAAACATCACTTCGAAACATTTCGACACCCATCTCTACAGTGACACCTAGTGGTCATTTTCAAGTATTGCTCTGAAACAGCATCGACAAAGAAACAGTTAAGTGAATTGACGAATTATAACATATGTTGTGTTAGTTGATCCACCAAGTGATTTGGGGGAGTGGTTAGAGTGCTCGATTGGAATGTTGTCTCCTTGGGTTTCGAATCCTGGGTGAAGCAGTCATCTTTACAAAATTATAATAAACAATTAAAATTTGTTTTTATTGTTCTGTTCTTGTAAGTGTTGAAAGTGTTGAAACATTGGTCTGACATCTGAATGAACACGTTGTGAATAAATAAGTGTTATTTTGGTAATGAAAAATAGACAATAAATTACATCAAGCCACAATGTCTTACTGCATTTATTAAGCTTAATGTTAATTTCAGCATTTACTAATGCATTATTACAATAACAAGTTGTTTGTTAACATTAGTTAATGCACTGAACTAACATGAATAAACAATAAACAACTGTATTTTCATTAACTAACATTAACAAAGTTTAATAAATAGTGTAATAAATGCATTGTTCATTGTTTGTTCATGTTAGTTAATACATTAACTAATGTTAACAAATGACACCTTGTTGTAGTGTTACCAATTAAACATAACTGAATTTTGTTTAAACTGCAGTTTCATGTTACGCTCCTTCTCACAATAAAAAGCTATGCACACAAATCAATATTTCATGGGCATTTGTGTAATAAGTAGAGTAGTTAAGTAACTAAATAAAGCAGAGCTCATAAAGATGAAGCAGGGAAGCGTGTTCTTACCTCACCAGACTCTGAACAAAGGATCAGACCCGTCCTCATGCTGCAGAGACCATCTGAAACACAGCTCGATGCTCCAGTCAAGAGTGACATGATTAAACACATGCAGTGAATTCAGAAAGCTTTCGGGTCATTCTGACCCGGTCATGTGTTGATTTAACATTCGGCTAACAAGCAAGAGATGAAGAAACGAGATCTTACGCCACGTGTATCATTTCTCTGAACAGTTTCTGCAGATTTCAGAAAGGTAAATAGACTTCTTCCAAGACTCTTTTAGGAGCAAGTAAAGAAAATGTAAGGAATCAATTGAAGCGAACACAGTATGTCAGAATGTTCTCTAAATTCTCACAATAAAAACTGAATGTTCTTCAAGGGCTTGAAGTTCTACCTCTTCCAGTGTTGAGCGAACGCTGGCGTGTTTGACTGCCGCTGTTCTCCGGTACATGTTTTGAGTTCTCTTGATCTCTGGAGTTTGTTTGTTTTTTCCAGTTTTATTTCGTCTCATTTGGGTTTGGTTTTATTTTGTTCCAACGCGACGATTTACAAACTGACCAGGATAATCCCTTCAGTCAAGCTGTACCTGCCAAACGCGAGCTTTCTCCACCACGCAACGGGCTGTTCTTCCGTCCTCCGTGAGTAAGCTAACACTTTCTTTCGGAGTGTCGGTTGTCGGTTGTACGCTAGTTTTGGTGGAGGTGGTCTTAGAAAGGGCTGCCTTTCCATGTACTTGCGCTGTGAAGTGGCTTAGTTGTTTGGTGTGCTAATAAATAAAAAAAACCTGGCTGAGTAATACGCGGCTGTAGGATGTTTCTCCTCCTGATGTTCGTCGTGGGCTTTTACTGATGTTTGCGTGCTGTTCCAGGATTCTATGCTGCCTTCCGGCTTGTGGAATTATGGCATTTTATTCGTCCCTGGACTTGCATCAGATAAACTCTAAAACCCGGTCAAAACTGCCCGTCGGAATCTACAATCACTGTGCTGCGCTTGGAATTGCTCGCCGGCCTCGTTATATACATCGGGGTTCCCGTCGCAAACAGTGTACAAATACTGTCTACAATTTCAGCTGTTGGATGTACTATACCTGTCGTTTGGTCTTCCTTTCGCCGGCTACATGCAAAAACACATTATGAGGATGGGAATGTAAACTTTACGAACCTCCGTCGTCTGGAATATGTTTCATCGGGTGCTCTATCAGGCATTACCACATCCTCAACGATAACTCAACCTCCAGTCAAAATGGCTCTAGTGAATGCACTGTCAAATAAAACTTTTATTGTAAATGATTTTTTTACTTCTCATGCCTTGTGACTGAAACATGGTTAAAGAATGGTGACATTTCATCTCTTGGTGAGCTATCTCCCTCTGACTGTTACTCCTAGACCAAGTGGACATGGTGGTGGCTTAGCCACTGTTTTTAGAAACTCATTCAAATGTAGACTTCTGCCTGTTGATGCCTCTTTCAGTTTTGAGGCACAACTCCTAAAAATGGATCTAAATGGCCCTCTACTTTGTGTCCTGGTGTATAGACTGGTGTATATTTCTGTCTAATCAAGTGTCTCGTTGTGACAGGTTGTTGGTTTTAGGGGACATCAACATTCATGTTTGCTCTCCATCCAAACCTATGGTTACAAACTTCATGAGCCTTATGGACTCACTCAATTTTGTACAGTCCAGTCCTACACATAACGGAGGCCATACATTGGATCTTGTTTTGACTCGTGGTTTCTCTGTACATATCTGTGAAATATCTGATGCTGGCATTTCTGATCATTACCCAGTGGTGTTTGAACCTGTCATTTCATATGATCAGCCCATCCTTTCTCGGCCTGTACATTACTCTCGTGCTTTTCATGCTAATACTGCTCTTGAATTTTGTGAGTCTTATTCCAAGTTTCTTTCAAATTCTAATGCCCCTCCATCATCTTGTATGGATACTGAACAATTGGTTGAAATTTTCAACTCTGCCTGTTGTACTGCTCTGAATACAGTGGCTCCACTCAAGCGTAAAAAGTGCAAGGTCAGTTCTAGTCCTCAACCCTGGTTTAATGCATCCACTGGCACTCTCAGACAAGAGTGCAGGAGGGTGAGCGCAGGGGGAAAACGGATGGGCTCCAGGTCTCCTACCAAATCTTCCGTTAGGGAGGCAAAATCTAAATATTTCTCAAACTTGATCGCAAAAAATGCCAATAGGCCCAAAGTTCTCTTCAAAAGCATACATTCTGTTATTAGTCCAATTGTTTGCTCAGTTCCTGATGTCAATATTGAGACATGCACTCAATTTTCTGTTCAGAAAATACAAGATATTAGATTACACCTCTCTCCTTTTGACTTGGATCACTCTCATCTGGTTCATTCATCCAGTAGCTTTACACATTTTCAGCCAGTGTCTTCATCTCAATTACTCAAAATAATTTCGCAGATGAAATTTACATTTTGTCAGTCCAAAGTATTGCCTGGTGGTCTGTTTAGAGAGGTTTTAGACACAATCAGCCCCACCCTCTTAGCTTTCATAAACAGCTCTTTAATAAATGGGGTATTTCCGGAAAGTTTTAAACATGCTATCGTACAGCCCCTATTGAAAGGCCCTCATCTTGACCCCACTGTGCACAACAAGTATCGCCCTATCTCTAAACTCTCATTCATTTCAAAGGTTTTGGAAAAAGTTGCACTCTCACAGTTTACTTCGTACCTTGATACTTTTAATATCTTAGACCCGTTTCAATCTGGATTTAGAGCACTGCATAGCACTGAGTCGGCATTGCTGAAGGTTACAAATTACATTTTGCTGTCCATTGATTCTGGGTCATCTGCTATCGTGATACTTTTAGATCTAAGTGCCGCATTTGATACTGTTGATCACGATATTCTTCTGAAACGACTCGAGTGTGTTGTTGGGGTTCAAGTCAAGTCAAGTCACCTTTATTTATATAGCGCTTTTAACAATACAAATTGTGACAAAGCAACTGCACAATATCAAAATGGGAAAATAGTGTCAATAATGGGTTCAGGGCTTAGCCTTAGAGTGGTTCGCCTCATACTTAAAGGGGAGGACTTTTTCTGTAAATATCGGGTCATTTACTTCACCACCTGCACCTATGCATTGTGGTGTTCCTCAGGGATCCGTTCTTGGCCCTCTTTTGTTTTCTCTTTACATGCTCCCTTTGAGCGCAATACTCCAGAACCATAACATTAATTATCATTATTACGCTGATGACCTCCAACTATATCTTCCAATCAAACCAGGTAATGACTTTTCATTGGATCATCTTTTTTTTATGCCTTAATGAAGTCAAGACCTGGATGACAAAAAACTCTTTACAATTCAATGAAAATAAAACCGAAGTGCTTCTACTGGGCCTTGCTGCTACTAACAATTCCATTAAAACACAGTTAGGTTATCTAAGTAATAACCTACACAATCATGCAGATCCTCTTCTCCAATTTGATAAGCATGTGAACGCAGTTTTAAAGAGTAGCTTTTTCATCTCAGATCAGTGGCTAAGGTGAAACACTGTCTTTCTAGTAAAGACCTTGAAATAGTAATTCATGCACTAATTTCTTCTCGTTTGGATTACTGTAATTCTTTGTACATTGGCCTACCTCAATCTACACTGTCTCGATTACAGATGGTTCAAAATGCAGCAGCCAGATTCTTAACAGGAACTAAGAAAAGGGATCATATCACCCGTCCTTGCCTCATTGCACTGGCTCCGAGTCGACTTTAAGGTCCTTCTTTTTGCATACAGTGCATTGCATAATTCTGCCCCGGATTATATTTGTGACCTCATCAAGCCATATACAGCTTCTAGGTCTTTAAGATCTAGTGATCAGTTACTTTTATCTGTCCCCCGTTCACGTTGTAAAACAAAAGGTGATCGAGCTTTCTCAGTAGTGGTGCCAAAGCTGTCTATCTTTGAACATTAGAGCTTCTCCATCATTGGATGCTTTTAAATCTAGTTTAAAGACTTATTTTTACTCTTTAGCATTTGAGTGATGTTGTGTATCTACTTTAAATAGTTTAATTGGTGTTTTATGAAATTACATTTTAATTGTTTTTGCTACTTGTTTTATTTTCTGTTGTCTCCCCTTCCTTTCTCTTTTAAATTCAGTTATTTTTATTGTAAAGCACTTTGGATCAACTACAGTTGTGTAAAACTTGTGCTCTATAAATACATTTGCCTTGCCTAAATTTAAGAGACTAGAGAGAACAAACGTTGTATTAGAACACTTCAAATCTGTGAAAACAGCTTCCAATAGATCTACATTACTTTTGGACTCATTTTATAAAATCATTTTTAATGTGCCTTCTGATCTCAAAGCAGAAAAGCAATGTTTTTTTACCTTGGATCCAGTGCAAATATCTAAATCAAGATGCACTGAGAAGAAAACTAACAGGACATAAGGGTTAGAAGTCTTCTTTAATGAGAATTGCATCAAAATCAACTTAATTCAAAGGAAAAATGAGTTTTCATACCTCATGACAGGTATTTGCTCTGGTTTAAAACAAACTCAATTTCTCAGAAAACAAGACTTCACATCCTCATTTTGCATTTCAAATAAATATATACTGAACTAAGAATGGTGAGCCGGCCCTGCTAAAACAAACAATAGAAACCATCACAGAAATTCCAATGGTTTCCATTAAAATACCATTATAAACCATTACAAAATTCATTTTTGTTGTGTGTTTTGGCCATTTTTCCAATAGGATTCAACATCCCACCAATAGAATCCATCACATACCAGTAGACACCATTATAGTTTCCATTAAAACCAATGCAATTCTATAGTTTCCATTAAAACCAATGCAATTCCCATTATAACCATTAAATCATTACATTTTTATTGTGTTTTGGGCATTTTTCCAAAAGGATTTAACATCCCACCAATAGAATCCATCACATACCAGTAGACACCATTATAGTTTCCATTAAAACCAATGCAATTCCCATTAAATCATTACATTTTCTATTGTGTTTTGTGTAGGGCTCTATTGTTTTTTTCAGCAGGGCCATTTTGTACGGGAAAACAAGACAAAATAAGTGGAAAATATTAGTTTTTTGAAGTACATGTAACATTTTAATGCCATGACTATGAATTTAAGACCTTTTCAATGCAGTAATCTAGACTTTTTAAGAGCTTTGAACAGATCTGAATAGTTTCTGTGGGGCTTACAAAGTATCAAATCTGAGTTTAATGAAGTTAGACTTGTTTTCTCTTTGAATTAAGCTTATTTTTCTTGGCTTATTGATTTTTTTAAATACTAATGTTTGAATATGTTACTGTGTCACATCACACACAACTACTCTACAGAAACACACTCAACAGTCAGTCATGACGGGTTTATTGAGTAAACTAAAGATCATTGTGTAGAGCAGTAACATACAGACACAACCGACGCTTGGGACGTGTGACTACACATGAAACAAAGAGCATCAACTTCCTGTTAATAAATACACAGACTGCTGGTATGTGTGTTCAGCAGGGGTGATGATCCGGCACACGCTTCCTGAAACACACACACACACACACACGTTAAAAACACACAACAGCATCACAGAGAGAACCGGTGAGCCACTAAAGAGCAGTGAAGGGTGACCTGGGAGCAGCTTTGATGATGTTGTCCACGCGCAGGATCATCTCAGCAGCCTCGGCCGCGCTCAGCAGCACCTGCCTCTTCACCTGGAAGCTCTCGGTGACGCCCAGAGCCACCATGTCTCCCACCGTGCCCTGGGTCATGTCTGAGAGCACAGGGGTCAGAGGTCAGACTCACTCAGGGCTGACGTGTGTGTGTGTGTGTGTGTGTGCGTGTCTTACCCAGGCCGTAGGTGCTCTTGTTGTCCTGGTGAGCGGCTCTCAGCTGAGACACCAGCTCTGCGCTGTCGTACCCAGCGTTATCAGCGATGATGGTGGGCAGCTGCAACACAAACAGACTGATGATGCTCATATAGTGCTGAAAACCAGACCTGTGCACGCTGTACTGCTGATATGTCAGTGGACTGATGGGTATGTGTGACGAACCATCATCAGGGCTTTAGCGAAGGACTCCATGGCCACGGCCT